>JAJJMC010005141.1:1326753-1461339 GCA_023531435.1 Papaver californicum
TTGATAAAAAATAGCACTCAAGAGATCAAAAATAGTGCTGAAAATTGGTGCGAGGTTAGGTAGCTCATCATTCTACCCGGAATTAGCGCAGATGAAACTCTCTAAATGTATAATTGAAAGTATGGTGCCTCACTCATGGGTATTGAATGATCACAAGTCTAACCTGTACTCTCCTACCGGCGGTTTAGGTCCATTTTGGTCGGCTCTAGCCTCTCAATAACTAAACACTCGGAATATAGTTTTCTAATATTTCTAAGTTCAGTTGTTTCGAGTCGAAATCCGTATGTAAACGTAGCTAGAAGTATACTAAATGACTCTAAAATCTCTAAAAGTTGAAGATTTTCATGCAAATGTGTGTAACAATTCTACCTAAAAATCTATATGCCTAAATACTCCCCCACACTTAAACTTTACATTGTCCTCAATGTGAATTGAATCATCCAATGTAACGTCAAGATGGGAAATTCTACATGCTCTAAAAATAAATATCAGAAACGAAAGAGAAAGATAGAAATACAAAACCAATGTGGTTGCCTCCCATTTAGCGCTTAGTTTAATGTCTTCAGCCCGACTCTCTGATCGCCCGTAGACCAATAATCTGACAATTTGGAGGTCCACCCATAAAACAATATGCATTGCAAACGTTAACTTCACAAATACACGAAATTAATAGTGAAGTTATTGCTCGATAGAAATTTCCCCCACACTTAGTCTTTTCTACACTCGGAAGTGGATAAAGAACATAGAACTCAGGAACTTGTATAGACTCCTCTTTGCTAACCTGTACAGAAGGAGAATCAAGTGCTTCCAACGATGGATATTTAGAAGCAAAGTAATTTATCATTACTTCTGAGGCACGTAAATCCAAGCCAAAACGAGGTAAAGGGAAAGGATTAAGAAACAAAGGTTTAGGCAACCTTCTAAATTATCGTGAATTATGGAATCCTTCTCCTTTTCAAAAATCTGTACCGAATTACTTACCTATGGTATGTTGTGGTCCTCTATCAAACTTTCTGACTGTACTACCTCAACAAAGATCTCGGCATTAACATTATTAATATCATCCTCGGAAAGTTCAATTGGGTCTTCCACAGTATTAATCAATTCGGTCTCATTCTCAACACACTCCTCTTTATTTTCAGACTCACCGTAATCAGAATCTTCATCGGTTTCCCAACCTTTGTCAGAACGTCGTTTAATTTCCATACGAATGGTCTTACTAATTTCTTCCAGAAGCTCTTCCGGAGCCCACCCGTCATCTTCCAACTTGAATAGTTTTTTATACAGTTTTTTGAGATTCGCACGCCTTCCACCATTTACTATGGTGGAAGGATTTTCAGGAGGTTCAAAATCATAATTGTATCCCATAGAATAACGTCGAGCACGTTCCCTACTCAAAGCTCTTTTAGCTTCTATAATTTCTTCACATGATGGCCTTCATCGTCTACCAATTGCTTAAACCTTCTCTCAAGTTCTCTCAAACTTGGTAGTCTTACACCATTACTTGTGGTGGAGTGTCTAAACCTTGTCTCATCCCGTTGAATAGGTGAATGATCATAATTACGATCAAGAGTAGATTTAGACAAACCATCACAAGCATAATTAAAAGGGTACGTGGAATATTGGTCATAACCAAAGGATTGGTTGTGATTATACTCCCCGTATGGTTGGAAATTTCCGTATGGTTGAGACTGAAAACTAAATTGATTACCATTATACGCTTGATATTGTGCAGTGTACATGGATAAGTACCTGAAACAAGAGTCCCAAAATTCGGTTAGAAAAAAAAAAAAAAAAAGCAAGAAAAATAAAAAGAAAAATAAAAATAAAAAGAAACTAAAAATAAATAAAAATCAGCTTTGCCTCCCAGGCAGCGGCGCCAAAATTTGGTCGTGTCGTAATCAACCAAAATATTCAGGTTCTTACTCTTCCAAAATATATTAGAGTATAGGAATAAGAACAAGTTCGTTCCCACAAGGAGGCAGCAATTTATATTTATTTCAGTCACGTAAATAATAAAGGGGGGGTTTTTGTTGTTGTTTTAAACTAAATTAAGCTAAAGCAAATTACGCAAGTTAATAGAAACATGTAACAGGGAGAAAGAGCATTGGTTAGAGATTTCATTGTCCGTTATCCAACATGTTATCAATCAAAGCATACTCAACATTCATGCATTAGTAATACCAATAACCCTAAAGCATCCTATCGCAGGGCTACTCCGGCAAAACTCCTAATATCATCATAGAGGGTATCGCGCCACTCTCCGAATTCTTAACACCGGATAACTCGATGTAAACACCAAGTTCAACCTAATGAAAGCAATGGTCTTTGTGAGTTGAGGTTATTCTAAGTAACCCGGCGCAAAGTGCAACTCGGATTCAACCTAGGCCAAGCTTCTACACATACATGCATGGCAACATCCCATCGCTAACAAATATGCTATACTACTTGTAACTAGAGTCCTTCGACAATTCCGGATCGAAAACTCTAATTTAGTTGTAGATATCAATGCATGATCATTCAATTCATGACTCAAACAAACACACAATCAATCATAAATTATAAACAGTAGAACATGAACGATATTAAAAATAACATGAAATCATGAGATATGCGCCATTCAATTAATAAACATGTCTTCAAACTTCAGATTACATCCCTAATCAATATGAGAGGTTTAGCTCATCATGGGTTTCTCAAAACCCATGGAAATTAAAAGATACAATCAAACCCGGAAGAATTGCGACGAAGAGTTTCTACAGAATCGCCTGTATGGAAAAAGTGGCCAGCAGCCTCTTTTTCTCTTGCTGTTTACGCCTGTCTTCTTTTCTTCTCCTGTATGTTTTGTTCTTTTTCACCGTGTGTTGTATCCTCTAATTCTCCTGTATACTTTGGTATTTATATGTCCTCAAACCCGAAAATCAGTGCGTGAGACTTTTGGTTTGTGAATTCAGCCAATTCCTAAAATTGTTGCGCCAGTTTTCTTAGCCTATTTTCTAGCTCTTTTACATGAGTAGCCACTTCCTTGTGTACGTCAATTGCTCTTCTTCCTTGAGAGAATATCTCCTCCACTTGGCCTCCAATATTGTGTCCCAACTTCACCCAAAGACTTGCCATGAGAAGAGTTTAGTTCTCCTTATAGAACTAGAGTTAGCCACTTTAGAATCCTAGTTGAATTAGGAAATGTGCTAGTTTCCTTATTCCAGCCCCACATATGTGGCAACTCCAAATTCTTTCCTAATCCCATATGACTTCCCCAAGCTAGCTACTACTCCACCAAGGCTATCCACTAGTCCACCAAACCACTCTAGCACCTCCAACTAGCCACTTAGCACCTTAGCACTTGCGGTTCAGCCAACTTAGCGCCTGGGCGCTAGCAGCACAAGCTAGTTTGCCACCATGTGGCTTTGCCCATAACTTCCTCATACGAAATCAGAATGACCTCGTTCTTTCGCCGTTGGCTTCGTAATTCAATTTCCTACACTGTGGATGGTGAAAGTCCTAAATTAAGCAGAGTTTTACTGGCTCTTCGGTAATTCTTCTCATACAGCTCCATTCTGCGGGTTTCTGAACTGTAACCTGAAAAGACAACTAAACTTCGAAAGTAATAATAAAACATAGTAATTCACTCAAATATAGCAAATAAGGGTCAGGAAAAACTACTTAAAATGTATGATTTATGCACCTATCAGTAGGGGATTTGATACTTAAAACATCTAAGCATATTCAACAAGATATGTTTACTCCAAAATTTGCTCCAAAATGGGAAAGGCCTTATGTAATCTCCAAGGCCATGCCAAGCGGGTACTACAAGATCGTAAATATGAATGGAGGAATTGTAGGGACATTCATCAATGGTAAGTGGCTCAAAGGCATATTATGCCTAAAACACCTTTCATTTCACAAGTTCAATATCATTTCAAAACATATATTTGAACTTTCAAAATTCAAAACCCACTACATTCATCTGAAACATTCTTTATTCAAACTACTCAAAAAAAAAAAAAAAAAAAAATAATAATAATGTTTCACTGCCTATCCTATGGCCTAAAATAGATTTTTGAGGAGAGGGTAACTGCGGTGGTGTAATTTCCCAATATCTCGTCGTACTTCTCTGAACGGGTCTGCAAATTTCGGGCCATTTCTTCAATTTTGGAGGATTCTTCCTTCAAGGATTCCCATTCTGCCAAAGTCGCTGCAGGAGCCTTTTTGACACTCTCCAAATGCTGAGGAAACCATTTTATGTTGAAACAGAGGCCCTCACAAGTAGTCAACATCTCATCCCATTCCTGGATTTTCAAGTCTGTAACCTTATATGGAAGCACGTCATCCATCTCAGAAATAACAGGGAGGAGTCCTGCGACGGTTGTTATGAGAATTAGAGTATGACTCTTTACCAGCTCTGTTGTAGCGATATTCCCGTCGTTTTCCCATATTTTTCTGTAGAGGTCCACATGACATTTTAGCACAACAAATCCTTCCAATACTTCATGCTTCCGAGATAAGGACTCCATTTACAACTCAAAGGGGAGCTCGACGTTGGGATAATCATAAATGGGAAGACTCAAATTTACATTCACAAGAGAATCCATGATGTTAAAAAAATTCTTAAAGCCAGCATCAACATTTACTCTGCTATTTACTGGTACAAAGTCCTCATCTTCCTTAATCCCAATATGTCCAATCTCCATCTCCTGCTATAATCAAAACAAGCAACAATATGTTTTGGAAAAAAAATGGGCGGTCTCAAAAAAGGGGGGAAGAAATCTGCTTACAATTGCCTTGAAACTCTTAGTTATCATATGTCTTTGTGGTACCTTCTTAAACCGAGAAACCTAGAAAGATAACAACAACCAAATCATCTTCAACCCTTCATCATAATGATCATACATATATGAGAAGCTTGAGATCAAAGAGAAACTCACCGGACTTGCAATCCAAGTAGTACGTTTGACACATGAGCTACCTTGGTTTTAGCTACCATTGTTATCAGACATGTTGTAATGATGAAGTGATGATATTCAAGGTTATTATGATTTCTAGGGAAAAATGAAAGTAAAGATGGTTAATATCATCCGCTTGTTTAAATAGACAAAGGTGGGAAACCCTAAAATTCAAATATGTGGAAAATTTTAAAGTTTATCCCGAGGAGAATGGATCTGAGCATGACTGCTAACCAAAAATCCGAGACCGACCGTTATCAAGAAGGATGGCAAGCCTCACCAGGTGACCAGCTCAATGTGCTCATCCTATGCAGATGAAGCTCATCCATGCCTCCAGCACAACAAAGATTTGTAGCCGTGACTCCTCTATTTGTTTTCTCGTATGGACGATCATCCTTGATCTACATAAAACCGTATGTAGCTGCTACAAAGCACCATTAGCACCACAGGTATCGACAAGACAATTTATCCCCAACCGAACCGAGATGACATAACAAGCCTATTGCAGTATTGCGGGAAAAGATGAGTAACCATTCTTGGTCTTATGAATTATATTTATTTGAAGTTCCCTTAGTGTTGATGCCACCATCTAGTGTTTACCACGAAACATTACTGTTCTGCGCTAAGCAGGGGACTTAATAGTGATGGTGGATTTTTGACAAATGAAAAAATTGTAATATTGCCTTTGCTCAGCTGCAAAGACATAAAATAAATGTATATGTATAAATTTCTGACCCGGCATCAGAATTATGAATACTACTCCTATCTTACATTCCGCAAGAGAATTGAGAAGGGATATCCAGCTCCTAGCTAAATTAGCTTTATACTCCTTTTGCATATATATGCACCATAGAATTTCAGGGGTTTTATCCATCTAAACCCTCGTTATTTCATGTGCATCCATGTAAACTATTTGTATTAACCTGAACATGTTGATTACACAAAATTACAAACATTTAGAATAGAGGCTACGCCATATCTAAATAAAAAAGCTAATTAGATGCATATCATCTAATTGCAGAGTCGCATCAAGCATTATCTCAAGTTTCAAACTTCGACGACTGAATCTCTTGAAAATATTTTGTATGCACTGCATAAAAAAAGTTAAACATAAATACTAACATTAAATCTCATACAATTGAGAAACCCCAAATAGGCCATAAATATGGCCACGAAACTAATGAATGCCAAAGCTAGTGGTGCTTAGGCAATAACCATGGCACTAACAAGTGCCGGCCTTAGAAAGACCTATCCATACTCCCAACACTAATGAGTAGCACACACATGTGCCAAAAGGCCAGAAAAATCCAACAAAGCGAATATGCCCACGCGCCAAACGAGCACCAACAACGCTAGCGGCATCACTAGCACTAGCGCCTCCACAGCCAGCATCGCTAGCACTCCTCTTTCCTTACCTTTGTGCGTCTTATCGCCCATGCTATGTTGCACCGACCTCATCCGCTCGGGCCAGCACCATTATCCTTTATAATGACGCAAATACTAGGCTATTGTCATATTTTGTTGGAACAAACTCATTGATAGAATTATCTTGCAACAAACTCACATGATTTGATTCCATGACTCCACTAACTCCTACGAGAAATCGAATCATATTACATGAGGGGATTATTCATGGGGTTTTAGTCTTGTGGCAACACCCCATGACAAGAAAGTTACAAAGTAGTAGTGACGATAGAAGTGGTTGATGAAGTAATGGAATAATGGTTTTCCAGAAACTTCCAAAGATAATGGGAGGTTACACCACTGCCCCCATAATCTCCATTGCTCCCTCTCTTCACTACCTCCACTACTTTACAAGGAAAAAGTGTGTTACAATCATTATAAATAGGCTACTTAGCCCATTTCAGAGGCACAAAACAAGCTTACCATTCGCTCATAAGCTCTGTTATTTCTCCAATAGTTCATCACTTTTACACATAACTTATTACATTCATTTCCTTTAAATTTCTCTGATTCCCTCCCCTAAGATCAACCCATTTCCTCTCCTTGTGACCGAAGCAGGACGGAACGGCTACTTTCGTGGTTTAGGCTTTTGCTGTACGATTTTGATTTTTGAATCTAAAGAAAGTACTTCAACAATATATTGTTTTACCTAAGAGTAATTTTTAGGTACTAACACCGGGAACATGTTTGTCTTAACATCTTGTCCCTATTGCGGCTGTAACTGTTGTTGCGAAGCTTTGGTTGTATTATGAGGCGGAGTCATTCTTCGAGTTGGTACTAGTTTTGAGGTCGTATTAGAAGGAGAATATTTTGTCTTCGACTCTAACTGAGATGAAGCTTTTCTCTTGAGTCCCTCGTTAGTGACAGCACCAATTTATGGTTGAATATTTTACTGTTTGTTGACTAGCCATCGACTTTTATATGTGTATCCACGGTTTTCTTCTCTTGCCGGTCTGGTTCTCTCTAAGAAGGCGGGAGCAGTTGTGACAGATCGCTTCGCGACTTCATGTAATTAAGAGAAGGTCTGAAACCGTAAAATTTCCAAGAGAGCACGATAAACAAGGATCATACCATTAACGCAGAGCTCCACTAGTTGATGTTTTATCACATTTGGATCGTGACAATCCAATTATTGAATTCAGAATCTCTTCACTTATTCATTAGGGTATTCATTATTTCTCTGGAACATTCTTCATAGGTCTGATAGAGTGATATGATCGGAGACAAAGATTATATTCATGTCCTCC
This sequence comes from Papaver californicum, assembly GCA_023531435.1. Classification (NCBI taxonomy): domain Eukaryota; kingdom Viridiplantae; phylum Streptophyta; class Magnoliopsida; order Ranunculales; family Papaveraceae; genus Papaver; species Papaver californicum. The sequence continues at coordinate 1,334,408 of JAJJMC010005141.1, forward strand.
AAGTGATTCGAGATATCGATAGACGTGCTCACGATCATTTCGAGTTCCATCGTATAATGAGAAAGTAGGAAATGAGTAACATCCCGGCAGAGGGATCCTTTGAATTTCAGGCGAGTAGCGAGGTTGTTGTTGATGGACCGAGGACGAGTCTTCCTTGCCACGATTTCGTAGGAGTCTTTTCGGATCATCACGGGTGACAAAATTGGGTTGTTGGTACCTCTATGGTGGGCGATCAAGAATGATATGAAATTCGTTGTTCCTTTGAGTCTTTGACGTCCCAGCATCAGCGGTTGTTGTAGGTTTGGTCCTGGTTCTCTTCGTTAGGCGATGGTGTTGTTCCAGGGAGAGTTAATCCATCAAATTTTTGAGGAAAGCAAGTACTTCCTTCTGAGTAGTGTCCATGTCCACCTGAGTTCTGGCAAGAACTTCCTGTCTCTTCATCATATCCGCTATGTTGAATGGAGTTTGAGTATTCTCCGTGTCTTCAGTGGTCTTGTCACCGAGAGAACATGTAGTAGTAGTAGCATTGGTAGTTGCATTGGCATGGGGAGGTTTGTTAGGTGCTTAAATCATACATTTAAAGTAGTTTTTCCTGACCTTATGTGCTATATTTGAGTGAATTATTAGGTATTTTGATTACTTTCGAAGTTTAGTCGCCTTTTCAGGTTACAGTTCAGAAACCCGCAGAATGGAGCTTAAGAGCTAGAATCACCGAGGAGCCAGTGAAACTCTGCTTAAAATAGGCCTTTCACATACCAAAGTGTAGGGAATTGAATTACAAAGCCAATGGTGAAAGATTGAAGTCATTCTGATCAAAATTGAGGAAGTTATGGGCAAAGCCCCGAAGTGGCTTATTTGGCCTACGCAGCCAGCGGCCAGGCGCAAGTGCGGCTGAAGCATGTTGCGGTAATGTGCTAAGTCATGATTTGAAGGGCTAGAATGGTCTGATGGGCTAGTGGATAGCCTTGGTGGGTTATTATATATGTTTTGGACATCATATGGGTTTAGGAAAGGATTTGGAGCTGATATACCTTGTTGGAGTGAAATATGGATACTTAGCACATTTCCTAGTTCTACTAGGATTGGCTAAGTAGCTAACTCGAATTCCACATGAAGAAATTAGGCCTTTCTCGTGGGAAGCCTATTGTAGGGGTAGATATAACATATATTGAAGTCCCAATGGTTTATTGAAGGTCAGGTTCATCATCAAAGGCTCTAGCAACCAAGTTAGCCACAAGTTGGCTACGCAAGGAGAGTTTGAGACAAACTAGGATTCCAAAGGCTAGGCGCACTGAATTTTGGGATTAAAAGCACATATATACCATAAAGTATCCAGGAGTTTTTGGAGGGTGATCACGGTGAAAAGAGGAGAAGAAAACAGGAGAAAAAGCAAGAAGAAAAAGGGGACAGCACAGGCGCAAGTTGAGGCTGGCCACTTTTTCGTACAGGCAAATCTGCAGAAACAATTCTTCGCCATCTTTCCGGGTTTGAGTATTTATCTTTTAATTATTTTCCATGGGTTTTGAGAAACCCATGATGAGCTAAACCCTTCTATATTGGTTAGGGATGTAATCTGATGTTTGAAGACATGTTTATTAATTGAATGGCGCATATCTCATGATTTCATGTTGTTTTTAATATCGTTCATGTTCTACTGAGTATAATGATATATGATTGATTGTATGTTTGTTTGAGTCGCGAATTGAATAAGCATGCATTGATATCTATTACTAGACTGGAGTTCTGAGAGTCGATTCTGTCGAGGGACTCCGGTTACAAGTAGTATAACATATTTGTTAACGACGGGATGTTGCCATACGAATATGTGTAGAAGCTTGACCTAGATTGAATCCGAGTAGCGAACTGCACCGGGTTATTTAGATTAACCTCGACTCACAAAGACCATAGCTATCATTGGGTTGAACTTGAGTGGAGGTACTGACTCAGGTTATCCGGTGCATAAGAATTCATAGGGTGGAGGTACTCATTCTGTGATGATATTAGGAATTTTGCCGAAGTAGACGAGATAGATGGCTACTTTAGGGTTTTTGGTATTACTAATGCATGAATGTTGAGTATGCTTTGATTGATAACATGTTGGATAACGGACGATGAAATCTCTAACCAATGCTTTTTCTCCCTATTTCACATCTCTATTTACTTGCGTATTTACTTTTAGCTTAGTTTAGTTTATTAAAACAACAACAAAATCCCCATGTTTACTTGTTTACGTGACTGAAATTAGTGATACTTGCTGCCTCCTTGTGGGAACGAACTTGTTCTTATCCCTGTACTTCATTCTATTTTAGAGAGTAAGAACTTGAATATTTTGGTTGATTACGACACGACCAAGGTTCAGTAGTAACAGGGGTGTTTTCAGAATCACCACCACTGTGCTACCTGAACCGACTACAGAATTTGTAACTGCTTCAGACCTAATATCCACCATCTTGAATAACTGAAAATTGGCTTTTGTAATTGAGAGGTTGACCTCCGCTGTAGTCGCCAATTGTTTTAGGATGAAAATAAATGTACGGTAAATCGTACTTTCAAGTAGGTTTGAAAGATCAAGCTCGAACAGGACGAGCCTAAACCAAAGATATGGTCGTTCACGTCCTGCTTCGGTCACAAAGATGGAGAAGATTGGGTAGGTCTTAGGGGAGGGAAGCAAAGAAGGTTGAGAAAATAGCAGTGTGATAAGTAGTGGGTGAAGAAGAAAGGATTATCTCTTATATGAATCGCTAATTTTGTATGTCTAGTTTCTTCTGTTTTTGTTGTCTTATTTGGAATAGATGAGAATTATCTATTTATAGTTCGAAGGAGACACACTGATTTCTTGTAAGTGGTGGAGGTCAGGGAGAGGTGGACAAGTGATGATTGTGGAGATTGTAGTGGGGTCGTGTCCGGAAAGTAGGAAAAATATTTCTGACCGCTACTCCTCATCCTCTCAACTGCTCTGTAATCGTCACACTACTTTTTACCTTCTTGTTCGTGGATATGTTGCCACAACGCACGATTTCCGTAAGCTGCCATACCAATACCCCAATGAGAATCCCCCCAAGTGTTGTATTTGATATCCCGTAGAAATAGTGGAATCATAAACCACTATTGTTTTGATTAAGTCAAGTCAAGTCAAATGACTTGTTAAGTCATTGAGACAAGTCGCGTAACTCATTGAATTGATAATCAGACCGATTAGTGTTGAGTCTGGTAAGTTCAGTGGTCATGTACTAGCTTAGGAGTAACATGGAATATTTAATGGCTAAGTATTAGCTCTGAAGTGACTAACACGAGTCTGAAAGGCATTTGAGGCCAAATACTGTAGAGATCTTCTTAAGCAAGAAGACTTATTATAAAATTATATAAGGTTTGGTATTAGACTAATATTTAAAAGAAAAGCGTGTTTCTAAGGGAAGTAGCTAGCAAGGCTAATACTAGCTACTTAGCGCAAATAGTAATGTGCTAGCTCTTTTAGTATAAAAATCTAATTTGCTAACGTCTGAGATGCAAGGCCAATATGCATAGCTTCTAGTAAACGTCAATTACGCTAGGGCTAGGAGCCTAGTGTCAAGGACATTCGAAGTTAGCACTTCAACTAGGTCAACTATTGTTTTAGCACTAAATGTGCCAGCGCTTGTGCTAAGTCGTTAAGTATGGACGCGCTAGAAAAATGACATATTGGTCATGAGCTCATTGGACTAGGGACGTGCTTGCTAGAGTCGCTAAGACGCGGACACATCAAGCTACGACGCATCAGGATAGGATACTAAGTTAGAGACGTACTAGATAAAGGCGCCACGACCAAAGGCGCATCATCTAGGGACGTTGCGACGGAGGTAGGGACATGCTAGGCTTGAAACGCGCTAAGCATGAGATGCACTAGGCTAATGGAACTAATGATAGGGACGCGCTAGGACAAGAGACATGCAAAGTATGGGACGCATCATTCATGGACGCGCTAGGCTTGTGGCGTTGGTTACTCGGGGACGCACTAGCCAAAGCCGTGCTAAGCCAAGAAAGTTGGCCCTCTTGGCACAAGGGTTAGCGCTTTTATCACTAAGGTTAAGGTGCTAAGATATGCTTGGCTAGGATAAGGTAGTGCTTTTAGCGCTAGGGTGTTTCGTTAAGAAAGTTAGCGCTTTTAGCGCTATGGTGGCAAACTAGCGTCGATGTGGTGCTAGGAAAAACAGCTGGTGCTAGCCTGCCGCTAATGAGTGAAAAGGCTAGGGTTAGCCTACTTAGAGGGGTAATACGTCTTTTAAGGCATTGATCCTTGTTCGTGGTGCGTCTAATAGGAGCGACGCATAATTCGTGGCTTATCTTTGAGCAAAGCGCTAAACTAGCATATTTGAGCTCAGGAGAGCAATTTGAGAAGAGTTCATTGCGAATGAAGCGTTAAGATAGAGTATATTTTGGGGTTGAAGCATTAGTTATTCCCGGATTTGATAGATGTTACCGGAACATCGATCCGCGCTCGAGACAAGTTCAAGGAATTCAACTATGGAATTTATGCGACTTGAGACTAGTTCGATATGGCATAAATATTTTGAGTATTGAGGAGGCTGTGAGGCCAGTTTAGAGTATTTGTATAGAATTTTTATTCTTAATTCACTTGCGGAATAAAAGTAAAGATACAATATTTCATGTTTTGTTATAAAACTAAGCATATGTGCATAAATACACACATATCCTTTTATATTCCTGTTGCTTGACAGAGGGAAATTTTATAATTCTAGCCCTTGTCAAAAACTCACCATCTACATAGGGTTATTTGGAACTACTTATTTCAAGTTATGAACATACTTGTATTTAGGAAGAATGGTGTGCTATGATAAAAAAAATTCTTTCGAACTTCTTTTATAGCTGTGATGGAGTACCGAAAATTCTTTTCTCCCACTAGGGGGCTTAGGCAGGGGGGGTCCTCTATCTCCCTACTTATTTCTCATATGTATGAAAGGGTTTTATATATTACTTAAGAAGGCATATGAATCAAATTAAGTCACAAGCATTAAAGTGGCTAAGGAGAGTGTAGTTATAACCCATCTTCTGTTCGCTGACGAATGTCTAATCCTTTTCTAGGGCTTCCCTTAGTGAAGCTAAAAAACTTTTAGAAACTATCAATATTCTCAGTGATGCCACTGGATAAATGATAAAATTCAAAAAGGTTGGGATTTTCTTAAATGATAATATTTCTAGTAAGTTTGGTAAAATGATAATGAGAATCCTAAATTTTTTGAAAATCTCCATGATTCATAACTATTTAGGAACTCCTCTTTTTATTGGAAAGTCCAAAGTGAATTTTTTCGAATTTATGATCATTAGATTCAAAAGCCGACTTCAAAACTTGACAAGGAGAATCCTCTCCCAGAAAAAAATGGTTGTCGAATCCACCTTAAAATCACTACTAATCTACTAAATGGGTTGATATTTGATCCCTAAGGTTGTAACTAATAAACTTACTTCCTTCCAAAGAGATTTCTGGTGGGGGAAGAAGGAAGGTAATAAAGGTTTGTACCTCAAAGCTTGGAAAATCCTAAAAAAATCAATCTCTGAAGGGGTGGGGTGGGGGATTTAGAGAAATCAATAACAACAATTTTGCTCAACTTGGAAGACTTGCTTAATTATCCAGAGTCTCTTTGGGAAACTACATTGAAGGCTAAATACTTTAGGAAGTGTAGATACCCTATGGATTCTAAAGTAACTAAAAATGGTTCTTGGATATGAAAATGTATCCAAAAAGGTTTGAACAAGGTCAGAACCCATTATATATGGGAGGTAGGATTAAGAGATATAATTCATATATGGGAAGATAGATGGATTCCCTCTATATAAAAAACCTACAATCGTTATCCTCAACCTTTAATGGCACGTTAGTTAGGGATTTGATCTATCAAGGAGCATGGAATGTTCCTCTTTTGCAAACTATCTTTGATGGTTAGACTGTAGCAGCTCTAACCTTAATCAATATTAGTAGGAATGGTAAGGATACCCTTGATGGAACCACACTAACAATGTAATATTTTTTACAAAATCCCTATATAGTCTTATTCAAGGAAATTTTTATCCAAACCCAAACCCGTACCTTAGATTGGAATTTGGGACATTCAAACCTCTCATAGGATCCAACTCTTTATTTTTAAGTGCATACAGGACATGATCCCCACTGCAGCTAAGATATCCTAATTCACCAACATGATGTGTGTCGTAAGTGCAAAAAATTAATAAAAATATTTCCCATTAATTAACTAGTAATATAACGGTAGTAAGGACCATTCCACAGAGAGCTGTGTAATTAGTACGTTATTTGGATTAGCAAAACTATAGTAAAAGTAAATATTAAGGGGTGATTGGTTTAATTAACTAAAAATAACAATAAAAATATAATAAGAAACAATGGATGATTAAGGACTTGTTCCCCGTTACTAAACAATAACTCATTTAGTATATTTTTTTACCTCTCGTCAGAATCATTCATTTCCAACCGTAGGATAAAAGGTACGCTTAGTTATCCCAAAACTTCTTGTATCACCGGATAACAAGTATGCTTAGTCACCCGATTTATTCGTCTGAGACACCAAGAAGCACACTCTCAAGGTATAACTCAATCGAACTCTTTAGGTTTTGTGAATTTAGGTTGATCCCAGCAGTTAAACTCAATATGCTCAGTTCACTTTATGTCCTCACACGCGGTTACTTCACAAAATCCCTCTAAAAGGTATAATGTTTTCTACTTGTCTAGGAGATGCTCGATAATTACGTATCGCTCAACTCTTTAATAACATTAGAATGATCAAGATATTAATCCAATTATACATTTTAATGATAGACACATTTTTGTGTCCGATTTAATCTCAATTTTATATATTGTTGGTATTTAATTTTTGTACTTATCATGGTTTTTATTGCTTTTTAGGTATTTTTGGAGAATTGTTAAAGGCACCCTCACATTGGATTAAGGCACCCACTCTTTGGATCAAGGAACCCAAGTTAAAGGCACCCAACATTTTGAATGCACGTTTTGGGTGGGAAGAAAAATTTCTTTTTCACGTAACAGCAAATTTGGAAACAAGTTTGTTTATGGAATTTTCTTAACTTAGGAAACTGAATTGTTTGGGAAAGAATTAAAAAGGGAAAGATATCAATCTCTACTCTTATTAGAATCAAATCAAGGAAAGAATCGGAAGAAAGCTCATGTTTTGGGAAAGCTTTTGTTCATGAATTCAAGGAATTTTTGGGAGTTTTTAGAGAGATTGGAAGCTTGAATTAGTATAAGTAGGCATGTATAGCAATTGGGGAGGAGGAGAAAACAATTGGGAAGCTTAGAAATTGCTCACAATCAGGAGAATCACGTAAACAGGAAGCTCAAAAATTTCTGCTGCTGCCAAGGAAGAACACGAAGCAGGCTACACCAGAAAACTGTCGTTCATTAAAACAGAAATCGTACTTTATTTCTAAACGCAACAGAAAACTGTTTCTTGTTGCGTATTCTTTTGAACTGTTTTCTGTTACGGGCTGAAGTGTTTCCAGCAACACTTATAGCCGTATCTAATCGACTGTGTGCAATCATATTCTCCTTGTAAGCAATTTTTGAGTAATAAATAATGATTTTTGAGGATTTTGCCATTACTATGAGGAGCTAAACTTCTTCTTTGAGGCTATGGAGGAAGCTACTTTTCCAACAATTATGTGGTATGTATTTAATTAATTTATACAATTTATTTATGATTAATTGCCTTGGTTGAAAATTGATTTGAAAGATTTTTTTTAAGCAATTGTGATTCCGTTAGATGGTGCATGCCTCGGATTAGGTCCCTAGATGCTCCATGCTTTTGTTATACAGTTGTTGTTTTGAAAATCTATTTTTGCAATGATTTATAATCAAATTAAAATGTTTTAATTGCATGATTAAAATTATTATCACTTTGAAATTGAAAAATAGTGGAATCCTAGCCTCAGTTTTCTCTCAACCTTATAAAAAAATATTTGAGTTTTCATACTTTTAGTTTTAGAAATTAAATTTAAAATCAATCTTCACAAGTCTGAGTAACGAATCTTTATTTACCACTTTAAAATTACATCAATTTTTGGCGCCGCCGACGCGGAATTTTTTTTAGAATTGTTTTTAGATTTTTTTTAGGTTAATTAGTTTAGTTAGATTTTTTATTTTTTATTTTTACTTTGTTCTATTTTACGTTTCTTTGTATTTCTCTTTTTGCTACAGGTTTTTGATTTTGGATCGAAAGGAAAGTGAACTAAAGTTTTGGAATTAATGTTAAAGATTTGGAATTAAAGCTAAAGACTTGGAGCTAAAAGCTAAAGCTTAAAAGAACGAAAAAGAAGACGAAGATTTTTTTAATTAGATTTCAATTAGATTTTATTTTATTTTATTTTTTTAGAGAACTGTATTAGGATTTTAGTTGTTTTTGTATTTTTTTTATTTCGGACACTTCTCTTCGGACTTTGGACTTTTTGGACTTTATTATTATTTTTAAACCCTACGGAAGGGTATTAAATATAAATTGCACAGGGAAGGACGACAATCACGATATTGTCTCGGTCCCTCGGGTTCGCACACTGACACGGAGTTGATGGCCCGAGTCGACTTCAACCGATTCATCGCCCGTCTGGTACGGGAGGTAAGATTCGATCAACCCACGAATCCCCTGCAAGTGGGTTTACTGTATTCCTTCGTATGCATATATGCTGAGGAACTGAAAACGGACTTACTTTTCTAGTAAAGGGCAAGAACTGGCCATACAAGATAAGGACTCGGATTTCATCACCGTTTCCTTCTTGCCCGCCTTAGGAACACGTTACCTAACGCGAACCTTATCCTTAAAATTTGACTAGAAAGAAGACCGATAGGGTATCGAGCTTATTGGAAAATCATTCAAAAGGATTGTATTGGTTGCTTTGTTAGCCTAACTCGAAGTTCGAAAAGATTATTTTAAGTTGATTAGCGCCGCCTTGTAACCCAGGGAAACGTTGCCAAAGAGGCAGGGTTATCAAAGCTCCTTAGAGCTTATCCTGTTTCTCTTCGACTTAATCTAATTCGGATCGTCCTAAGAGGTTTGCTAAAACTGTAACTAGTCGTCTTTTGAAAGAACAGAAGCTGGTCTAGAAAACAATCTAAGTGGAGCCATCATGCTTTTTGTTTGCTAGAATCAATAGGTTTGATTTGGTTGAGTCGACCTTGCTTTTTGTTTGTTTAGAATTCCCTTCTGATTAGGAGTTATTGCATGCCCATTGAGCGTGCTTGGAGAAGAGATTCTATTGGTCGTTTGATCAGCGACGAGAATAGAAACTTTGTCGCTGAGAGTGAGAATTTAGGAAACCCTTCTTTTGAGAGCCCTATCTTTGAAAACTTTAGTTTTGAGAATTTGTCTCTTAGTGAGGAAGTTATTCCTAATTTTTCAGTTGTGTCAGAAATGACAACCTTGAAATCTTTGTTGAATCCTACTAGGACTGCTCGTCCATCATGTATCAAGTTGGCTGAAACTCAAGCCAACTATGAGTTGAAACCTGGGACCATACAGATGCTTCCACTCTTCTTAGGGAAGGAAAATGAAAACCCTTACTTTCACATTAGGGATTTTGAAGAAATATGTAGTACCCTAAAAATTCACAACATGTCTGATGAAGCTTTGAAACTTAGGTTATTTCCCTTTTCCCTGAGAGACAAGGCCAAATCTTGGTTATACAATTTGCCATCTGAATCCATCGAGACATATGAACAACTTACTGCTTCCTTTTTAGCTAAATTTTTCCCTAGGTACAAGATATCAAAACTTAGGCAAGATATTTCCACATTTGGGCAACACGAAGGAGAGTTTTTGTACACCTATGTGGAAAGGTTCAATGAATTAATAACACAATGTCCCCAACATGGTTTAGAAGACCAAAGACTGGTCCAAATCCTTTATGAAGGGCTAGATTATCCAACAACCATCATAGTTGAGTCATTGTGTACAGGAAGTTTTGATAGTAAAGATGTTACTGAGGCGATGAAGTTTTTGCATGAGATTGCTGATAAGACCCATCAATGGGAATGTAGTAAGGAACCCCCTAGAAAAACTCTTCTGAGTAGAGGTAATGTCAATAGGGTAGATGAAAGTCTTGAATCAGATGCCAAATATGCCTTTATAGTGAAAAGGTTAGAAGCCTTAGAATTAAGTCAATCTAGTCGAGGAATAGAGCCCAAGCCATTTTGGAAGGACAGACTGTTGAAGAGAAAGCCCATGCTCTTTATAATAACACTAGATATGATAACCGTCAGAAGTTTGATCCATATTCAGAAAGCTATAACCCTGGTTGGAGAAACCATCCAAATTTTTCTTGGTCTAAGGACCAGAATCAAGGTCAGTCTAGTAACCCTCAGGGTCCACCAGGTTTTGGTTATACTAAGAATTCTTCTGGACCGGCACAATTTCAGAACTCTTTAGACAAAATGATCATGAGTTTAGAGGAGTCTCTCGCTCTCCTAACATATAACTTTGCTGAGTTTGAGAAAAAAATCAAAAAAGATTTAGCAGACAATACGAAGATAGTACGAGGATCATGAGTTTAGAGGAGTCTCTCGCTCTCCTAGTCAACCACAACCCAACCCTAGAGGATTTCATGCGTTATCTACTAACCATGTGAATTCAATTAAAATCCTTAGGAGTGGTAGAGTAGTAGACAATGAGGTAACCTCGCCCAATAGTGAACATGTTGTAGTTCACCCTTCCGAGCCTATAGTTGAAGAAACTGATAAAGTCTCTAAAAAATCCAATGCGGTTCCGGCTGAACCCGATTTTGTGCCCAAAGCCCCATTCCCACAACTTCTAATACCAACTAGGGAGGAATCCAACTTTAATGACATACTGAAGGTTTTTAGGCAAGTCACAATAAACCTTCCGCTATTAGATGCAATTAGGCAGATTCCTGCTTATTCCAAGTTTCTTAAGGATATTTGTACGTGAAAGCGAAAGCTTAGTGTACCAAAGAAAGCCTTTTTAGCTAGTCATGTGAGTTCGATTCTCCAGAAACTACAACTCCTAAGTACAAAGACCCAGGGTCCCCAACCATTTCTTGCACAATGGGTAACTACCGTGTTGAGAAAGCGTTACTTGACTTAGGACCCAGTGTGAACTTACTTTCGTGCCATGTGTACCTTCAGCTAGGAGTTGGTGAGTTGAAACCTACTCAGATAACACTGCAATTAGCTGATAGGTCTGTGAAAATTCCTCGTGGTATCATAGAGGATGTTCTTATTGAGGTAGATAAGTTTATTTATCCAGTAGATTTTGTTGTCCTTGATACTCAACCTGTCCGTGACCCAGAGAATCAGATACCTGTGATATTAGGTCGCCCGTTTTTAGCTACATCTAATGCGATCATGAACTGTCGAACTGGTATTATGAATTTGTCTTTTGGTAATATGACTATTGAACTAAATATTTTCCATATTAATAAGCAACCTTCTGAGTTAGGTGACACGTGCATGGAGGAGGTAAACATGATAGAAACATTAGTTCAGGAGTCATTACCAAATACCTTATTAGAAGATACATTAGAGGAATGTCTAGTTGATCATCATTTAGAAGAAGAAATTGACATTTTTCGGGAACCGGACGATCTAGAAAATAGAGAAAGTGTGATGAGTCTATCTAGAGACACTAAAAACTTAAGTTTGGGGGTGACTATCATTCTCCATGTGCTTTATATCTTAGAAAGGTCCCTAACTTGGGACTTGACATATTCAACTCTACCATTTTACAAGATCATCTTCGAGCTAGATTCCCTGAACCTGTTGATGTCCAGAAAGAAGTTCAATTGGTAGAAACCCATCCTCTGGTCGATGTGGTTTACCTAGGCAGTAATACCAAGATTAACTTTGTTTTCCCACCAAAATATTTTCGTCCATATGTGGGAACGTTAGAATTTCAAATGAGTCAGTTATTAAGTTTTGAGACTTAACCTAATTATCTTAGGAGATTAGAAACGACACATTTGTTTAAGAATGATCACCTTCATAGTAGTCAATTATTTGAGTCAACTCCGATTGACTTTGAGGATCCAAAATTATTCAGGTTATTATTATGTGCTTTTAAGTTCTTAGTTAAGTTATTCCAGACTTTACAACCTGTAGATTCTTCCTACGAAGAAATCCAGCCTAAGAAAATATTTTATCTAGACCCTTCTATGGAACCTGAACCACAGCTAGAAGTAGTTGTCTTAAACAGAAAACTAGATAAGGGTGTGCTCGGTTTGTTCATTTTCTTGGCATTTTGGATAACCCTATTCGATTTAGAATTGCTCCGATTATTGCTATATGATTTTATGAGGTGACTAATTTTTTCTAAGTCTGGCTGAAGACTTTAAACTTAGCACTTGGGAGGTAACCCATGTTCATGCGACACGGTAATATCTTTCCTTAGCTCTTTTCGATTGATAACAGTTTTTCCTTGTTCATGCTCTTAATCATTCATATTTAGAAACATTGAGGACACTGTTTGATTTAAGTTTGGGGGTAAGGGAGAAACTTTTTAGTCGAATAATAAAGCTCTAGAATTTAGAAACTTGTGAGCACTTCAGGGTGACACTAACCATTCTAGGTAGATGGAAACTTAGATCTTTTTCTATATGAATTGGTGTACCCAGTGAAAGAGTCTATTCATAAAAGGACAGAGTACAGGTGTTAGTAATAACATGATAGTTGTCACCACATCTCGAAGTCTATCACTACCATATCACTTTCTGTTTTTACTTTTGCAAATTTGTGTTTCTCTAAGTGATTTGGTGGGGCCCAGCATCAAATTGTTATCAACGTCGGGATGAAATAGAGTGTTTTGAGATCAAGCCCCATTATTATGAAAAATATATATATATATATATGAAAAAAAAAAATATATGAAAAAAAAAAATAGTAAAAAAAAAAGAGAGAGAAAAAAAAAGAAAAAAAATATTATTATTGTTAGAAATTTGTGTGGGTTCTCCCTGTCTCCATCGCCTAAGCAAGCGTGGAATGCAGGATCCATGGGAACTCGAGTATAGACCAGTTGAATTGATATTAGTATAAAATTTAAGAATAGTGGGTGCGTATCTCAAATTCATTAGGTATCATCCTGGTAATGACCTTCAGACAGATATGGGAAACACCGTTCACCTTAGTCAACACGTGCAACCTTCATTTTTCCATGTTCATCTTCTAAATCTTTTCATGTGATTGAACTGTGATAGATTCTGGGATTTGTGGATTAAACGATTATCTGAGTAGAGCTCTGTTGTCACATATGAATTTAGTATGCTTGAATAAAGCACTCGTATACAGCAATTAGACTCATATAGGGTAATGATTCCTATAGCCGCAGAATTGAGTAAGCCAACTAAATAGTTTGTTTAGTGTCTACCCTAAATTTTTCACAAGTCGCTAAAATCTGGAGTAAAGGTTTTGTGGGTATACCTCTTGTAAACCCTCACGAGACTATAACTCGTCCACTAGGGACACCTAGGGGTTTAAAGGCTTATTACACATGCTAAATGTAGTCGCGATTCCTGCGAAAGTGAGTTAAGATTTTTATTTTCTAGATTAGATTTGCTCGAGGACTAGTAAATAATAAGTTTGGGGGTATTTGATAGACATTTTTGTGTCCGATTTAATCTCAATTTTATATATTGTTGGTATTTAATTTTTGTACTTATCATGGTTTTTATTGCTTTTTAGGTATTTTTGGAGAATTGTTAAAGGCACCCTCACATTGGATTAAGGCACCCACTCTTTGGATCAAGGCACCAAAGTTAAAGGCACCCAACATTTTGAATGCACGTTTTGGGCGGGAAGAAAATTTTCTTTTTCACGTAACAGCAAATTTGGAAACAAGTTTGTTTATGGAATTTTCTTAACTTAGGAAACTGAATTGTTTGGGAAAGAGTTAAAAAGGGAAAGATATCAATCTCTACTCTTATTAGAATCAAATCAAGGAAAGAATCGGAAGAAATCGGGAAGAAAGCTCATGTTTTGGGAAAGCTTTTGTTCATGAATTCAAGGAATTTTTGGGAGTTTTTGGAGAGATTGGAAGCTTGAATTAGTATAAGTAGGCATGTATAGCAATTGGGGAGGAGGAGAAAACAATTGGGAAGCTTAGAATTGCTCACAATCAGGAGAATCACGTAAACAGAAAGCTCAAAAATTTCTGCTGCTGCCAAGGAAGAACACGAAGCAGGCTACACCAGAAAGTTGTCGTTCATTAAAACAGAAACCGTACTTTATTTCAAAACGCAACAGAAAGCTGTTTCTTGTTGCGTATTCTTTTGAACTGTTTTCTGTTACGGGCTGAAGTGTTTCCAGCAACACTTATACCCGTATCTAATCGACTGTGTGCAATCATATTCTCCTTGTAAGCAATTTTTGAGTAATAAATAATGATTTTTGAGGATTTTGCCATTACTATGAGGAGCTAAACTTCTTCTTTGAGGCTATGGAGGAAGCTACTTTTCCAACAATTATGTGGTATGTATTTAATTAATTTATGCAATTTATTTATGATTAATTGCCTTGGTTGAAAATTGATTTAAAAGATTTTTTTTAAGCAATTGTGATTCCGTCAGATGGTGCATGCCTCGGATTAGGTCCGTAGATGCTCCATGCTTTTGTTATACAGTTGTTGTTTTGAAAATCTATTTTTGCAATGATTTAGAATCAAATTAAAATGTTTTAATTGTATGATTAAAATTATTATCACTTTGAAACTGGAAAATAGTGGAATCCTAGCCTCAGTTTTCTCTCAACCTTATAAAAAAATATTTGAGTTTTCATACTTTTAGTTTTAGAAATTAAATTTAAAATCAATCTTCACAAGTCTGAGTAACGAATCTTTATTTACCACTTTAAAATTACATCATTTAACATTCTAGAACACAATCATAAACCTTACATATAATGAAAACAAACGACAAGATGATAAAAACTATAAATAACTTGTTTAACTAATAAAGTTTCATGTCTAGAACATTGAATTCATTCATGACCAACAAAATAATTAGCTGCTCATAATACAAGGAAGAAGGAAAAGAAAAAAAAAGAAGAAATATTATGGTTTCCCCCTAAAGGGATAAACTTTAGGTTTGTGAATTCTAGTGAGAGAACTATATGATATGATCCTTGTTTAAGCCTTAGGTGTCTTCTTTTATTTCCTCAAATACTTGGCTCTCAATTATCCTCTCTTTATATAGTTTTGAAACCCATTGGGAGCAAGTTTCCTTAGTCCCAAAGAAACACCAAAATTCATCAAAAAAAAAAGCTATTCACGTAACTTTCTCGGCCACCTGACACTCCGAGATCTCTATTTTGCCTCGGACACCTGACCATCCAAGGCACATATGTTTCCTCGGTCACCATCATGGCCGAGAATATTTTGAACTTGTTTTCTCATAACTTCTTCATGCATCGTCAGAATGACCTTATTTTCTCTCTGTTGGCTTTGTTTCTTCTTCTTTTACAAGATTAGGATAAGAACTTATGGGTTGGAACGAGTTCCACTTTATCGTTGATCCTTCTTCATCTGTAGTCAAGTATGTAACATATCGGATTTCGGTTCGTATCTGTCGAGAGCGATACACTGGTACACCGGTATATCGGGGAAATTTCGGTTCAAATATCGGTAAAATATCGGTCCATATATTTTAAACCTATAATTTTATGAAAAAATACTAGTTCATATTTTATAATTATAAATATATTTTAACACGTTATAACAAACGTTTTTTTATAAAGTTTAGAAAGAAAAACTAGTAATCATCTAAAATATAGATTTCATACAAAGTTCAAACTGGAAACATAAGAAAAACAAGAACAACTTCAAAGTTCATAGTCTAAAATGCTAATTAAACAAGGATATTACAATTCTAATCGAAATCATTAGATTAATTATAGATATTATAATATCCATAATTCTAAAATATCATAAAAAATATGAGTAATATTGAAACCCTAAAACAAGGATTTAAAAAAAAAATATCGTACATATCGGCCGATATTTCGGTCAAATATCGTTGGCCGAAATTTCGGATTTCGTCTTCGTTTCACCCCGAAATCCGAAAACTCAGCCGAAATTAACTACATAGTTTGTAGTACTTCACTTCCTTGAATAATTAAGTGCCAATTCACACTTCTTGGATGATTTCACCTACTAAAGACATACAAAAACAAACGTAATATACAATAATTTACAAGAGATCAATCAAACAAGTGCATGAAATTGACACTAAAAATATAGAGAATATGTAGTTATCAATAAATAACATTTTTCCCATGTGCTCTCAGCAGAATGAATCCCTAGAAAAATTTGTTCTTGTCATGTCCTTTTGCGAGGAGTGTGTGGTTTACCTCAGACCACAACCTCTTTCATTCCCTCTATCTCTAAAATAATGGATTTTAGATTGGACTAATAGGGATGCAGGTTGGGATGATAGTTGTGGCCAGTAGAAAGCACTGTACGTACGTGTGGTTTGGAAGACATGGAAAGCAAGGTGTGAAAAGAACAATTTTTTAGGGACCATTGAGAATTTTAGGGGACCCTTTTGTGCTTAGGAAAAATGCTCTACAAATCTAAGGGATATCCTAATATAATGAAATGACTAAGTTTCCCTTTATTAAAGTAATATTAAACGTTTAACCCTAATGATATATAAACCTAAATCTAAACCTAATTTTATTACCAAAATTAGAAGTATTCTTCTTTTTTTCCCCTCTTTTTCTCATCTTTAACCTACTTAGTAATCACTAAAAAAAATTCAAATGGCTAAACCAAACCATGGTCTTGCCAAGATTAATAAAGAACTGATTGATGGGTGTTCAAGAAATTATACCACAAAATAAAGAAAAACCGGTTGTTGATGGTGGTGGTAAAATCGAGTCCCAAAAGAAAGAAGCAAAGGCTTAATCTTCCAGTTGTAATGATAGAAGGTAATACCCGATAAACCCATTCATTTCTATGAGTTTTTTGATTGTTATTGACTAGAAATCATAAAAATTAGTGTTCAATAGGTAGTACCAGTGAATAGTTCGGTTAGCATCTCCAGCCAAACTTTCTGTTAGGAAGAAAACCTAGAACAATTCGGTTGAGAATAAAATTTAAGGCCTAGCCGAACTTTAGTTCTGATATTGATTTTCCAACCAAACTTAGTAGTTCGGTTATCTCGATAATATACCTTACTAACCGAACTTTTTAGTCCCAAATTGGGAACAAAATGTTTCGTGGGATTTTTTTTTTTTTTCATTTGCCTAACATTACTCTGTTTTTGGTAATTCTGGGTTTGTGTTACCCGAACTTTGTGATTCTTAACCGAACTCGTTGTTCAGTTAGCTCGATGAATACATTTTATAGCCGAACATTTACATTTATTTATCCATATTAGGCTCCAAAAGAAGGTAAAGGCAACGGAAAAGGAAAAGGAAAAGGAAAAAGGCAGAAATTGCTGAAATGGCTGAAACTTTTTCTCCGGCTGAGCTGGCTGAAATTCTTTCTTGTCCTCTTTTTCAATTTACGAAAAAGAGTTACTGAGGAAGAAATGTATCAAATAATGTTGGATGATCCAGATTTTTCACGAGATATGAACGACCCTGATTATGAATGGAACACTGCTGATAATCCCCTCAATTACGTTGAAGTTCCATCTTTGGATCAAGGATCATAGGAAGAAATGATTTGGATGATAGATGAGGATCCGGATTTTGATCCTTGACTCTATACTACAATGAAATTGGTGAGTACATTGGTCCAGTTGAGGAAGATGAAGTTGTTGATGAGCCTAAGGAGAAGGAAAAGCAGAAGAAGCGAGTAAAAGTTGTTGATACTAGGACCAAGTCGAGAGTAACAAGGAGTGGAAGAATTTCATGAGATCAATGAGATTGATCACTTTGCATATCTATGCTGTATTTTCTTTCGTTTTTATCGGATATTTTAAGTTATTTTGAACAAGTTCTATGAACAATATGTAGTAAGTGATGAACATGGTAAGTTATTTTGTTGTTAGGTTTTATTTTATGTTGAAACAATATTATGAAGTTAGATATTAAGTGAATATTCGGTTAGAAAATTTATTTTAATTTGAATTAAACAGTTCGGCTAGGAATATCACATTTCGATCTAGCCGAACAACTGGTTCGCTTAAGAAACCAAGTGTTCGGTTGGCGTCGCTTAAATTTTTGCAAAAACAGAGAAATCTTCGGTATCTATAAGGAATTAAATTGTTAGTTGAACTATCTTTTTCATTTGAATTAAGGAGTTCGGATAGGAATGCAAATTTTGATCTAGCCGAACTTATAGGTTAGAGAGAAATTATCTCTTTTTTTTTTAAATAGATCCGTTGAGGCCTCTCTCTATATAAATTCTGCACTCTCTAACTCATTTTGCACCAATTTTTCTCGTCTCAACTTCAATTTTTTGACACCAATTCTCCCTCTTCCTCTAATTTTTAGCATTTCTAGTAACAAATGGAACCATTCACCGTTGAGGATGATGTAATGCTTGTTAAAGCTTTTATTCTGGCTTATCGTGAAAGGCCTCATGAACGTTATTCGATGTTTTGGAGGAGATTCAAAGAATTTTTTTCGAATTAGATGGGAATCCTAAAAACCATAAATGGTTAGAATTAGTCGAAAGATTTTAAATGCGACAATATACGCTGCGAGAATACATTAGAATACTTCGTTGGGTAAAGCGATATCATCACATAGCTACTCCTGAAGAAAAAGTGAGTATTTGAACCCGTTTATGTTGTGAATGGAGTATTATTGGTTTTTTATACTAACTTCTTATCAATTCTTTCAATTTTAGTGTGCTAGAATTCAAACTCTTTGGGGAATATGTCATGGTGGAACTACATTTGAGCACGAGCTATGTCATACGTATTTGAAGAAATATGCCCCAAGATTCCTTAGACAGCTAGAACGGGAATGGAGGTAAAGGGCTATACGTGGAGATTAATATAGTTATTATGTAATAGTCTCAGCCGAACTTTTATAGTTTCGAAAAATATAGCCGTTAGGAACATGTACACTATATATACCCAGTAC
Organism: Papaver californicum; assembly: GCA_023531435.1. Lineage (NCBI taxonomy): Eukaryota > Viridiplantae > Streptophyta > Magnoliopsida > Ranunculales > Papaveraceae > Papaver > Papaver californicum. The sequence continues at coordinate 1,353,465 of JAJJMC010005141.1, forward strand.
TAGTTTACTTTTGAAATCACATCTTCAGTCACTAATGCTAGCTTTACTCTAGATGAAGATTTATTTCTTTGCACAAACTATGTGCTTTTTTATCCAAAGAAGGGTGAAGAACACCGTCAAAATGGTTTTGTTAGTATGAGTTATTGGGGTAGAATTTTTGGGACCTTCTGCACCGAAACAGGTAATCCTCATAACAGGGATTGTCCGGCGTTGTTTTGAAGATTTTAAACTATAAGAAAACAAGTCGAAGAGTTTATAGTTTTAATTCGGGTTGTCAATCGATATCGACTTAGGAGTGAACCAATACTGATGTTGTAGTGCGAGCTCGAGAGGAATGGAGAATATGGAAAGGAAATAATTTCAAAACGAAGCTCGTTATGACATCGTTCGTAAGTTTCTCATAACATGTATGGGGTGCTGAAAATACTGAAAATATAATCGATTTCTATATTTTTAATCGTTTTTTAATACTTGTAAGCTCATTATGACATCCTTATAATTCAGCATTAGTAGCAGATTTAATGTTCGGCTAGTAATTGCAAGTTCGGCTAGTATTATGTAATGTTCGGTGGATATGACATATTGTGTAATGTTCGGCTAGTATATGCAAGTTCGCCTAAGAAATGCCCAATCCAGAGTAATGGTCGTCTAGGGAGTAAAATAAAAAACAAGCCGAACTTATGACACCAAAAATCCCTGATGAAATCATAAAAGTTCGGCTGGATGCAATAAATAATTCCTAGCCGAACCTCTGACACAAAAAACAAAACATGGTAATTTTACAGAAGTTCGGCTACCTGCAATATTCTATATCTAACCAAACTTCTGACACAAGCTGAACCTAGAATTTTTTACAAGTTCGGCTAGATTTGAAATAATTATTAGTAGCCAAACATTACTCTGGAGTGTGCGTTTCTTAGCCGAACTTGGTTGATTCCTAGCCGAACAGTAGTTCGGTAAGTATAAATTCTTTTTTTGTAGCCGAACTATGTGAAAAATAAACACAATTTAAAAAAAAAATATTCTTTTCATTCAAAATATATGATCTTTAAAGCACATTTTAGTTCAATTGCATGTCTCATTCAGTCAATTACAATTGGTTGAGAATTATCTTTTTCCTGAGACATTTTCAAAGATATCTACATATCCATATTTTCCTCATACAAGTTACACCAACTTTTCATATCGTCGGTATTAAATCCTTCCCAATAGATAGTTTGGCATAATGGAGGAATTGGACATTCGGGTTTTAAACGGAGACCGGTAAAGTGGTTGCCTCCAACCAATGCAATGGACACTCTTCGATACAGTTGGACACCTTTCTTTGATTTTGGGGTGAATGTAGCACTCTAACCTATTGAGAAATAATGAAACACACAATTGAATGCTTCGGCGATTAAGTGCTCATAAATTGGCATAGTCATCCAATGATCTCGTGTAATAGGATTTACCCCGTGTAGACGACTTTGATAAATTATAAACTCCAAGTTCACTCCACCTTCCAACCCTCCCATTATTTTCTTATAAAATGCAGGTTTCTCCTGTAGTTTCATCAACAACTTTTTCCTAATATAAGTGATTTCAAAACCATTGTATTCCTTGGCATGGTACTGAAACGACCCTAGTTGTCCAACCGCAACGTGAAAACCACAATTGCCATCGTCAGGGACGTCGTCGGTGGATATGACATACTCATGAACGATTTTAGGTAGTTCTTCCATGTACGCTATATCAATAAATGTTCGTTTTAGCTTGACGTCTGGAATAGGCGATGGAAACATCAGACCTCTCTTCATATCACGTTCGTTTGGTTCGTCTTTTTCCTTACTACTCCGATCTCGTTTGTTTGATTCTTCAGCGTATATTTCCTTAGTGTACTCGTGACCCGATGGATCTCTATGATTAGCGTGTATATCACCATGCTTCTTCAAAAATCTTGGCATACTTCCTTTATTGTTTCCTTGTTTCTTTGGTGTTTAGCCTACCTTTGGGATTGCACTTTTCCGGTTCGTAAACATTCTCCATAGTGTGTGGATAAATGATCGTTCTCATGTCATCCTAAAATATTTGTCATTGGATTTTTTTCATATTGTGGTACATCTCGAGTATGGTTCTTCCTAACTTGGTATCCTCAAACTCTTCTTCGGGCTCTTCCCTGAGAGGATTGAAAGTTAATTGTTTCCAAAATGGATCAATGTTGTCTAAAGGAACGACACCATGTTCATAGTTCACTACAATATGGCGACAAGGTAATCCCATCGACTTCTTCATATTACAAACACACTCCTTGTCCGGCTTGATGTCCTAATCCTTAATTAATACGAATTCTACCATCAACTTCTTAATACATGCATGGGACACGTCATAATAGATTCCCTTGAGCAGCGGAAGATCATCTCATTCTTAGTGTTGAAGATAAGGCTCTTTCGGAACTTCTCTTTGATCATATCCATTTCGCGAGTGAAGTAATTTTCTATAGCATCAAACACCGACACAAAATTATCAACACGTCCAAAAAGATTCTTCTTCAACCGGTGGTAAGATGACTCTGCCAAACTCGTCGCTTGATTGCCCAAGTGTTTGTTTTGGTTGGTAAGGGCATAAAAAATACGGTATCATATCCGGGTACTCAGGGCTAGTTGAATGCCCGATTTATGTCGTAAGATTTAGATTGTAATCATCCTCGGTAAAAGACCAAGTCAGTACGTCCCATTCATTGGAGAAACAAGCTCATTTGGCTTCATTTATTTATATTGTTTATCAAATTCCTCCTTGGATTTGGCTTGTTCATCTTCTGGTAGCTTCTTTATCTCATCATAACCTCTCTTCTTTGGTGGTAGAATTTGAGGCTTGCATCTATGCATCACATTACACCATGTGTGGAACATACACAGAAGATTATGTGATAACGAGAAGACTACCTTTATTGCAATCATTAACGCGATTTCGTTATCAGTGACTATAACTCCAGGAGTATCATCACCTTGGAAGATTGACCTCACTTGTTCCAGCGCCCAAGTGTAACTAGGCTCCTGCTCATCCTTCAAGAAACAAAAAGCCATGCTAAACGGTGACTTGGTCGACGTACGCCCAACAACATTCAACAATGACATCTCGTACTTATTAGTCTTGTAAGTGCAATCCATTATAATAACTTGGTAAAAGCATTGCGCCAACTGAACACACATCGGATGCGTAATAAAGAGATGTGTTATTTCTCCATCCAGACCTACTTGCTTTTGAACGACGTAGTTTTTATGTTATGCCATATAAAACAATTGCCTTCCTATCTCTCCATTCCTTTTTTTAGCAACGTCTCGTTTGCATTGTAAATGGTGGAAAAAGAGGAGAGATTATCCTTATTATCTTGTTTAATGATGTGACGCATAGTAATCGGTGGAATACGCATTTTTCTCATCTTAGCTAGTTTTTCTATTTCAAGAAGGGAGAGCATTGCTGCGACTGAATGTCCTTCAAAATGTTCAGGATGTTTGTAGTTATGTCTACCTTAAGCAACTTTGAATATAACCAATTTCCTCAATTCTTTGTTGAAATTAAACACAAGCTTGAACGGGCAACCGGTCTTCTTTGAGATAGTTACATTCTTCCTCCCGGTCTTTCCGATATACACATAACCCTTCTTCTTGTGGCTTTCGGGATTACGACTTCTCTCACAAACTATTTCAAAACGGGTTTGCTAGATTTTACATTCAAAACCAATACACACATATCCCATTTTGCATGTTCTCTATCCCAACGTTTTGCGTCATCGGGATTATCCCATGTCTACATTAAGCAAAACACAAAGTTACAAAACTTGACAATTTTCATTGAAACATTTAAGTACATATAAATTGGTAACCTACCAAGTCATTCGCATAATGATGCGATGTATCATCGTATATAATATCAATAAAAGTAGGTTGATCATCCCATAGGAACATGCTCCAATTGGACCTACAAAATATATGACAATATTAGTTGCAACAAAAAAAAATACTACAAAGTTCGGCTACGCATATATCTGCATATCTAACCGAACACACTAGTTCGGCAAAGTCGATAAATCCTATATAAATTGAAAATTTATGTTCGACTAGGCCCTTTACTACCATATACTACCGAACTATGTACTTAAAAGTTCCTGCTACTTCTCTAACTAAGAGTTCGGCTAAGACAATATTGGGCTCGAACTAGCTGAACATAACTTTGTTTTAGCTCGAACTAGCCGAACATGAGGTGTTCTTCAATTAGGTAGCTGAACTTAGTCCAAGCCTTCATTAGCAAAGAGTTCGTCTACCTGTGTTCTTCAATGTTCTAGCCGAACTTATATCGAGCTAGCCGAATCTAAGCTATAAAATTTGATGTTTTCATCAAATTTAAGCCAACCCAAGCAACAAAAACACATTAACAAGTATACCTGAGCATCAAAAGCATTATATTATATTCTTCTTATTCTTCGTTGTGATCCTCGTTTATCTCGTAAAAACCCTCATTTTGAGATTGAGATTGGGTTTGGGTAAAACATTCACCATCTAACAAATCATCCATCTCCGGATCGTTATGAAGATTAACAATAGTTTGTTTACTCTAAGATTTGAAGGTTCCGATTCCTCTAAGCTTGCACTAGAATCACTCATTTTAAATTTAAGAATCACAAATCTAGGTTTCAAGATTATTTTCTCAAAGCTCTTCTTCTCCTTCTATTTCTCTCCCTCAATAATTTGATTCTAATTCATAAATATTTATCCCATTTAGTACTAACAATTAACTAACTCTAATTATTAACTCTAATTAAGTAAGGATATTTTTGCCATATTTAAAATTATATGGATAGGAAGGCCAAGAATTACTTCCTAATAACCTTAGAAAAATGGGGATGGTCCCCTCAAATTCTGAGGAGTCCCAAAAAAATCGTTTGTGTGTAAAGATGTTTAGGGAACCAACCCAGGCCCAAAACAGACTTTGGCAGCAACACGGCTGGAACCGAAGCTGAATGGTCAACAATCTCAAGGAGTTTCTCCTACATAAACATATAACAATACTAACTCTATAACCAATTGGACCTTCCCGCTTTAAATAAATTTTGCAGTCAAGTGCATTTCCAATACAAATACAGATATGATTTCTCTTATTCTAATATCTAGTCTTGGTTGGTGCGGGGAAACAAGAATGACGAGATTCAGAGCCCAAAATCAAGATGACATGGAAGCACAGGCCTTACTAGAAGCACTCCACTGAACAAAAATGCTTGGCCACAACAACATGCAGATAGAAGGGAGATGTGCCAGGCTCTCCAAAGCAATCAAAGGGGAATATATCAATTTAAACTGGAAAGAGCTATCAAAGGTGGAAGACATCAAGAACCTTATTAGGGAACTTCACGAAACAAACATAAACATAGTTTTAAAACATTGTAGAAAGGAAGCTAACAAAGCGGCTATTGCATTGGCTTACAAACCCGATGCAGTGGCAACCTTAAACTTCAATGGCTATGCTCCTAAATTTTGTTTGACATTCTTACTCTAGACAAAAATTTAGCCTTATCAACTTTCCAAAGGACAAATGGGTGTATAACTCTGTTCACTGCTAGATTCTTTATTTTCTTATCAAAAAATAAATAAATGTACATCTGTTTCAGTTTGGTGTATAATTTTGTTGTTATTCTTAAGTGTAATGCCATGTGTTAGATTTTTGTTTCATTTATTTCAAATTCAATTGAAATCTAGATGCTTTGTGTTTGTTTCAGCAAATTGCATTTAATGGTTCTTACTAGTATAAACTTACTAGTATTTACTCACTTTGGCTTTATTGTATCATTCATTCAATTCTTGTTTGTTATTCTGTTACATTATGTCATGCGGTTTGTGATAGAAGGGGTTTAAGGCCACGATTTCAAGGTCACTCAGTGTATCATTTGCTGGTTAGACGGACTTTTGCATCCTGACAAATGCCACCAACTGACGACACGCGTAAATAAGAAAAATGGGTGAATTGCAGTTTTGTGCAAGAGAATGGTTCCAGTGTATGTACGTTTACTACTGTTTTTTGATTCTTTAAATTTAGTATAGTTGTATTGGTGTTGAAAATAATCACCAATTCAATGGATTGATGTTAACTAATATGTTCATTCACAAAGGCTTGGCATAATTATTCTACTTGTCAGAGTACAAAAGACTACCTAGTTTCGAATGCTCTTTGATCTCTGCTTCGGGTAGGAGTCTATTATTAATATGTATTTGAATATTGCATCAGTCTGTGAACATTTATTTAGACTTTCGCGTAAAAAAGTTCAGGCTGGAAATCCACTTCATTATCGTATGGCCAAATGATTTCTGAATGTCAAGTGTTTTACTGCAAAAACTGAATGTGGTAAAATTTGGTATCCTTCTGTTTCAGTCTTTGCATAACAGATGTCAAGGTAAGCGGAGATCTCAACACTCTATCAGGATCGGAGGAAAATTGTTAGTTGTGGTAAGGGGAGTTTTAAAAAGCCTTATGATGAGAAGCCACAAAAAAATATCGAGTATTATCAGCGGAGTAGGCCTTGTTGTGTAGCCTCAGATTCTATCAGGGCTGAGGAGGCTGTATTGGAGGGAGGAGCATTAGAAGTGAATTGCATAGATTCTGGGAACTTAAATGGTCTGGAGGATGTGAACATAAATTAATGTCAGTATATTAGGTGGTTATTTTTGTCATGCATCTCTCACTGCTTAACCTGACGTGTTGTCTCCGCTGTCGTTTATTATCTTGCACTGTAGTTATCTGTCTGTATCGTCTCAGTTTTATTTAAAAACCTTTAATTTATTTTCTTTATATGAGTTTTAGTGGTGAACATTGGTTCTTCTTCTGATTATATGTAAATGTAGTGTTGGGAAATCCTTGAAAAATCTAAGAAGGTAAACAGCGATTATGACAATTGAAGGTTTGTGAAATTATCTATGGTGATCATACAGTTGACTCGTTGGACAATCTGGTAATGCAAAATCATCAATTCTGGGATATGCGGTTAACTTTTCCTTTTTGATCTTCGAGCGGCCATTTGCTTCAAAATGTATCTTAATTTTCAGTACCGAACTGTTCTTTTGTTGGTAAAAGTGTTCTATTTGTACAGCTTCTTCTCAAGTCGCCACAGGAGAAAAGATTTGTATGCAAAGTTGCACAGAGAGCTTTGGTAGTGATGCTTGGTTGTGTACCCCTATTTATCTTTACCGAAGTGGCAGCCATATCTTAAGAAAAACAGTTCTCAGATACGAGCTAAGGCGTCCATGTGCTTTTGCTGGAGAGGGCCTCAGGCCTGAGATAATAAGATCCATATCTAATTTTTATTTTAAGTAAGAAATGAGGATTCATAGTCTACTCCTCGATATTTTTATACCCTCCACTTATGGTTTGTTCTGTGATGAAGTGAACACTTAGTTTTTGTGTCTAATACTGCTCGTAGTGGTTATAATAAATTTTGGTTATGAGACTGATTTTTCTCTGCTTCTAATCCTGTGCCGGACTTTGATTTTTGATATTTGTCTATTCGGAATATGACCACCATCTTCTAATGGACACTGAGTAAAGTTACACCAGATTCATTATCTGGGGTGTCTTTTTGATGTATTCCCGTCATTGTGGATTTCTTAAGAAATGGCAAGACTGGTATTTGTTATAAGAATGAAGCAACTCTGGGCTACAGTCTACTGTCATTTTGACAACGTGTAGTTAGGTGATTCCAAAATTCAATTCATGTCATATACTCTTACTCTAGATTATGGATAAGCAAGATTTATTAGGTTGACAAGATTTTGAAACATGGTGGGAATTTATCAATTCCTATAACAAGGTTGTGACAGTTTAAACCTTGGAGTGTACTGCATGTGTAATTGTTGTCACCAGTGATGGCCATGTTAAACGTGTTTACTTATTATGCCGTAAGGGAAAGATATACTTATTACTTAAGTTATAAGTAAACAGTATTAGCAGATATATCACTAGAATGTTTTATTTTCATGATCTATAGGGTGAAGGTATCAAGGAGAGTGTTGGCACCCTAATTTTGGAACTTCAAACTATATGGGAGATATCACATGTCCCTCCATCAGCTGTAGTAGATGTTGAAAAACCAAATATGGTGTTTTGGGAGCGCCTGTGAATCGAAACGGTCTCCTTCAAGTGCATAAGTTGTCCGCTGTGTCACCAGAATGGCGAAAAAACAACTTTGGTTTCCCCAGCTTCAGTTGATTGGTCGTTATGGCTTGGGGAGTAATAGACGTGCTTCTGAGGATCTTCACATGCCTCCAAGTATCATCATTCGATGCATGAAGTATTTTATCCACTTCTGGCAGCTGCCCAACATCCCCATCGTAACTTTTCATATGCACAATTTGTATCCGACTAAGATCATATTTTTGCTCAAGTCTTTCCCTCATTTTGGTTACTTTGGCTAGCAATAAATAACCTGTCGTTTTTGATGGCTATAAAAAACTAATTTGGGGCGACTAATTTAAACCCATCCAATAGATGTGACTATGGGATAGCCCAATAGTATGTAAAAATACCTATATACCCTCTCAATAATCAAAAAAATACCTTTAACCCTTTCACTAATAAAAGTATAAAAACCTAAACCTAAACCTTTATCATTTTATTCTCCGCCGATTCTCACTGTTTTCTCTTCTTCTTCTCTTGTTTTCTAACTACCGATTGTGGCTAAGCCATTGCATCGTAAACCGATTAATCGTAGACCAATTCATCGTCGTAATTACAATCTAAAGATGAATCGAAAAAGCAAGCAACCCGTCAACCCGATAATACCAATTGACCGAATTTTGCCGAGAGAAAAAGAATAAAGAGATTATTGAAGAACATAGTGAGGAATATGAAGAACACGAAGATGGTGATCTAGATACGGAGACTGATTCCGACAATCAGCCTCTCCAGCACTATGTAAGGGCTTCAATAAGGTAAGGGTTTACTATTATTTGTGTTTATTATGCTTCAATCGAATGAAATCGTCAATAGAATATCAAGGGTTTTGGTTATATGTCATAATCGGTAGTTTCTTGTTTGTATTTAACTACCGATTATGTTAGTGTTCTTCATTTCTCATGAACATCGACCATAATCGGTAGTTATATTTAGTCATTAACTACCGATTGTTTTCCTGTACCAAAATTTACACATAATCGGTAGTTAATTTTTTTTATGCAACTACCGATTGTATGTGTGTCCATAGCTTACAGTTTTCTGTTCCATTTTTTATGCATAATCGGTACATAATGTAGATCCCGTGCTACCGATTATGCACAATCAGTTGTTAGTTTGTTTTTTTTTACTACCGATTATAAACAATCGGTTGAGTTTTATGTACTTTGTATACCGATTATGTAGTGATTAACGGTGTCTTCTTGGAAATAATTGTTCTTCATTTTGTTTTTTTTTTAGGGAAAGGCGATCCAAGCAAGCCCAAGATACAATTGTTTCGGGGCCTCGTCATGAAGGGGGTAAGAAAGTAACTGCTAGTGCAAGAATAAAAAAGAGCGCTAGTGGAATTGATATCACCGAAGGAACTCAACCAAGTGTTCCAAGAGTTAGAAACCAAGAAGAAGGAGAACGAAGTGCTCCACAAGTTAGATACCAAGATGAAGGAGAACCAAGTGGTACACAAGGAGAAGGACAAGGTACAGAGAAGGCAACTAAGAAGAAAGGAGGACACCAAGTCCCCGCCTCTTTGAAGATGAAGGGTATTCAAGAAGGCCAAATCCCTGGGTTACCAAGAGATGGAGGAGATAATTTATTTGGATACAAAGACGAAAGAAATTTATTCAACTGAGGTAATAATTATAAAACACCATTCTTAACCTATTGTCTTTTTATTCGTAGAAGTGTTAATTGTTATTCTAATTATTTTATAATTCGTGGTGTGTATTAGGACCATTCTTATATGGTTCGTCTACTCAAACCTACGGCTGCACCAAGAAAGATGAAAGATTGGCCGTTAGATGGTGAGTGTGAACGGTTCAAGCAAATTATTTATCACTCGGGGTTATCTACTGCTGCCGAGAATTCAATGTTACAGCATGACCGGGTTTCGATATCAGCCTTCATGGAGAGAATGTATCCTGAGACTGATACCTTCCATATGTCGTTTTGAGAGATGACGATCACCCCTGATGATGTGGTGCATATTCTAAGTCTCGCTGAACATGGTACAACGGTCAAGTTTGATTATGTGAAGCAGTTAAGCTGGGAACAACTTTATTTTTACACTCATAAGTTCCTTGGTTGGGATCGAGCGACATCTGACAATGAGTTCAAACAGTGCTTTCCTTACAAAACCAGAAAGTTCATCTTGGTTCAATTGATGAATATGTTCAAAGGAACCAAGGCTAAAGAAGAAATGAATCTAGAATTTAGCGATGACGAATTCAATGCTGCAGCCACTGCATATCTTCTCAGTGTTCTGGGATATGTCATTTTCCCCAATTATAGTGGCAACCGGGTCGACGCCAACCTTCTACAACTTTTGCATCCTCTCAACAAAGTTCGTGACTATTCGTGGGGAACCGCATGTCATGTGTTTTTGATGGAAGAGTTGAGAAGGTATCGAGGGAATCAACTAGCCAAATTGCCGGGAATGTGAGCCTACTACTGGTATTTTGATAACTTTATTGTTGGTTTGATTGTTATTTATTTTTTTCTCTTTTAAGAATAAATTTTCTCATACTTGGTTTGATATGTACACTAGACATGGATCTATGACCACTTCCCCTCCCTCGAGTTAGCCAAAGAGAATCCGGCATGGGAGAAAGGAACACCCTAAGAACAAAATACATCTTTGACAACAAGCATTCAAGGTCTAAGGAGCAGGAGTTGACTTCTTTAATGAGGAAATTAGACTTGATGGCGTCCAAAGATGTATGCTTTGATCCATACATGGAATACCGAGCTAGTGGTCATATCGCGGGAAGGTCTGAGTTGTCGTTTTACTATGGACCCTTGTGGAATCCCACTGGATATGTCATGTACAATGCCACTAGGATGATGCGTCAACTCGGTTATGTCCAAGAAGAACCTTGGATTCACATGCGCGGCAGGTTCAAATTGGACGTCGAGAATTCTACTTGTGGTAAGGACTTTATCACAGTAGTTTACTCTGGTAACTCATCTGTTGAAGATTGGAATAATAGGATGCAATATATGGTCAACGATGGGATACCTGTCAACCGAGGTGATGAAGTAGATCCACGCTATATGGTACGGTACCGGGAGCATTCTCATCTTCATGTGATCCGTGAAGATAAAAGAAAGACCACTAGGATGTCCGATTATACTTGCATCATCAAAGACAAATCCTCTGGTTATGAAAGGCTGATACTTAATATTATTTTATTTCGATTTTAATATTACGGCTCAATATTTTAGATAATAACCCTTTGATTGTTATTGCCTAAAAACAGAAAAAAAAGGTCTGCGTTTTTCTCCAAGAAAATAGCTGGGTGTATAAATGCGGGAGTGCCATTATCATTTGAGAATATGAGAGAGCATAAAGACCTCATAGACAACATTGATAATGAAGATTATGCTAGCAAGTTTGGGGAAAAAGCTGCGAATAAGCCTAAGACACTAGCAGCAAAGCATAGTAAAAGATCTCGCGGTTCAACGAGTGATGATGGTGAAGGAAATGTCCCTGAGGGTGAAGCCAATGTTCCTGATGATGAAAGATTCTTAGCGGTGCTCGTCGTCCTCGTACCAAAACAAAAAAATCTAGAAATTAGATTGTGGTTGTTTTTTCAGAGAACATCATTTTCAAAGTTGATTTCTAATAAACTTGTTTATTTTATGGATATGTCTCTGGTGTTTAACATTACTGGTGTTTAATGTTCTAACATTTGAATGGATTTTATGTTCCTTTTGTGAATTATCAATTGATTTGTAAGAGATTTATTTTTAACAAGTTATTTTGTTAAAATTTTACATTATAATCGGTAGATAAGTGGTTTGCATCACCTACCGATTAAGTATGTTCATCAACAATTGGTAGATAACAATCTACCAATTATGTTAGTGTTATACATTCGGTAGATAAATATCTACCGATTACACTTACCGATGGAACTGCCTGTTCCTGGATACATTTTACACTATAACCGATAGTTTAGTAAAATCTCAGACTATCGGTTATGCATGTTCAAAATGTTGGAATTTTGATAATTTTTTCGATTTTGAATTTGGGGCAACATATACAATCGGTAGTTAAAAAATTCTTAAACTACCGATTATACATGTTCAAAATGTTGGAATTTTGATAATTTTTTCGATTTTGAATTTGGGGCAACATATACAATTGGTAGTTTAAAAAATTCTTAGACTACCGATTATGCATAGTTCAAAATGTTGGAATTTTGATAAGTTTTTTGATTTTGAATTTGGGGCAACATATACAATCGGTAGTTTAAAAAATTCTTAGACTACCGATTATGCATAGTTCAAAATGTTGGAATTTTGATAATTTTTTCGATTTTGAATTTGGGGCAACATATACAATTGGTAGTTTAAAAAATTCTTAGACTACCGATTATGCATAGTTCAAAATGTTGAAATTTTGATAATTTTTTCGATTTTGAATTTGGGGCAACATATACAATCGGTAGTTTAAAAAATTCTTAGACTACCGATTATACATAGACAATATTACACGTACTACTGATTATAGCAAGACAATTTATGTACACAAAAATAAGTATAATCGGAGGATTAATTTGTTAACTAAATTACCGATTATAATGGAATCGGTAGATACGATACTCCATTATATACCGATTATGGGACGTCCATGGCATTAAATGCATGCAAAAAATGAATTTTTTTTATTAACAATCACAAAACATTGCATTAATATTTTTCTATACCCAATGTTCAAAATATATATTCAAAATAAACTACTCACCATCCGAGGTCAAATCAATTGGGTCCTTTCCTGAGCTTGTTAAACGATCCCAACGCTTCATGCTGGACTCGTATTGCTTCAACCACTCCATACAATGGTTAGTTGGGAAGTAATCTGATCACCTACTCAATGGAGGTAATGGAAAATCATCTGTTAACCTTAAACCGATAAAATGATTGCTATGAACCCATGCCATAATGATTCGTCTATCCTTGACCAACTCATCACACACCGTCCTTGTGGGTGTAAATGTGACACTCACTCATAATGAAGGAGGAAAGAAATAATGTACCACGCAGTTCAATACATCCGTTAAAAGATACCCACGTATCGGCATTACCATCAAATACCTGGATCCGATTGTCTCCAATCCGTTTCGGCATTTTACACGAGTATATAAATCTTTGATCTCTTGTTCTCTAACATGTTTATCTCCTTCTCTCATCATTTCAATATAAAATTCATTATCCTCCAATAATTGTGCGGCTATCTTATTTTTTAAATATTGCCATTGGGTAATATTTTCGGTAACCGCCTTACAAAAGTCTCATATTTGTTTCGAAGCAACGTGATAACCACAGTTGTCATCCCCATCGACATCTTCGGTGGATACAACAAATGGTATAATGATTAGAGGGAGTTGTTCCAAATACTCATTGTGTATAGGTTGGGTTTGACTTAGTTGGGAAGGAATCCTAGAGACCTTAGATTTGACTTGTCGTGAGCTCGGTCCACCTTGATCCTTCCTTGGACGACCCATTTTCCTTAGACACGGCACATCTTCATACTTAGCTTCAGTATGTTCATGCCTAGAAAGGTCGCGTTGACTAGATAACCATTCCTTCAACTCTTTTCTTTGAATTGACCTCGTCTTTTTGGTATTCGGCCTACACATCGCCTTTCCTTTCATTGGTTGCTGAACAAACTTTAGACAGGGTTGAAGGGATTCCTCTAAATAGTGCATTAATATTTGCTTTTGTGTCCCATTTGACGAAAAGTAACGCTCGAGTATTGTTCAAATATTTCCGTCTCCACGAACGACGCACTATCAACCACCGAGGTTCTTGGAGTGAAAGTTAATTGCTTCCAAAAGGGATGAATATCATTAATGTCAATCACTTCAATATACCTTCCAAGCATGTGAAGACACAGGAGTACAAATACCTATCATCGTATTGCATTTGCAACCTTAGTCTCATCATCGTGATCTCTGTACAATTCCAATTGTTTTATCATGAAATTTATTGTCCACCAAGAAACTTTGTAAACTATACCCCTTAGCAGATTTTTATTTTTTAAATGTGCCAACGGGAATCTATGCTGACTTTTTTTCCATAGAACCATAAATCTTAGTGAGGTCACGATTAATGAACTCATGGATTGCTTATTGGACTAAAAAATGACTTTTCGCAATGCCAAGGACCATGACTTCAGCGAAGTTCCGTAACTCTCTTGAGTACTTTGTCCAGACTCCTGGATGATTTCATTCGAAGCTGATTTGATTGCGATTTGAATGATTGTTATGTCTTAGCTTGTCCGAGATGCTGCAACCTGTGACGATTGTTGCAGATGAACTAGGTGGATGATCCGAGCACTTCTTGTCAGCGAGATTGGAAAGGTAGCAATAAACATGATTCCATGATAGCAGAAGATTATAATTGGTGTTGCCCGAAACGTTTTGGTACGACTGCGAGTACCTGATGCGATGTTAAGTGGCTCCACTCTTACTCAATAGACGGCTGGCAAAAGCACACTGCATTTCAGTAGGAACGTTCTCACATTTCTGTAGAATCATAGCCTTAGACGCAGGAGGGACTATTTTAGTTACGTTCGAATTGTCAAAATTTTCTTGTAATTGTTTTCTGGTTTGATTTTCCTTCGCAACATTCTTAGACTCACCCAGAACTTTGCCAACAGATCCTATCTTGACACTAATATCATTAGAAAACTTCACTCTCTTCCCTTGTCTCCATTTGCATTTAGCTCCTTAACGTATGTTTCTGGCACTACTAGTTCCACGGTTGACAATATCACTTGCCCCCTTTATCCATATCCGCCACCAATACAACATGTGACGACACCACCAGCGCCTCTCACAACTGTTAACTGACAATATCAAACTCCAGCAGTCCACAACCTGTACCTCAAGCCACTTCACAACTGAAAATATCAAACTCCAGCAGTCCACAGCCTACCTTCGCCATTGATGATCTTCTTGGTGTCCAGCAATTGCACATGTACCTATACCTGCACCTCTTTCACTGAATCTTAATGCAAGGGAATTTCTTGAACCAAGGTTATTCCATAGTAAATGGGCCAGCTACCTGTATCTTTGTCTCAGGAATACTCTATGAACCCTCAAGGAATTGCAGCGCTGACATCTCCACAAGTATTTCTCCAACACATGCAAGCACATTCAGTCTACTGCATCGCGTCAGGTGGCCAAGTTCCAAACTTCAAAATTTTCTTTTATGCTCAAAATTCAGAGAAGTCGACAACATTCTTTTTTGTGGGTGTGTCATTAATAATGAACTTTTAAATTTTTCGAACAAATTTGATCTTACCAAGCAAATGTTCATCGATTTAATTTAAAATGCTTTATAAGCATGCAACCATAACTTTTATATTTCAAGGGTCATCGAATCCTTCCAACTGCTTTACAGTTTTGATATCATTTCTGATATTTATCGATACCAACAGAGGATATGAATTACCAATCATCTCTTATAAAACACCAAACTTAAGATACTGAAACTCTGCTGAACAGAAATCTCACTGATTTGAGGGTTAGGATTCTCTGATCATATATACTAAGAAATCATATGATATCCGTCGTGAAGTCAATTGGGACCTTCTGAGCATATGTCCCATACCGTATACCCTGGTATACTAAAAGAGTCCACAATTTTGTAAGGGTCATCGAGTCCGACAAATGATTTCAATCGCTTCTACTTTGAGGTTTTGTTGCCGTTGTTACAGCTAACGGTCATCGTTATAGTTAATGGTCTTCCGGGTTGCCACTCGTAAGTGGGAGCTAGCAGGCCTGACAACACACACCGTTCTAGCGACGGGTTGGGATGATCAATCATGTTGTCTACCACCGTTCCAGCGACGGTCTTCTGGATAGCCACCTGTATGTGAGAGCCCCAGTGGGCCTGGAAATTCAGAGTACTAGGTCAAGCTCAACCGACTATCTTTTTCAAATGATATGAACTACTCAAAAGAGTTAGTAATCATTTCTAGATGGATGGTATGAACTGCCACTATATGCAATAACCATCCCTTCTCAGATGATATGAATTACCTGGAATGGTAATAATCATCTCTATCACATGTATCAGACAGATGATATAAATTACCTAGTATGGTAATAATCATCTCTTATCGCACGTTTTGTACATTTATCAGATGATATGAATTACCTTGGATGGTAATAATCATCTCTCACTAAGTAGTATGAACAACCAGTAATTTGACTGCAACTACCTCGATAAAATTGCAATCATCTCCA
The DNA here is from genome assembly GCA_023531435.1 of Papaver californicum. Lineage (NCBI taxonomy): Eukaryota > Viridiplantae > Streptophyta > Magnoliopsida > Ranunculales > Papaveraceae > Papaver > Papaver californicum. The sequence goes on from JAJJMC010005141.1 coordinate 1,369,913, forward strand.
AATAAATGGTATGAACTGCCGCGCAGAAACCAACACTTTTAGATGATATGAACAATCTTGTGCTGAATCGCAGAGAGGCTGCCTACGTACCCTCTCTGTAGCTCTAAGGGATCAAGCACGACCGTAGTTCGTCTTCAATTTATTTAGATGATATGAACTATCCTCAACGGTATCAATCATCTCTTACTCTAGATATCAAGTAAACTGATTTCATTTATGGCGAACATAATGAATCACGAGTGGAGCACTACTCTTAGTAAGCTAAAAGTACCCAAGTATAAATATGGCTTGAACAAAAATAAGCAAACAATACAGTTAAATAAGAACTACAAAAATAAGAAAACAATACAGTTAAATAAGAACAACACCCATAAACTTAATCAAGCCAACAGTTTCCAGGTATCAATTATTATATATGCGTCTAAGATGCAAATTAGATATTTCACACTGTATATACCAATAGTTAGCTTGAGTCATAAAATATTAACGAAACAATAGGTAATTAAATCACCAGCCACATGTGAAATACGAATCATTGTTAAAGCTATAATTCTCGGTATATATGATTGTGTATTGCAACTATTCAGGACTTAAATGACCAATCAAACATACCTCAACCCTTCTAAATTGCAATCCAATGGAACAACTCTAGGTAGAGAGGTTCATTCACTTACCAGCCCTGTTGCTAGACAGTTTAACCAGATGCAATATCTTTGCACTGCACTCCCACTAAAATAACAACTACTGAGAACTAACAAGTAAATCTAGTTGACCATATGTCCCATTTCCATTTCTCCATAAAGATCACATGCTACACAGTTAGCTCAAACAAACTCCAAAAGAGCAATCCATTAATAAGATTTAACTCTACACTAGACTTATGTAGATGTAAATTAAAATATTAAGTTTTAGAAAGATAACTTTCTCAAGTTTCAACCATAAAGGCCTTTGACATAAGTTAATTTCAGTGAGAGCAAGAGCGAATTAAAACTAGACTACATAGTGAGATGCGTACAGGCCTGCAGTACTACAGTCTACATTACCACAAAAGTCCGGATCGATCAATCTAAAACAAGATGCCTACTTAATCCTTACCAAAGTAAACATGACGTGATCATCTCATTCATAAAGTATTAAAATAAAAGTATTAGGATGGATGTTTAAGATATAAGAGATGGATTACACGTAGAACCTTGAACAGTAAATCAATACAAATAATAATAATATTCATTCTCGCATAGCATTTTCATACGATCCGTATCGGTTACGACATATTTCCAAATTTCCAATTTAACTAACGGAATTAATGCAACTCTCTGCTTACACTAACTTCAGGTGACTTAATCTGTCCATAGTATAGAGTGAATTTGCATTAAAAAAAATCACATACAGAGATGCTAAATTGATATCCCCTAGCACCACTACAAAACGACATTACCTAATGCTATCAACATACATTAATAAGCCAACATTACATGAGCAATTAGCTAAATTAAAATTCAAAGAACGTCCGATATAAATCTCGCAAGTAAGAGCTGGTACGGTAATATATTAGTGGTTTTTATATAAACCAAGTCATACAATTACGCCTATCATAATTGTCTGATCACCAAAAGTTAAGTACTTAGCTACCTTCACATCTATTGCAAGAATCAACTTTAAGTTATTGGTTCATCTTTGTGATGGCTTCCTTAACATTCCACTCAAGTGATAAATCCTAAAAATGAAGTTCAAACTAACCAAACGATACAGACAACACAAGGTTTCAAATTAACTATTATTAATCTACTCATAAATCATTTTTCATGAGCAGTTCCAAATCATTTTATCATTCCACTAGGTAAATGTTTCAACAGAAAAGTCATGACAAAAGAACATACATACCAACACCATTTGAATCCCTTTCCTTTATTACTAAACTAAAGTAAAATGAAACCAATCTATATTTACAAAATTTACTGTATCTCGTTCATCATTTGCCGAGCTCTAGCACAAACGTTTAAAATAACACCTATGGCTAAAGAGCTACGAACAGTGTACTTTTCACAATGATAATCAAAGAAATGAATTCTCAAAATTATTCATTTGCATATTAGAACAACAGCTTCTCAACTATTATAAAACCCGAAATAACAAGTGCAAGGTATGGAAATAACGATACCTTGATAAAACCCGAAATAACAAGTGCAAAGGTATGGAAATAACAATACCTTGATAAAACCCGAAATAACAACTGCAATATGAGGGAGACAATAATTCACTATACCATTTAAGAGTACATTGAAGATCCATTTGGTCACCTCATCAATATAAATGACATCTCTCCATACGCTCACCCAACCACAGTGCATTAATAGTTCAGGATTATATAAGTCTCGACATGCCTCAAGTCCTCTTTCACTTGATGGAATGACTGAAGTATGACTTGCTAGATAACAGTTTATTGTTCCATATAGATCACCATTTGTCCACTCATCCATGGAAATAAAGTACTCATGGAGGACCTTGAGCTAATTATATTTAGGCTCTAGTCGTGAGAGATTATAGCTGATGGTGTTTTATTAAGATACTTATTCACAACTTGTCTCAAATAGGTGGTGAGCATTTTGATATTAGTGAAGGGGTAGTTTGTTGTGGTATTTTAGCCTCTATTTATGGCTATACTTCCCTGCAAACTCGAATCAAAAGATAACTTAACTCTTCTAAGCGCTCATGCACAATGAAACATTCAAAATTTTAGCCATTCACTGCCAAGAACAACAAAAATAGTTGGTATTCTACATCCGTTTTTCTCGTGTACACCTTGCCTAAAGCCAAACCAAACTCCTACCAAATTCATATCCAACCACAAACCCTTCTTTTCCTCTCCAAACAGAACTTTAACTGCACTTAAACTCTCTCCATTGATTTCCAACATCAATGGTAGCAACAACACATTTCTACTGATTTTTTTTAGCCATTATCAATCTAACTCATTCATCACCTATTCATATGTGCATCCTAAACAAAAGATTTTCTTTAGCTCGAGAACTTGTAAACAAATTCAATAGCTGTAGAAGGACTCTGTCAACAAGAAGGGATTTGTCTTTATAAGAGTTGGTTTTACCCAAAAAATGACAAAAGTAACCCTAGCTCATGTCACACCACTTGTCAAACATGATACATTCTAGTGTTTCCATAGCATCTATTATTCATGCACCTTAATACTTTTAAGGGATAAACTAAGAGTGTTAAAGGTCCTTGAGTATTGGAATTCAGGCACTCTAAGGTTTTGGCTAAGGCAGTCTCTCTATTTAGGTACCAAGGCTTATTATAGAGGCAGCCTAAAAATACTTGAATATTAGAGTTGTATGCATTCTAAGAGCAGAATTCAAATAATGGGTTTAATTAAACCCGAGAAAAATATTTGGGGTCTCACAAGCATGTTCTTTAATCGGCCATGGGACCCCTCTGCAATGCTTGTTGCCTCGTTCTTGAAGTTCCGATATTCATATGTCCATGCAAACACAAACTTATCCTTATGTGGTCCCGACCATTATGTTTTGCAATACTTAACTGGTTTGGGATAGTTTTTGCCCCATTCATCCTCAAAGTTCTTCAAGTTGTATTCATAAACTTCCTTCGTCATCGACCAAACTATCTTATCCCATACTTTTAGAAATAAAGACCACGGTTAGTTTACTAATACGTTCATCCTCTTCCCTCGACCTCTTGGTACCTTTGTTTCGTTTTTTATCTTGGATATGATGTCTACAATTGGATTTGATGTCGCATTGAATGTTCCACGTACAAAGTAAATTTTGGGCTTCCGGAAACACTACCTTTATTGCATTCATCAAGGCTTGATCGTTATACGGTACAATAACCCTTTGGAAAATGCTCGCCATTATAAGTCGATCTTAATGTTTGCAACATTCAAATGAAACTCACATCATTCTCAGCATCCATTAAACCCCAAGCCACCGTAAATGTGCATTTGTCCGAAGTGTGGCAAGCAATGTTCAACAACCGTATGTTGTACCTGTTTGTCTTGTAAGTAGCATCTATCAACAAAATTTGATGAAAGCATTAATCCAATTGGATCATCTTCGGATGTGCCAAGAAAAGATGAACCACCTTACCATCCCTTTCTTCTTTTCTCAACGTGTAATTCTGTTTCTCGGCTAACCACTCTGATGGTTGCATAACCATTCGACCATCACATTTTATCCTTTTGATCGTTGCTAGCGCCTAGCTAATTGTAGACAACGAAGACAAGTTGTTGGGGTCATCCGCCTTTATCTTAGATAGGATTGCACTCGCTTTTATTACGTTCCTCATAGACTTCACCGTCACCATTTCCTTTAGTTTTAACTTGGCAACCATTACGTGCCCAACAAGACTTTCCGGATCTTCGTGGTTGTGACGACCATTACCAACTCTATACATAACCCATACTTTACCTTTCTTACCGTCGGGCTTACGGAAGATAATCTTAAATGGGAATCCAATCTTCTTTGAATTACCTCGGTATATCCTCTCCGTCTTCTTTACGTATTTACGATCCTTTCCCACGTGACTCTTTCATTCGCCACCTCTCTTACAAATCATTTCAAATCGATCAACTCTCACGCAATTGTTCTGAACTACAACGCACATCGGTAGTTAATTATGTTCCTTTACTACCGATTATAGAAAGAAATCAAGTCAAGTTCTGTACACAAAAACAAGTATAATCGGAGGTTTAATTTTTTAAAAAACTACTGATTGTAATGTAATCGGTAGATAACGATATACCATATACTACCGATTATAAAGTTTGCAAAATAAAAATTTTGTAGGTTTGGAGAAATTCATTTTTAGGGCGACTAACATAATCGATAGATAATAAGTATTTCTAAACTACCGATTATGCAAACAGAAATTCAAAAAAAAAAAACAAATTTGAGGATTTTGTATAATCGGTAGTAAGTAATCTTCACGAGACTACCGATTATATCATTATTTTGGAACAGGAGTATAATCGGTAGATTATGGTACTCCATCATCTACCGATTCTGGGACGTCCATGGCATTAAATGCATGCAAAAATGAATTTTTTTTGTTACCGATCACATACAAACGCATACAAAGTGGGTTTTTGAGCTTCTTAACACAATACCTGATTGTTTGATGCATTATTATCTTCATTTTGATGTGATTCATCGTTTTCTCTCGCTAAATCGTCGTCTAGGTTTTCTTCCATACCAAAATTTGGATCATCCAACAACTAACCCAAATCGTCATCTCTAAACGTCTTTGAACCTTCAATATTATGTTTTTCATGATGTTTCTCACATTCTTCCTCATACTCATCCATGTTTGTTATTGATTTTAGGTAAAACCTAGTTTTTCCAAACTTCTTCTTCTTCTTTTTCTTCTTCTATTCTGAAACGAACTCTCTATTTCTATTCTAAAATTATAACTCAAATTCTTCATCTAACACTAACTATAACCAACTTAATTAACTAATTAATCAACATTAATATTAATTAAGTAAGGGCAGATTAGTCATTAAAGATAATATATGGATAAAGGGTGTACTGATATTATTTCATAATGACCTTATTTTATTTTGTTAGTAGCTCCAAATTAATTTTTTATAGTCCTCAAAAACATCAGGATAAATAAGTATCTGTAAAAGCCCTATGTAAATTGTACATCTGTAGTTCTATTCAGCCTTTTCGTCTACAACTTTTTTATCTTGTCATCAAAAATATAAAAAGCAAACAGAAAACAATTGTGCCACTAAAATTGGTAAATATGGCATTGTAGTGGGTCCCAAATATTACGAGGTATTTAGCACGTCACTGTAAGGTAGCACATAGAGGGTGGTCTATGCTTGCTCCTGCCATTTGGGCATGCTGTTTCCCCAGTTCCTTATGTGCATTAGCTAAATGTTGGTCATTCAATCATCTTTCTATTTTTGGTTGGACAGTTTTTCCTCTGATTCCAGTTGTACTGTGTTGGGTTCTCTGGAGCTAGGATTTATTCATCCGGACATGCTCATGGTACAACTGACAAGTCGATAACAGCGGTAAGATTGTGTGAGACTTGAAGTCTTGAACTGCTTCTGGACTTGCCTTACGGCAATATCCGCTTATGGAACCCAAACATGAAAAAGATTAGTTTTAATCGTATTAGTGGCATAGGCACAGGATTGAAGCCGAAGGCAAGAGAGATCAAATCGAAAAAGTCTCAAGTATATATTTGGAGGCAAAATACGAATAAAATGCCTAATTTAGGGAGTTATTTGTGTAGAAACATGCATATATATTATTAGTTAAGTAACCTTAAAAACTAGTTGGCAACAAAGGAATCTTCTTTAGTGCAAAAAACACGTCTAAGAAGTGCACCTAAAAGATAAAACTCTGACCTGGACTGATGAGCTAATCTACTATGGATGACCGCCAAAAAAATGTGATGCCTTGCGTGTTCTGCCATAAAGATCAGGTAGTACCTCTGTTCACTGTTCACTATTCACTAATATAAATATGCTTTAACACGCTACACCAATCAAATTTAATACAGTACCCTCAAGGAAAGTTGCTACAGATTCAAAAGGGATGATCAATTTCCAAGCACAAAATTGGTATTTGATTGCTAATGAATAACCCTTGTCCTTAGTGTCTGATGTGTACTTTGACAACTAACAAGGAGATTGACAGCAAAGAACAAATACAGTTAAAATAAGAACACGGAAAAGGAAAAACATGATGAATCTGGTGGTCAGGCCTTGGTCTTCAAGGAGAGACCTGTCTCTACTTTCTTGATCTCAAAGATGAGCATTCTCCACATTTTGAGCACAAACATTTCTGCCTCGTCATCCAAGATGGATTGAAGCAGCTCCAGCATTTGGGATGCACGAACATGACCTTTGGTGCTGGACACGATATAATCAACCAACGTCGGCTCTTCCTCCCCGAGGAATTCAGTGATTTTCTTCGAAATCCATGGTCTCATTCTTTCATGTAGCTCATGCTATCATCACAAAGAAGATCATTAAAAAATATTAAAAGGAGCAAACATAATCAAGGAAATAGATGAATCAAAAAAATAGACAGAAAGGCTTATGATGTGGATGCACCAAAATGTCTAAATATACATACATTTATATTTTATATTTAAAGTTATATGTACAAAGTGAATTCCCAAATCTTAAGAATCTGCCAATCACTATGCTGTAAAGCTGTTAAAGAAAGAAGATAGGGGCGATTACTAATCTATCTTTTTTTTTATGGAAGTATTACTAATTTTCGACTGTAATAATTTTAATATTCCAACAGTCTACACAAAACTAAGTTTCAACCCTACTTCAAAATTTAAAGCAACAAGAGCTGAGATACCTCCTTGAAATCTCTAGTTCATGCACTGCTTAAAACTAAAAAGGGTTAAACTTGCACGCAGCAAAACAATACCAGCAATTAACTGGTCAGAGATTCATCACCAAAAGAACACAAAATAAATCTCACCTTCTCATACACATCCCAGTTTATGTCATACGCAAACAACTCCTCCTTTGTCTTTGGTATCATATCAATCAACTGTTTTGCGTCCAAAAGCTTCTTATTTTCTGGTGTCTTAAGCTTATTTCGACCATGTTCTCGCTCCCTGTCCCTGTCATGAGCCTTGTCTCTCGCCTCATCTCTTACATGATTACTCTCCTCATCATTCCGATCTCGATCACGGTGACTCAACCTGTCACCAGATCGTCTATTTCTATCCCTTTCCACTTCGTACCTTTCTTCTTTGGGATTAACACTGGAAATACGTTTGGCAAATTCTGCTGCCGCAGCCAAATTTGGTGGTGCTGCCCCGGAAGCTGCAGTAGGTTGGACAGCCTGTAATTCCTCTGTAGAATAATCGATGGGAACTAGAGGCCTCATCTTTTTATCCTTGTTTGCCTCATCATCATCCTCTTCATAAAAAACAGAAGGTACAGTTGTCCGTTTTCCTGATCCTACCAGACCAAACCCTAATTTCCGAGCTGGAATGTTGCGATGCCTATTGTCAGATGCACTAACTGATAACATGCTCGAGTCATCACCACTATTACCATTGGCCATCACCACGTCATCTGTCAAATGACATCAAAGATATTAACCAGTTCAGAAAAGAAATTTGAGAAATCGAACATAGTTAAGAAAAGAAATTTTGAGAAAATATTTCAAGAAAAACACAGCTTAAGAAACTAACCAGTGTGGTTGCTAGTAACAGAATCGATCTCATTTGCTTTTTCAACAGCATCATCTCTATCCTCAACAGCGTTATCTTCCATGACAACATCCTCAGTTCCACCATTGACTTGATCTGGAACATTCTCGGGTTCATTTTTGCGTTGAAGCTGCTCTTCGATTGCTCTCCTCCTTGCTTCAGCAATTTCTTCCTCTTCCCTTATTCTGTCTGCCATGTCCTCCTCCTTTTCCCGTAGTCTCTTTTTCCTCTTCTCCTCAACCGTACTACTCCTACGCCTCCTTTTCCTTGAACTGTCATCATCGCTTTCGTCCTCCTGATCATTAATCTCCCTCTTGCGCTCACGTTCCCTCTCCTTCTCCCGTTCCCTTTCATGCTGACGCTGATATTCTCTATCTCTTTCTCTAGACTCCCATTCCTTAACCCGCTCCTTGTACAATCGCTCGGCCTCCCGTATTTTTAGATCTCTTTCCCTCTCTTTTCTTACCCTTTCTCTCTCTCTTTCCCTCTCATATCTTTCTAACTCCCGTTCCTTTTCCCGTTTCAGATCTCTCTCTCTGTCCCTGTCTCTGCTTCTCCTATCATGCCTTCTATTCTTGTCAGGTGAGCTTGTTTCAGCTCTATCATGCTCACTGGTAGTTTTGTTTTCACTAGTCATCTCATCATCATTTTTATCTTCCGCTATATCTGTAACACCAAGGTACGAATTCTTTTAGCCTCACAAGGAAAGAATATCCATAAGCCACAAAGTAGAAATCACTGTAAGACATACCAGTTTTCATAATATCGAGATCAGACTCCACATCTCTCGATTTAGTAGGAACTTCAGAGTTCGACTTTCCAGCCGCATCGGCAGGAGTTAGTGCGGGTGGAGGGGGGAGAGGTTTGGTCTTTAACCTTTCTTCAATCATATTTTTAAGCTTATCCATAACATCCCGGTCAGCTTCTTGGTCTTCATCGGTAACAACCCCAAAGTTCTTAGTATCCTGTTTCTCATTATCCGCTGAATCATTAACATCCTTCTTTGGGTCCTCCACAGTGGGTTTTACAGGTTCTTTTTTCCCAACTCCAGGAGCAGTTTCTTCTTCTTTTTCTGTTCCATCGTTATCAGTTTTCTTCAGTTTCTCCCTCTCAGTTTTCTTTTCGACATAGCGCTCCAAGTATTCTCTTGTTTTTTGATTAACATTTAGCTGTGGAAATATAAATAAATGATAAATCCACAAGAATAGAAAAGTCTGAGGCAAATAAGGTAGAAATCTCTCTGGCTAACAAGAATAACAAAGCATATAACAATGCAACCTAAATTGAACTTTACTGCATTTTCTAAAAATTATGTAAAAAGATGCATGAATAAAAGCTTTACTTGAGAGCATGAAAGTTAAAACTAAACTTTTGACAAACCCTGCACAAGGATGAAAGTGAAAACTAGTTTTGGCTTTTTTTACATGGTATTGAACAGAATTTATTGAAGGCATTTCACAGACATGTGTGGGTAACAGATGACATAGATAGATACAGTATTGTATGTAGAATTTTCAATTTAGAACACAATGTTTACAACGTAAGGATGGGTGACGAGAAAATGTGAACGCACACGGGAAAGATAACATCAGTTATAGAGAAAAGTAATTATGAATCAAACTCTTACCACCAACTCTTGTCCATCAACGTTGATTTTGGTTAGTAGGCGTAGGGCTCGAAGAACCCCCTCTGCTGACTCAAACTCACAGAACCCGAAGCTTCTTGGGGTTCCATCACTTGATTCTGGAGCACGCTTCCAACTCTTGACAGGTCCACAAAGCTTCACCGAGAGACAATTTTAATGTTGAGAATCAAGAAGCATTTTACAAATAAATGTTACGAAAGTGGAACTAATTCAATTCATTTCAAATAAGTCGTATCTTCTGGAGATTGAAATATTCGTAAGATAAACACAAAATAAACGCAGCAGTCAATAGAGAACCATACTCGCAGAAGAGACAGCATAAAGTCATTTTCTACAGTTGAAGCTATCTTTCCAACATAAACTGTGGTTTGTGGTTTCTCAGTCGGAGCAACAATAGGCATAACTGGCCTGACAATTGGCTGGACGATTGAAGGAACTCCACGAATCCCTGGCATAGGACGCGGCAACAACGGAAGCATACCCATCGTTCCTGTTGGACGAGGAAATGGAGGTCGAACCATGGAAGCATAAGGATTGGGGTAACGAAGCATTCCTGAATAAATAAAACAAAATCTCCAGAGAATAGTTAGGTAATGTTTCTTAACCAGCAAACAATTGTAATTGTCTTCTATCACCATTAAATATTATTTTTCTTATGCAGAATAAAGCAAGAACAATAAAATTCTGTTACCAAAAAATACAAGCATAACAGAGATGAGCAGCACAGGTATGGCAACTACCAGCAGCTGAATAGACAACCTGAAGCAACATGGAGAAAAAAGCATCCAGCTTATAAACTATGGCTATGTAAAGTTGACTTACCTTATGCATCTTGTGGAGAATAACAACCTTTAAAAGCTACCCAGGAACTAATTTGAAATTGACCAACATAAGACTTAAGATGTCTTAATCCCAGCAAGGGAATTGAATCAATTGATGATACAAGAGTAAAGTTATGATGACATTCCATTTTTTTAATATCTATATATGTTAGCACAACACAAGCCGTAACAAACAAGAAAAATAGATGGAAAACAAGTGAAAATGTATGTCTCAAGTAAAAGTAATCGCAATACCTTAGAACAAAGCGCAATGAGCATTCACTTGCTACACATGGTCTTCTGTCGTGCAAATCAAGAACACATGAATGCAAAAAAGGAGAAGTATTTTCATGTCGACCAGAAGGTAGACTAATAAGGGAAAATGAAACTCGATATTAAAATGAAAAGGTAAGATTAAACACGAATAATTTGACAATCTAGGACAACTTGGAATTTGTACATCCTAAAACTCATCTTTAGTTCAATGGGGGATACACCTTGTTCCATCAATTTGTCTTATTAAAATCAATAAACTAAAAGAATATATGCATACCAACATAGACGTTGAAGTAGTAGGGATCTTTAAAGCGCAAGATGAAGCCTGCCGACCTTTTTCACCATGATCAATCAAGTCACTGTAGGACAAAATATCTCGTCATCGATACCAAATGCATCCCTTAACTAACCAACATGGTATTCACCATGTCTGTGGTATTCTCCCCACTAAACCCACAATTTGTATTAGTTTAATTTTACAACAAGTTTCTAGAATCCAAAACTTAAATCCACATCTATTTGCGGACAACCCCTATGGTTCTCTCCCCTTATTGACCTAATACAATTCTTACTATTTCAAGTTTACCCTCTTGTCCAAAAACCAAGATCGCCCAATCAAATTATTGTGAAGTCCAACGCAACAATTGCACCAATAACTCACCAAAATTGCACAGAATTTACAACTCAACAATTCCACAGAAAATGAAAGCCATAGGCAAAAAAGAGGAAAAACCCACCGGGAGGAGGAAAGGATCCTGGCGGCACAGTCGGATATCCATTAGGCATCTGCTGATAAGGTGGCCCTTGGTATATACCAGGTGGACGTAAAGATGAAACAGATATACTAACAGCACCAGCTCCACCAGGGTTTACACCAGGAGGTAGAACATTAGGGTTTTGAATATTAGGGTTCTGAAAATTAGGGTTTTGCATATTAGGATTTGGAATTGATGAAAACTGTGGGATCGGACGAAATTGTAAACCTGGAGGAGGTATAGTTCCTGCATTAGGCTGATACGATTGAATCAATGGTGGTGGTGGTAGTGATGGTGGTGGTGGTAGTGATGGTGGTGGATTTGTATTAGGGGTTTCCAATACATGTGTAGAAGAAGAAGAAAAAGGTGATGAAGATTGTAATGGTGTTGATGAAGACAGTGATGGAGGAGGAAGAGAAGGATCCGATTGATTTTCTGAATCTGATTTAATTTCTATTTTGGTTTCTGGTGGTGGAGGAAGAGACGGAGAATCCTCCATTAATACAAGTTTCGGGAGAAATTTTGCTTTGCTTAGTTCTGCTTCTTCTACTACTACTAATCGATTCAATTGTGTGCCCTAGATAAATTGTTTGTTTTTTCGGATAGTTTCAGGAACTTCATAGCATAAAAGAGGGTTGATGGAGATATCAGAGTGTGTTATCCTCACGTGTGACTAGTGGTTTTGATTGTTCTTAATAGACTGCAGCCGTTAGATTATTTTGATTAGATTCCTATTTTAAGGCAAAGTACTATGGTGAGCAAATCGCTTGGCTATAGCTATAATCTGGCCAAAGATAAATACTATGGGATATAATCGGTTATAATCGGCCCAAAGCTTTGGCTTGGTTAGAGGAGGGATCAGATGGAGACGGATATCAAGTATCCGTTAAAAAATGCACTTTACGGATACCTAGTATCCGGGACGGATCACAGGTATCCGTCACATTATTGACGGATTTTGGGTATCCGTTTTGTGAATTAAATTTGTTTGACCTTTTTTTCTTTACACCTCTCTCACATCCTATCTTGGCCATCCATCACCATTAACGGCTTTATGTTCTCCACCCTCGGATCTCAACTAATGTTTTTCAAAAAAATTGAGAACTTTTCTCTATATATAACAACATCTTTCTCTTCTTGAATCACACCAAATCAATTTATTTTAACTTGATTTCCTACTCAAATCCCCTCTAATTTTCTTTTCTCATAAGTTTTTTTCTCCTCCATATCTTTTGTAGACAAAAATGTCGTCTAGTAAAATTCCGAGAAAGAAATACTCTTTTGTAGAAGACATGTATCTTGTTACTGCTTGTTGTAATTTAAAGAAAGAAGGAACTCACTTTTCTGACACGTTTTTTTTTTTTTTTGAGATAAAGTATACGAAAATTTTATAGAAGCTTCTGGTGGAAATATTTACAAGCGTAATAGTTATAGACTTCGGATTAAATTTAGCACTATCAGAAGTGAATAGATATTCTGAATGTCTTGCTCATGTTACCACAAATCATTCGAACATGGATGAAATTAACCGAGTAAGTTAAACTATCCTCGCAACAATTTTTTCAATTAGTTTTTGTCTGTATCTTTTTTTCCTACTAATTTATGCATTATTTACATTAATGCAGGGTCTAATGGAAATAACGCAATATTACACTGAAACCACCAAAACTTTCGGTCGGGATTTAGATTATCAGATGCTGAAAAAAACTCAAACAGAGTATCAAAGACAAGACGCAAATATGGAAGATTATACCAATATTTATAATTTGGTTTCCCAACACCCTAATACCCAAAAAATTTCTCAAGTCAATCCCCTAATCTTTATTCAAGTCAATCCCCTACTCCCCAAAATCTATCATCAAGCCAAGTTCATCAAACACAATTTACAAATCAATTTCCATCTTCGTCTGGCGTTCCTTATGGCATCCCTATTGCAGATGGAAATCCGATTACTACCGAGCAATTTATCGATTAAACATCATTCAAAGACTCAACTTAAAAAGGAGTTGATAGACAAATTTTTGTGTCTGATTTGTCTTAATTCTTTATATTTACAGTTCTCAAATTATTTACAAATTTATTTATTTTTATGTTTTTAGGTATTTTTGGATAATAAATAATTTGAAGAAAAGTTGGCTAAAAAAATTTATAAAGGCACCCAAAAAATCGATAAAGTCACCCACAAGTTTGTTTAAGGCTCCCACTTTCTCAATTTCTAATATGAAATTTGGCGGGAACTTTCAAGTCTTAGTTGTACGTGAAGTGAAAGCAGAATATTTCCTTCCCTTATTAAATGGAGTATTGTATAAATTTGGGAATTCAAAAAAAAACACAGCAACAAGTCTCGCAAATATGTCTTCCACGTTAAGAAAGGAAAAGAAGAAAAACAGATCTTTCGGCAGTTTGATTCGCAGGGATCTTATCTTGCGTTTGATTTGGACATAACATCAAAGATATTATTCAAGAAGATATGAAAAAGGAAACAAACATCAATGTTATCCTCAAAAAGATTCAGGAAGAGTAAAAAGAGAATGAAGATATTCCCGAGGTTATGATTCATTTAAAGAGATTTGTTTCGAAGATTTTTTTGAGAAGATTCGATTGTTGGTTGTTGTAGTATAAATAAGAGGGGTGTAAAAGAGTTTCGGGGGGCTGGCTTGGCCAGAGAAATCAAGAAAAAAATCACAAAAAAATTTGCTCGTGAGGAAGAACATAAAGAAATCATGGTCGTAGCTAAAAAATTTGTTGCCTATTCTTTTATATTCAGCTGCTTTTATGAAAGATTTAGCAATCGTTACCATTTCTTCTTTGCAACAGATATATCGGTAGCAAACTCTCTGTGTCAATTATTTTTTTTCTTTGTAAACACTTTTTTGAGCTATGAATAAATCTTTTGAGAGTGTTTTCAACATGTGGAGCTAAACCCCCAATACTGGGATAATTGAGGAAGTCATCTTTCATGACTATGGTAAATAAATTAATTGTTTTTATGACTTTTTGCATTGATTTAAATTGAATTATGATTTTTCTTAATTATTTGTGATCTTTTTAGATAGTGTATGCTTAGTCTTAAGTACTTTTGATGCGCCATGCTCATAATTTACATCTAATGTTTTAAAAATCTACTTTGGAAAATAATCTGAGTCAATATCTTTTATTATATGAGCAAGAATTGTCAAGAATTAATATTTGAACTACATGAATATGAAAATTGGTGGAATCTTGAGTCTCAGTCTCTTGTAATATTGCTACCATCTTTTGTATATATTTGCTAGTTTTAGTATTAGAATTTAAGTCTAAAATTCAATCTTCACAAGTCTGAGCAATGAACTTTCTTACCACTTGTCTATAATCACATCAAGTTTTTGACTCCGCAGACGCGAACTTGTTTTAGGTTAGGGTTTTAGATTTTTTTAGGTTTAGTTTTTAATTAGATTAATTAGGATTTTTTAATTATTGTTTTTCTTTTTTAGATTTACTTGGGTATATTCTTGTTTTTGGTATACAGGTTTTACTTGAAACTAAAGGTGGAAAGTTGAACTTGCCTACGAAAGTGCAGAAAATCCAAGATTTTATTTATTTTTGTTATTTTTTATTTTATGTATTTCCTTTTTGGACTTGTATATTTTGTTTGCTTGCTTCTTTATTTTTAGTATTTTATTTTGTATATATAAAAAAAAACACAAATGTACACACCAATTGCATCTTCCGGTACCGATTATTAGGAAAACACGTGGGATAGTAAGCTGAACCCTCTGGGCGTTATCAGCCGAACCACCACGAGTCTTAGCCATGTACCTTTGACCAGTCTTTGACTATAGGTATATTCTGCTAAGGTAACCTGAGCTTATGTATTTTAGTCGAACCTGCATTTGCACGTGTATTTTAAAATAATAATAAAAATTGTTGAACTGGTATTATGAGGACCAATACACTGAATATAGACATGAATTTCAAAATGGACATTATCCGTACTATAATTCTAGTATAGATAGTACTTGGGACCACTACCATCCCTCTGAAGGTTATGGTTCATACCATAGTGATCCCAATTGCTATTCGCACGCTGACCAGTCATAAGAACGGGAAAATGAGCAATATTATAATGATCATAATATGTGTTCTCCATCTTTTGAGGATTTAATGAAGCAGTTAACTGAGTCACATGTAGGAGTGAGATGTTAATGAAGGAATTTTATGAAGACTCATTAGATCAGAATAGAGAACTTGCATCTTTAAAAACCTCTCTTAATGAACTTAAAACACATTTAAATGAAATTGAACAAGAAGAACGGTTAGCTGCTAATATTGCTCAAGATGAATTTAATTACCAAAATAGTGCTTCTAATTTTACCCTTGATAATAATGATAAATATTTACCTAATCTAGAGGACGAGGTTAGAATTGAAGACACTACTTGTTCAAATAAGGTTCGATCATCTTCATATTATTATGATGATGAAGAGAGTATTGATGAAGAGTTTGAAATCCATAGTCATAATGATCAGAAAAATTTTACACCATTTGAGCTTCATGATAATAATGATGTCTCTAGTTCCGATCTTAATAGTGTTAATGATTATTTACTTATTCAAGAGGAAAGGGATTTAACTAGATATATCATTGTTATAGATGGTGAAATATTTCCTTATTATTATGAAGACGATGATGGTTTAGAGGAACGAGTTTATCCCGAGACTAGTGTCCTAGAGTCCAACGATTCAAAGACCATAGTCCCTGACGAAGATGATAGACTCGTAGAGATTTTAAATATGAGTGAGGATGCACCACCTAATTATAAATTAGAAGAACCAATTGACCATTTTCAGGAATCTGACGATCTAGAAATTAGGGAAATTGTGGCTAGTCTATCCATGGACAATGAAAATTCTAAGTTTGGGGGTGATTATCATTCTCCATGTGCTTTAACTATGAATCTTAGAAAGATCCCTCACTTGGGTCTTGACGTTTGTGCCACTACCATCTTAAGAGATTATCTTCCTACACGTTTTCTAGAGCTTGATTTTATTCAGTGGTCAGAAACACATCCTCCGATTGATGTGGTTTACCCAGACCATAATACCGTAATTGATTTTTTTTCCACCAAATACTTCTCTTTCAAATATGGAAACGCATGAATTTCAAATGTGTCAATTGATAATTTTTGGAACTAAACTCGAATATCTTAGGAAATTAAAATTGGCAAATTTTTCTAACAATGACCTCCAATGTCACATATTTTATTGTGGTCAACTAAGTGATTCAAACTCAATTAAATTTAAGGATCCGTAATTATTCAGATTATTATTATATGATTTGTAAATTGTGACTAATCCTTTCTTGGTCTGGCTGAAGACTTTAAACTTAGTGTTTTATCGGAGGCAACCCATATGCTTTTGGTACACAGTGCTGGTAATATCCTTCGCTTTTACTTTGTTCATTGTTTCTCATTGATCATGCTTTCATTCATTTATCTTCAGAACATCGAGGACTATGTGCAATTTAAGATTGTGGGGTAAGGGAGAAAAATTTTAAAAATTTAGTTATACAAAAAAGCTCCAAATTTTTTAGAAACTTGTGAACAATTCCGGATGACACTAAACCATTCTAGGTAGATGAAACAAATTTTTTGTCCATAAGAGTTGGTATCCCCAACTAAATGGTCTATTCATAAAATGACCAAAATCAGGTATTAGAAATAACATGATTGTCTCCACCATATCACGTTCTGTTTTTATTTTTGCAACTTTTTGTGTTTTTCTAAGTGATTTGGTGGGGCACTAGTATCACTTTGTCTCTGCTGGGATAAAGTAGAATGATTGAGATCAAGCCCCATTATTTTAATTAAACTTGACCAATAAATAAATAAAAAAAAATCGAGTATTAACACTTGGATAACAATATGTGTGTGTTCTTCCTGTATCCGTCGCCTAAGCAAGCATGGAACGCATGATCCAGGGGAATTATCATGTAATATGATGACAAGGAGCATGCACTTAGATTCAAAAGATTTAATCATGTTGGCAATATATATATATATATATATATATATATATATCATATATATATAATTATCAATAAATAAATCGACCGTTGGGGCCCTTGTATATACCAGCTGAGTTGATACTAGAATTAGGATTCAGACCAGTGGGTGCGTATCTCAATCCATTATGGTTCATCTTGGTATGATATTCATACAGATATTCTGGGAAACATCGTTCACCTTAGTCAACATATGCACACTTATATCTCCATATCCATATACGGTATCAATGCAACAACAACAAATGCTTCTCAACAAAGAATTGGACGAAAGGATTATAATGGAAAAGGATCTCTCAACGTTGTCCCAAAATGCAAAATTATATTATGAACTAAAACATCAAGAAATTTTACAAAGGATCCAGGCACGTGGATTCCTCTAGCACCACCATAAAATCAGGGATACTACCCAACCTTTTTTTCTTAAAATTGACAACCGGTAGTCTAAATTTCATGGGTACATCTTCTGTAAACCCTTACGAGACTCAACTCGTCCACTAGGGTCGCCTAGGGGTTTAAAGGCTTGTTGCACATGCTAAGTGTAACCGTGATTCCCACGAAAGTGAGTTAGTTCTTAGTTTTTAAATTGTTGTGGAGTTGTAATCTAGTTGTTATTTGTAGTTATTGAATCATATCAAACACAACGACTATATTTATTTTTCCATCTATTACTCAAATTGCAATAGTTTTAATTTTATTTCACCTTATCCCTACCGTATTCAATTTCAAATTTGTGTACATCTCACTGAAGCCTACAACACAACGGATCCCCAACGACTATTTTTAAATCAAATTCTTATAAATTGAACAAGGTATCTACCAAACTAGTCATACCAAAATCCAAAAAAAAAATTCATTTTTGTATCTCCTCTAAAATTGTCGCTGCATCTAAAGATTTCTGAGAAATTCTTCATAAGTATGGCTTTGTATTCTATAGAAGAAGATGTAATTATCTCCAGAGATTGGGTAACTGCTTCACGTTAACCCGATATTGTGCGGCACTTAATTAGTTACGGTTAATGACTTTTGGGACCAGGTGTACAAAAATTATATTCAAGCCGTTGTGAATGTCCATCAAAGAACTAAATAGGTGTTAGTACCTAAAAAGTGATTCTAGGCAACACAATGTACTGTTGAAGTACTTTATTTAGATTCGAAATCAAAATCGTACAGGGCAGACCTAAACCACGAAAGTAGCCGTTCCGCCCTGCTTCAGTCACAAGGAGAGAAGATGGGTTGATCTTAGGGGAGGGAAGCAGAGAAAGTTGAAGGAAACAATGTGATGAATTGTGTGTAGAGATGTTGAACTATAGAGAATATCAGAGCTTGTGAGAGAATAGTAAGCTTGTTCTGTCCTTCTGAAATGGCTAAGTAGCATATTTATAATAGTTTGGGAACACACATATTTTCTTGTAAGTAGTGGAGGTAGTGAAGAGATTGAGATATGGAAGTTGTGGGGATAATGGTATAACAACCCATAATGTTTGGGAAATTTCTGGAACCATTACTTCATTATCTCCTTAACTGTCACCACTACTTTGTAATTTTCCATCACGGGGTGTTGCCACACCGCATGTTGTTGTAACCACCAGACCAAAACCCCTTGAAGAATCCCCCCATGTAATATGATTTGATTTCTAGTGGATTCATGGACTCAAAGCATGTAAGTTTGTTGTAAGATGGTGTTATCAATGAATTTGTGCCAATCATGGAAAGGGCATATTTGTGGCATGTTTGGAACATGTAGGTTGGCTAGCAACAATGGCGTATATGAGTGTTATAAGCTATGTCCTAGTATCACAAGCAAGGGTGGATAAGTGCACAAAAGGAAAGGTAAGGGATGGGGAAGGCTAGCGTTGTGGGTGCCAACGTTGGCGCTGATGCTATCGCCCATTGTTAGCGTTGTTGCTAACCACATTGGTAGGTTGGCATTGGTGCTTGCTGGTGCTGTGACCATTTACGTGTGCGTTGTTAGCGTTGGCATTTTTTGGCCTTTGTACAATGCATACAAAACATATTCAAGGAATTCGATCGTGGAAGTTTGTGGCTTGAAATTCTGAATATTCATAATTTTGTATAATCAGCAATATAGATAGTTTGCATAGGCGCACATGAAATAACAAGGGTTTAGCCGGGTAAAGCGCTGAAATTTCGAAGGCCGATACATATATAAAACATCTACAAGGAAAATACAGCTGTGAGCTGCATACGCATTCTCAATTCTCTTGCGGAATATAAGACGGAAGTACATATTCATTAGTCTGGTATCGAGCCAGGACATTTGTACATATACATTTATTTCATGTCTCTGCAGCTGAGCAAGGGAAATATTACGATTTTCTCCCTTGTCAAAAATCCACCATCAACAACAGGTTATACAAAAAAAAGTTAGTGTCATTAAAAAGGTAGTAAGAATATACCTAGGTATCCAATGACCATTTTATAGAATGAGAGATCCTCAAATGACAGTTGAAATCATTGTAAGTTATATTAATTTTCTTTAACAGTATCTTATAATATTGTTCTTCCATTTAATCACTAAACTAGTTCATAAATATTACTTTGGGCAGGAGGAACTTGGAAGGAGGCATTACTTCCGAAAAACTGGAAAATTATTCATGTTTTATGAGTGTTACCTAGTCATCAAGGGGGGATGGCCGGAGATTAATCTGGAACTTACACCTTACGAAGATTAAGGAAATCAGCGGTCTAGATTTTGTGGATACATCTTCTGTAATCCATCACAAGACTATACTCGTCCACTAGGGTCACCTAGGGGTTTAAAATCTTGTTACACATGCTAAGTGTAACCGTGATTCCTAGGAAAGTGAGTTAGTTTAGAATTAAGATTTTATTAATTTGCTTATACTTTAACAGTATTACAAACATTATACCACCAGTTAACCAATTTTTAAAGAGTGCATCAACTTCAGAACGTTACATTCAAAGCTTCATTTATCAGGATTATAATGTGCAAGATTTTTCTTCAAGATCATAGCATTCATCAAACGCAAATGTTTTTCCCGTCTCTTCAACATATTCGAATTCAGCTGACAATTTCTGAAAAATGAGAAGTATAAAAAAGTTAGGTATACTTACCATAGACGAAAGACTTAGTGTTTGACTGTAATGTATAGATAATCACTCGTTCTTCATACGTCATCCCAGGATTTCGTATGTTAACTTCAACCTGAATCGCGTTAAATATTTTCACCTCCCTGTTGATAATTCTGAATCGATTTTGAAGATTTATCTTTGTTCTAGCCTTTGAATTACCCGTTAGTTCAACAAAGGTATCGAATACAATTACCTAAAAAAGATTACGTGGTTGATCTGTACAAGTGTGACCTTCTGTAACTGATATCCAGGATTGAACAAGAGCAACATCTTCTTCCTTGGTGAATCGATGCATATTTTTTGCGTTCAAGTTAAAAAAATGTTTGGACAGTTTCATTGG
This sequence comes from Papaver californicum, assembly GCA_023531435.1. Taxonomy (NCBI): domain Eukaryota; kingdom Viridiplantae; phylum Streptophyta; class Magnoliopsida; order Ranunculales; family Papaveraceae; genus Papaver; species Papaver californicum. The sequence goes on from JAJJMC010005141.1 coordinate 1,391,141, forward strand.
GAGAATGAGATCCATTATATAATGAAAAACTATCCATCCAACAGTAAAATTCAAAAATATTTGTTGAACAGTTGAATTCAAAAACTATCAGTTAAACAGTAAAATTAGCCCTTGTGCAAAAAAGTTGTCGTTAGTCTTAAACTATTGTAACACCATTAGCTCATTTAAAGTCTTTAGGTTACATGATATAAAAAGCTAATTAAGATAATAAGGAACATTTTAATCTAAAATCGGTCACACCATGGCTCGTATAATCAGAAAAAATGATCCACTTGCACGACATTAGAAGATGATGGGTAGGTTAGTTGTCCAATTTGTTGTACATAACCGTGGTCTTGATAGGTTTTCCTGCCTTGAGGGGCATACTGAGAATCCTCTTGAGGATGGTACATGTGGTCGTCTTGACTGTTTGGTACAAAAGAACGAGACGATCCTCTTGAATCAAGATCAACACTACTTTGGCTATGAGTCCAATCCGCCCCACCCTGATAAGGTCATTCATACGGTCTGACATGAGATATATATGAGACGCCTTCACTGGGATGAAGTTGATTTTGCAAGTCCATTGGATAATCGAGCGAAAAGCTATTCATAGCAGCAATTTAATGGGTCGGTTCCTTACTATGTCGACACCACATTTTCTACAAACACCAAAACATATTTTTATTTCACCTTTTGTTAACAAACATTGATATAAAGATATCATTAAAGTATTGATAACACAACTGATACTCACAGCAGTACCTCAGTTGACATTATAACTGGGTTTTGAGATTGCACTCATGTACTAATTTCCTAACGGTCTGTTGGTCGCCCTTTTGTTTTCGTTGGCTACTCTGAGGTAGGGTTGTTGTATCTTTGGGAATAAATGATATTCCTTCGGTACCAACTTTTGTATGTATATAGATCGCCTTCTCCCTGGTGGGTCACGGAGATAAGCATTAGGATCTTGGAAGAATACAAATTTTTGTTTCCTTGATGTTCAATAATCCAGGAGTAGCTTCCGACCGAGCGTTGACTCCAAAACTCGGAATAATAGGTAAGATTGACCTCATCGAACTTTAAGGGATCAAGACAATTATTGTTGTACAAGTAGGTGTTCGTAATGTTTGTTGTACTATCAGGTGGATTCACCGGTACTACCCACGTTCCACGTACTTTTCTAAGACACCGTTCTCCCAAGTACAGGGCGGAATTGCAAGAATGATCATAAAACATTTTACGACCTTCAGAAATTAGTTTTGCATGTATCACCTCTTCCCTACCTCTCCATCGAATTTCCGGCCACGACTCTTATGTTGTCGATGAGTTAGCAAAGTTGTGAATTTGGAGACGAACCATTGAAACTGAATGCCTACATGTATCTCCTTGTTTACCTTTTCCTCTTATTCTTTGTCTGTTCATAAAGAAGACCATCCAGCCATAGATCAAACTCTTCTTCCAGTAAATCAAGTATCTTTGGATACAGAATTCTGAAGTACGCTCAAAACCAATGATACACAACCAAAAACATTTTAAAAAAATTATTGACCACTAACTAACGTTATACAACGCAACATCAAAAAAATTAAGAGTGGATATGAATATATTTACCACTAATAGATACCAAAAGAACTCGAAGACACTATTCTCCTGCTTTACTCCGTTACTCAAACTCCATAACATAAGACCATAAATTGTTAAACCCCAATCGTAATTGTGGACTATAATCAAATCACCAAATACCCTTAGCCATGAAATGTAGACTATATTGTTCTTGTTCGGGAACCATACATTACCAATAACCCACATCATGAACCACCTTGCCATTTGTTCTTGACACTCAATATCGTTCTCTTGCCCTTTTATAGATACAACAAACAATCTTATCATATTATTATGAATCTCGGTTCGTTGGATAATTTTTTTTCTCAAAGCAACAATTTCTTCTTCTTCTACTACTTATTCTCCAACTTCTCATACAAAAGGAAGCAAACAATCTATCCACTGTGGAAGAACCTCACGCACTTCTTTCTTGCTAAAATTTTACGATGTTATGCGGGTTCCTCGGTCAATAGGTATGCCTGATAGTTGTGTGAAGTCCTATGGTGTAAAGCCTATCTTAAAACTAGGGAAGTGAAATGTATTGGTGTTATGCCACCATCTTTTGCTAATACCGGTGGTAAGAGCCGAGTCGCTGACTTTTGGATAAGCTATCAAAAAGATTGATCCAAATCCGGCATTGTCTACAATTTCTTTAGCACGAGGATTCTCAGCAATAATGCCATATAATTCAGTAACATTGCTAGTAATACCCCGATGATTTCTTCCCTTTTTCTCTAGCATCTCCCTTTGGGCATTTTAACTTAAGATCGACATTGTGCGGCGATGAAACCACATATCTATTTTTCATGATGCTATAAAAATTCTCATCCATTCTCAACTCTACAACATATATAAATATATATATATATATATCATCACACTTTAACATATTTACGTCACTTTAATTATCACATAAACCATTGAATTTTAACACATTGTCATCACATATATAAACATCACATTTTAATACACCTTAATCAAAAATTAATCATCAAATAACAAGTTAAACATGGATTTCTAATTACATACATGTCCATATAATATAATTATTGTCCATGGAATTTAAACAATCAATTAAACATCAACAATTTCATGATTATCAAAAAAATTGGACTTAGAACCCTAATGGCAGAGTAACTTACCTTTGATGATTTTGTGGATGGAATTCAAAATTGAAACATGCAATAGAATCATCAATGACAATGGAGCAAACCCTTTAAATTTCACCCAACAACTCGACCTATAACACTTGAAGATTAAAAGAGGGTAAAAAAGGTTTGAGATGGGAGGAGAATTTTATTTTTTTCTGAAAGTGTAAAATAAGGGGAAACCCGAGTGATTTTTTGTCTGAAAATGCTATAGAGTATCCGTCTGGACAAGTGGTATCCGTCTCAGCAAACCAAGCCATAACTTTGCCCCATATTAGTACTTTTTTGAGCTCTCTATCGCTTATAATTAAGGTATAGCCAAGCGATAGATCACACCATAGTGCTTGGCCTTAAATCGTATACATTCTCAATAGGTTGAAAATTATACGGTTTTGCTCAGTCTTTGACCAAACTAGAACCGAAAACGATGACCTTATTATTTTAACATCAATGTTACTATTAAACACATTCAGTTTGGTTCCATACCGATTCCATTTGGTTCTAAACCAACCGGTTATGGTAAATCGACAATGTTAAAAAAAAACTTTTATTTATGTCAATTCCACAAATCCGACAAATTGTTACATATAAATCATTCAATCTCATCTAATTTTATTGATTGATCCCTATTACATAAACTGGTTCATATTACAGTATTATATTTAATATTGTTTCGTTCTGATTTTAAAATTTTATATCATTCCTCTATAAAGTTTATAAAGCCACCAATCATTCAAGCAGTAATAATACTTTTACCTTTCTCTACCATTGTTTGATGAAAATGAGAGTGGATAAGAGAGATTCCCAAGTAACTTTATATAGTGGTCATCTTATTAGACCTAACCTCATCAACCTCTTCAAGCTCAAAGCCCATCTTAATAGATAATGGTAAACCAGAAATATAAGTTAATTTGTTGAGTACTCGAATAAGAAGAAAAGATTGAAAAAATAATAAATAACAGAGTAACAGTCGTGTTATTGTGCTATTATGTTAGGATTTAATCGGTTTTCACCCATGGTATCGGTTCGGTTTCAAATGTAAACCAAATCTGAATCATGATCAATCGGTGTTAAGAATGTGTATGAGAACCAATTAAAAGATGTTGTTTCTTTCTATTTTAACGATTACACAAAATAAATTAACTTTTTTTCCCTTATGAAAAAATTTATATCGAAGAAAAAATAAGAGGTGTATCTTGACCCCAATAAATAGAGGTCATTTGCCTTCAAGCTAAGGAGGCCCCAATTTTAACGAACCAACGCTTTTTCGATATTTTTTCTACTTAGTCACCGCGATCATCCAGCAATGTGGATTTTTCAATGAGTAGCACTGCGATTTAACAATAACTTCTGAGGAGGTCCCATATCTTTGGATTGCTTCGCCCTACCCTCGAGCACGATTAACTATAGAGTTTTTTCTACTCTGAAGGGAAATATATTGGAAAAACCTAGGTGATATACTCATGATTAGAGTATATCATTCTTTATATTTCATTTGTCAGTAATCATTTGGCCAACTACTGTCAAATCAGGGGTGTTACAGTTTCACCCTATTTATATTAGAGCCAAACCCTGCCTCCGGAATGCATAGGATGTTACAAGCTCACCCCCTTAGTTTGAAGCCGTCCACAGCTCTGGGATACACAAACCCGAATCACTGGTGTTCCTTCCCCCTCATGAAACAAACACCTGGCTCAACCCATTTTACATACCATCCCACCCTGGATAGGTGAATCGTCATCATCTTTAGGGTTATTTTAAGGTATATCATCATTTATATTCCATTCGGACAACCATTATTGGAACAGGGTACAAGATCACCCCCTTAGATTGGAGTCGTCCATTGCTCTAAAAGATAAGGGGCTATTACAATCTCACCATGACTGAAGCCTCCACCCGCTTCGGAATATACAAGATCAATCTGACGTTCTTTACCCCTCATGAGATAAGCATCTGGCCCAGTTCGTATATCGTACATTCCGACCCTCAAGAGGTGACCCATCGCCGGATCTGATACCATTTCCAATGAAAGGACCCTTCCCTGATACCATCCCTACTTAGACACTACGGTCATCCAACAATGCGTGATTTTTCAACAGACACCGATGCAGTCATCTATCAACAACTTTCTGATTCACCTAATTTTCCCTTGCGGATCCTCTTGGCGTGTCTACTTATTCTTATAAATATCCTGCGTTGATGAGGTTCTGGATGGTATGCCTGGGAAGCTTACACTCTTTTGTTGAATGGACCGGTACGCGTGGTATTCACAATAATCCTTATGGTTCTTTGTTGACTCTGGATGCTTTCCTTTAGTATTGGGATATGTGAAATTAGGTATATGCCCATATGCTCTCAAAATTTGGGTCATACTCGTGTTGATCTTAGTGAATACTCGATCTCTGAAAGGATCCCTCTTTCCGATGCGGTCATGCCCCTTTGCGCTCTGGAATTTCATGCGCTTATCCCTGTGCTCAAAACTATGCCCTGATTCTGCATATTTTTCATAGGTGCTTCTTTTGTATCCTTTTCTTAGGTTCTTCTTCTGCAGGTTTTATGAACGAAGTTTGTTGCGACTGTGCATCTCCTTTCGGGTAGGAATGTGGATCGTCATTTTTTACTTCATGGAAGGAGATGTACTTGTCATGGATTGGTCGTAAATCCCCCAACGTGGCTGGTAAATTTGCTTATAATTCTATAAAAGTGGGTGATGTTCTTACCAGCCCATATTTATAGAAGTAGATAGCTACTTGATCTGGGATAAACTTTCCAATTGCATGATAAAAAAAATTTCCATTTGTCCGTGTTTCTCTTAATGTTTCTTTTGGACCTATTAGCAAGGCAAACGTTCGGTGTATCCCTACTCTTGCGGCTCTGTTATATATGTATGTTTCCATGAACAGTTGTGATAGTTGTTCGAACAAACCGATGAAGTTTGGAAGAAGATTATTGAACCATGTAAGCCCGTTATATTTTAGGCTTGACTGGTGTTTTAAGGTGAAAACAAATATACGTAAAATCGTACTTTAAAGTAGGTTCGAGAGATCAAGCTCGAACAGGACGAGCCTAAACCAAAGATAAAGTCGTTCACGTCCTGCTTCGATCACAAAGGTGGAGAAGATTGGGTAGGTCTTAGGGGAGGGAAGCAAAGAAGGTTAAGAAATATCAGAGTGATAAGTAATGCATGAAGAAAAAAGGATTATCCTTGAGATAAATCGCGAACTCTGTATATTTAGTTTCTCTTGTATTGTTATCTTGTTTCGAATAGATGAGACTATCTATTTATAGTTCAAAGGGAACACACTGATTTCTTGTAAGTGGTGAAATTTATGGAGATATGGAGAAGTGATAATTGTGGATATTGTAGTGGGGTCATGTCCGGAAGTAAGGAAGACATGTCTAACCACTACTCCTCATCCTGTCAACTGCTCTGTAACCAGCCATTACTTGTTACTTTCTTGTCCGTGGATGTGTTTCCACAACGTATAATTGCCGTAGAACGCCAGACCAATACCCTAATGAGAATCCCCCCATGTGTTGTATTTGATATCTCGCATATAGTGGAGTCATAAACCACTATTATTTTGATTAAGTCAAGTCAAGTCAAGTCAAGTCAAGTCAAATGACTTGCTACGTCAAGTTGTGCAACTCGCTGAATTGATAATCATACTGATTAGTGTCGAATCTGGTAAGTTCATTGGTTATGTACTAGATTAGGAGTAACATGGAATATTTAATGGCTAAGTATAAGCTCAGAAGTGACTTAGCATAAGTCTGAAAGGCATTTGAGGCCAAGTACTGTATAGAGCTTCTTAAGCAAGAAGACTTGTTGGAAAACCATGTAAGATTTGGTATTAGACTAATATTGGAAATAAGGATGTATATCTAAAGAAAGTAACTAGCAAGGCTAACACTAGCTACTTAGCACAAATAGTAATGTGTTAGCTCTTTAAGTACAAAATCTAATGTGCTAACATTTCAGGAGCAAGGTTAATATGCATAGCTTCTAGCGAATACCAATTATGCTAGCGCTAGGAAACTAGCGCCAAGGACGTTAGAAGTTAGCACTTCTCAAAGAATCTAGCTAGGTCAAGGAAAGTTAACACTAATATGCTAGTGCCAATGCGTTTATGCTAATTTATTAAGCATGGACGTGCTAGGCCAAGACGCATCATCTAGGGACGCTCTAGCTAAGGGCGCATCAGTATAAGGACGCGCTAGCTAGAGATGCTAAGGCTAGGGACGCGCTAGACAGAGACGCATTAGCTGGGACGCTACGGCCATGAGTCGTGCTAAAGCTAGGCACGTGCCAGACATGGGAGCTAAGTCAGGAAAGCGCCATCCAAGGCCCTAAGTCTAAGGCCGCATCGGGTAGGGACGCTATGGCTATGTGATGTGCTATCCAGGACGTGCTAGCCAAGTACGCATCAGGCTAGAGACACACTAGGATAATGGCACATCAAGTAGAGACGCACTATCCAAGGCCTTGCTAGCCAAGGATGCTAGGCCAAGATAGTTGGCGCTTTTGGCGCTAGGGTTAGCGCTAAGGTGATGTGCTAAGAAAGTCATCGTTTTTAGCGCTAAGGTGGAGAACTAGCACCAATGTGGTGCTAAGCCAAGCAGCTAATGCTATCCTGGTGATGATAGGAGAAAATGTTAGGGTTAACCTAGCTCAGAGACTCAAAGCGTCTTTTGAGGCACTACTTCTAGTTTGTGGCGTGTCCAAGAGGAGTGGCGTATAATTCGTGGCTTATCTTTGAGCAAAGTGATAAAGTAATATATTTGAGCTCAGAAGAGCAATTTGAGAAGAGTTTGTTGCGAACAAAGCGTTAAGCTAGAGTGTATTTTGGGTTTTAAGCATTATCTATTCCCGCATTTGATAGATGTTACCGGAACATCGATGCGCATTCAAGGCAAGTTCAAGGAATTCAGCCGTGGAATTTATGCGAATTGAGACTAGTTCAATATGGCATAAATATTGTGAGTATTGAGGAGGCTACAAGGCCAATTTAAAATATTTGTAGAGAATTTGTATTCTTGATTCTCTTACATAATATATGTAGAGATACGATATTCTATGTTCCGTTATAGTGTTAGGCATATGTGCATATGTATTTACATATCCTTTTATTTCCTGCTGCTTGGATGAGGGCAATTTTATAATTCTAGTCCTTGTCAAAAACTCACCATCTACATTAAGTTCCCTGCTTAATGAGGAACAATAATGTTGCACAGTAAGCACTAGATGGTGCATGACAATATAGTTATAATGATTATGTATGCATAATTTAAACTGTCAGAGTAGAAAAGGGTATACTTAGCTTCTTGGTTGTTTAAGATATGCACCTATTAGCGTAAACTTTGGTTGGATATAGTAGGCACCTTTGTTTTTGCTAGGAGTGCCAGATTGCCACAGACAAGAGAGACCAAATTGTCGTGGACAAGAGGGAGGCTGGTTGGCGCCGCTTCTTTATCTTTTTTCTAGGTTTCCAAATTGAGCAAGGACTCTTCAAGTTAACGCATATATATATATATGATTCTCCGCCTAATATTTTTTTTTTATTCCTTCCTTCTCCCATTCTGTTCGCTTAGTAGAAGAAAGCTCTGGTGGTATCACTTGGATTTTTGTGGACGCAACAGTACGAGCAAGTCTATTCTTGAGTACACAGCAGCAAAGAAAACTCGTTCCTCGAGTACGGGTCACCGACTAGGAGAAAAGGTAAGCGCGTCCCTCTCACTTATTTTATTCATGACGCCATTATTGCTTATTCCTTACGAAACCCTAGTTTTTCTTTTTTGCTCGTGATGTTCCAACTAAAACCATATATATATATATATATTTGAAAGCCATCAACCTTAAGCAAACTAGGGTTTCAGTCCTCTTTTGTTATAGAAAAAACTTGAATGCATTGCAGATGACTAGTGAGCATGATAATGATGTTGGCACATCTTCTGATCTGAATAAAGGAGAAGTTTTTGATACTATATTTCTTGAGAGTGTACCTCATATCCGTGATTATACTTCTGAAGAACTCGTCGTACCTTCTGGTTTTATTGGTAACTTTATTCCTAACTCTGAGAAGTATGCTTTTCCCCAGAGTGTTGCTTTTGAGGCTGTTCCAAGGCTTTGTTTGCAGAGAGGAGATTATTCCTTTGTCGAGTTCAAGACACATCAAGTTCCCATGAAAAAATGGGTAAGCTGCAGGTCTTCAAGGATGTTGAAGGTCTTTTGACTTTTGCTTTACGTTGGTGTAAACCAACTCATTCTGATATATGCGTTTGGGGTGAACTAAGAATTACTCTGGAGGATGTAATTAGTTTAATACAACTTCCGATTTTTAGAACTATCCCTGTCAAAAAATTTGCTGAAGAGAAGTGAATGATCACGGCTTTGGAGAGAAAAATAGAAGAAATCCAACAAGGTAGGGGTCGATGTGGTACACCTTATGTAAAGTGGATGATCATTAGTGGAATGGTAAAACTGATGCGGATGATACCGCTATTAGTCACCCCTTGACCATTGCAGCGTTTCTGACACTCTGGTTATCTAGAGATGTATTTGAAAACTTCCCCATTGGAAAATTGAAGCTCTTGGTTGTCCCTCTGGAAGTAGCGCTTGTTGGTGGTGAATGTCCCCTCCTTGGTAAATTGTTTCTTGGTTCTTTGTTTCATTGGCTCACGATATGAAGACTTCTAATAGGTTTATGTAAAAATATTCTTGCATTCATACTGCATTTCTCCAAGCATGTTTATAGGAGCACTTTCCAAAAGACGCGCCTTTGTCAAAACCTTTGAATTTACAGGGAGCTGTTGAATATGCAAGGATCCGCCGCTGGCATAGAAGAAGTATTACCTCTGTAAATTTAGATGATTTGATAGACGTCCAGAGCAAGGTGAACTTCAAGCCTTGGGATTCTGAGCACGGGCATATACTTTCATCAAATACCTTCGCTTAAGAGGTTGGGATGGTTCTTTGGTCAGGTCTAAAGAGGCAGGCTATTGCCTTTTTTCCTGGTTAGAATGCGTTCATGAATAGTTGTACTCCAGGTTATTTCCCTTCTCTTCGTTTAAAAGGTTATTCAGTGCAAGCACACAACATTGATCGTGTGGCTCGCCAAATAAGTTTCGATCAAGAAGTGTTTCGCAGTCACAGTAGCCCCGTCCATTGGAGAAATAAAGAAGAATTTTGATGTCTGTCTTGCTGAGGGAATAAGCATCCCTTTCTTTATCGGGGTAGAACTCCTCAGATATCAACCATCTATGCGCACTTATGGAATGATGAGAGGAGATATTTTAAAGAATTCATTTCAGGATCTTCGATGATGAGCGACACCCCTTCCAAGAGAGACAAGGGTCGAAGTCCCAACTTCCATAGTTCGTCTAACGCCAAGCGAAAGCTAATTATTGATGCATCTCAAGAGGTAACGGCCTTTTCTTTGACTTTTGGATTCTAGAAATATGACTATTATGATTCTTATCTTTCATTCTTTCTATCAGACTTGTGTCATTCGTCCTCAAGTAGATGTTGCTTTCTGTTGCTGCTAATAGTCCCCAGCTTGTGAGGCAAGGGCCGAGGATGATTCTTCCTGAAAGCAAAAATTGTCCTCGCAAGAACGTAAGTATTCCACTTGTCATTCTCGATACTTGTGTATTTTTTAGATCATAATATACTTTATCATCTTGGTGTAGCATATGAGAACAAGTACTTTTGTTGACTTCGATGAGGCTCTTGAGGCCTCGGGATACACCAAGAGCATGGAAGGTAAACATGAGTCGAGGAAGGAAGAACTTGAAGAAATATCTCGTACAGAAAAACTTCATGAAGAGTCTGAATCCGACGCTATTGGTGATGAGTAAACAATGAAGGTGAAGTGGTGCTGGACTCTTCCGCTAACTTGGATCCTTCTCAAGTAAGTTTTACTCTTCTTTTAATAGTAATAAGCTATGTAGACTCCTTAAGTTTCTCATATAAGTATGACTATGCTTGAATTTTGTCAAGCATTCATAGATTTTCGTCGTCAGAAAATTACAGAAGTATAGTGCCTGGGAAAAACGCCATAGAATCTTCATACAACCTTAGTTTGGGATGATTAACCCCTCTATCCTTATTAGAAAAAAAATTCCTACATCTTAGTGGGAATAAATACAGGTTTGGAGTTTATTTGGGGCGTCAAAACGACCGAACAGTAGAACTCATGAAGTATCCATGAAAATCCTGACAGTTATTAGACTCGACTCCGCTAGATATTTTTTCCATAACTCTTAGATCGCTTATCTGATTGATGCAAAATTTTAATAGGTTGTATTAGACACCAATAAGAAAATTATGATATAATAACAATGCCCAGATTCATCACCAATTTTTGTGATCTTTAGAGTTTTCTAGAGGTAGTGAATATTTCTTCTAAGACGTTTTTTATAAAATATATTGTGATTGTTCCAACTCATATAATCCATTGAATAACACTTTATAATGAATGTATATGGTGTTTATGAGTATGTATGATAAGTTTTATAGTTCATGCTTAAGAATTTTGTGTTTGACACGTTCTTACTCAATTTGTCCATATCCTCTCTATTTTTAGGGGGGGGGGGGATGATCAAAATCAGAGAACTTTGCTTGCTAGTGAATGAATAAGAAATTATCATTGATCCCAATATAGATAATACCCTCTCCCATACATAAAATCATGAGAGGATTCCTGCTTGCATGCTTGTTGAGGGTAGTACTTCCATTGAGTATCCTGGTGTAGGTATTAATGTTGACTTTGGCTCCAGCAAGACTTTTCCTGGGTACTTGCGTGTTGGGTGATTTGTTGTTCCATCCACTTATGCCAAGTTATATACAAAAATATGAAGAAATTTGGCCACTTCTCTGTAGATACAGGGCTTTAGAACGAGACATGTCCAGTTTGTTTTCCATCATACATGAGATGATCTCACTCCCTCGAAATGAAGTTTATGATGCAGTTTTCGAGGAGTACGAGGAGGATGTGAATAACACCAAGAACTTTGATATGAATATCATGTGGGTCCTTCATCGTATGGGAGCCATGCGAGAGCATTTTGCTGAAGTAGGAGAACTTGTTGGTCTGGAGGTGGTGACCAAGGCTAGAAAATAGGTTGAAAGGCATTCCCAGGAATTAGAGATTTCAGTTTAGACTCTTGGAAGGATGAAAAAGGAGTATTCTATAGGGGATGAGCCAGCTTTCAAGAATTTTTTCTAGTTTTATAATTTTATGAAACACATTTATAGTTTTCCTTTTGGGATTTTGAGTAGGTAGGTTTTTGGCAAGCTGTTTGTAGAGAGATAGACTCTTTTATTTATTTTTTGGAAATTGATAAGGATATTTGAATTGATTGATAAGCTTGAAAACCTAACTATGAATGCAGAAATATTGCAATCATTTTGGAGGAAATATAAATATTGCATAAAAATACGAAAATATTTGAAATGAAACAATGAAGTATTCAGGCTTTGCAAGCTTTGAGCCAATTGCCCTGAATTACTACTAATTCTAGCTTATCACCGTGCTCAAATCTCGGCCGTAATAGGTTCCAAAAGCATACCAAAAACCAAGCCTGTAAAGAGAAATAAAAAGCACGTGCAAATAAATAAGAAACACGTTTCTGGTCAATTGGGTCTGACTGATTACCTCTTCTTATGGTCGGCCAAGTCTAGCCAACTACAAACTTTATTTATCAATTGACTTTATATCTCTAGTCGGCCATTCCCAAATCTGTTTTTCCTGTAGATTTTTGCACATGTAGTCGGCCGGAATTGGCTGACTAGCTTCCTTTTCTAGTTGCTGAGTCTGGATGACTGCGTATTTTCTTCTCAAAACTCGTTTACTGTTAGTTTCTATTCTCTCTATTATTTTCTAATGTTTGTGGAAGTGCTTTCTTTAGATTCAGAAATCAAAAATCGCACAGGACAAGCCTAAGACATGAAAGTGGTCGTTCCGTCTTGTTTCAGTCACGAGTAGAGAAGATAGGTTGATCTTAAGGGAGGGAAGTAGAGAAAGTTGAGGAAATTTTTGGGGATGAATTGTGTATGAAGGTGTAGAACTATGGAGAATAACAGAGCTTGTGGGAACGATAAGCTTGTTCTGTTTTTCTGAATAGACTAAGTAGTCTATTTATAGAAGTTGGGAATACACTTATTTCCTCGTAAGTAGTGGAGGTGGTGAGGAGATGGGGAGATAGAGATTTTTGAGGTAATGGTATAGCCTCGCCATCTATGTTGGGGAAGTTTTTGGAAACTTCTATACCATTACTCCATATCTCTTCAACTGCTATAACCGTCATCACTACTTGTAACTTTCCCATCATAGGGTGTTGCCACTCCACATGTTGCTATAAACCACCAGACCATTACCCCATGAAGAATCCCCCATATAACATGTTTTGATTTCTTATAGGAATTAGTAGAGTCGTGGACTTATCAGACTCAAAACACGTGAGTAATTGGGAGTTTGTCGTAAGATAATATTACCAATAAGTTTGTACAAACACAATATGGTCGTGGCATGGACATGGCGTGTCTTGGCAGTACGCATGCATGCAAGCTGCGGCGGAGACAACGGCGCATGCAAGTATCGTGGGCGAGACCAAGATGGTGCTGGCACTGGCACATAAAAAACGGCCATGGTCGTGTGCTGCTGGTGCTGGCACTTTACCGGTGTCGCGATCATGGCCTATGTGCTGCTAGCGTTAGCAATTGCCAGTGTCGTGGCCATGGCCTGCTTAGGCTTTTCAATCACATGAGATCTAGTGTTGGCATTATGTTTGCCTTATGTAGTGCATACAGAACATATTCAAGGAATTTATTCGTGGAAGTTTGCGACTTGAAATAATGTTCGATGCTACTCTATATTTAGATGGTATGCATCTAATTAATGTCTTCATTCAGAAATGTATAACATCCGCTCCGAACGTCTATAATTTTGTATAATCAACATATTCTGATTAATGTAGATAGTTTGTATGGACGCATATGAAATAACAAGTTTGACCGAACGAAACTCTGAAATTTTAAATTTTACAAGCATATATATATGGAAGTTTGAATTTAAATTTCTCTTCTTAAAATATTTCTTTCTTTTATCTCAGATTTAACATAAGAGAAATTAAAGCAACACCCTTTAGTTTAAAATCAGTTGGTGAAATATGGTTATCACTTCGTAAACTACGAATGGTTTTAATTCGAACCAAATATAAAGGAGGGAACGAATAACCTAGGGACACGTCTCAGCATGGGCTATCATGATCAACTAGAATTAGTTTCTGGATGGGGAGGCAGTTGGGAATAGAATCCGTAAAAAAAGGAAAGCTGTTGAGACTTGAGATGGCTTTGTTATGAAACTGTAAATAAATAGTTTAATAATTTTAAATCCGTAGAAAAAGGGACCAGTTGGGACCTTTCTGAATTAATTTTTGTTTTGCATGGACGTTAAGTTCAAATGACTAGGGAGAGTTCTATAAAACACGGATTTTTAAAGCGCTGCCGGCGGCCCGTTGTCAAATCAGTTTGAGTCCGCAATCTCCAAAAGAGTTTCACAAAATTCAAATTGTAAAAAAAGAGAGGGAATTACTTGTCGTAGCCTTGATTGATTTATAGAAGAAGGACGACAAGATAGTAACTCTATACTTACAGAGTACAGCCTGAACCTTAACTATTTCATTGATAAAATTTAAAGGCGATTCAGAGAATATTAAATAGATAATTTTCTAAACAAAAAACTCTAACTATATCTGTCACCCTACACGTGGGAACATCACCACTTCTTTAATAACTAACGTTACTAAACAAAAACAACAGAATTAACTACTTTTAATTAACTTTTTTCTCTCCAACTCCTCCCTTTCTGATAAGGGCTAACTCAATGTGCATGACAATACTCCCCTCTTCAGAATATCTTTGTCCTCAAGGATCAAAAGTCAGGAAAATGGGCTCTGACATTGGATAAATCCTCCCATGTTGCATCAGCAGGTTGCATGTGAGACCATTGGGTTAAGAGTAGTGAGACTGCTTGACCCTTGCGAAAACTTTGTCGAGAATCCAGAACTACAATGGGAGACAGTACAATTTCCCCTTCATCATCCAACAATGGCAGAGTTGGGATTGTTGTAGCTGCATCGCCAATCTTCTTCTTTAGCTGAGAGGAATACATGGTGTATTTTGGAGGTAGGAGGCATGTCCAGCTTATAAGCAACTTGTCCAATCTTATCCAGGACAGGAAAATGGCTATAATAACGAGCTGAAAACTTGAAATTCTTTCTCAATGCTAAGGAGGACTGTCTGTATGGTTGGAGTTTCAAATAAACCAAGTCCCCCACCTCAAATGATCTTTCAATTTTTTTCTTGTTAGCAAAGAGCTTCATCCTATCCTGAGCCTGGTGAAGAGATTCCTTCAAAATGTCTAGTATATCATCCCTTTTCTTCAAATAATCTTCCAATGATGCTACTGAAGTGATAGCTTCATTAGAAAAAACAAGGTGAGGTGGAGAGTATCCATAGAGTGCCTTGAAGGGAGACATCTTCAAGCTAGTGTAGTAGTTAGTGTTGTACCACCATTCTGCAAGAGGAAGCCAATTCATCCAGTTCTTAGGCTTATGACCAGTCATGCATCTTAAATAACCCTCCAAACAAGCATTAACCCTTTCTGTCTGACCACATGAATGAGGGTGGTAAGCAGTGCTCATGTATAGATGTGTGCCCAAAGTTTTAAATAGTTCCTGCCAAAATAAGCTTGCGAAGACCTTGTCTCTGTCAGAAACTATAGATGCAGGTAATCCATGTAGTTTGAATATATTGTTCATGAATTCCTGAGCCATTGTGATTGCAGTGAAGGGATGAGTGAGCCCTATAAAATGACTATACTTAGTAAACCTGTCCACTATTACCATGATGACATTCTTCTTGTTTGACATAGGCAGTCCTTCAATGAAGTCCATGCTAATATGCTTCCAGGCTTGATCTGGAATTAGAAGTGGTTGGAACAGACCATGTGGATGTGTATGTTCTATTTTGTTTCTTTGAAAAGTATCACATTGGCTCACAAGTTGTATAGTGTCCCTCTTAAGTCCTTTCCAATAGAAGTATGATTTGTCCCTCATATAAATGCTCTGAATTCCTGAATAACCCCCAATAGCAGAAGAATGAATTAAACGTAAAATATGTTATCTCAAGTGGGAGGAGGTACCTACGTAAATCCTCCCTTTATATCTTAAGATGCCTTCAATGTAGGTGTAATTAGGTACATCAACAACATTTACCAAAAATTATGGAATAAGTTGAGTAGCTACATCATCCTTGTCATAGTTGTGGATGATGTTTTGAGCCCAAGTAGGAATAAACAGAGCTATAAAGTTGCAACAAGATTCAGAAGGAGCTACATCGAGTCTGGAAAGGGCATCTGCAGCTTTGTTCTCCTTTCCTTACTTATAGTGGATTGTGTAATCAAAACCTAGGAGTTTCATAAGCCATCTCTGTTGTAAAAGTGTTGTAATCTTTTACTCCATGAAGAATTTGATGTTTTGTTGATATGTATTGATGATGAAGTGATGCCTGTGAGGTAATGCCTCCATTTAGTAATAAAATTGACCACATCTAATAGCTCATTTTCATAAGTGGACAAGCCAAAATCCTTGGGACCAAGAGGCTTGCAGTAGAAAGTTATGGCTCTGCCTTCTTGCATGAGAACAAATCCAATGCCTCTGGAGCAAGCATCAATTTCTACCATAAATTGCCTATGCGTGTCGTAAGTGCAACAAATTACTCGAGATATTTCCCACTAATTAACTAGTAATATAGCGGTAGTAAGGATTGCTCCCACAGAGAGTTGTGTAATTTATAGGTTATTTAGATTAGTAAATTAGATTAAATACTGAAAAGGGTGGTTGGTTGTTTAAAATAATAATAAAAAGATAATAAGAAATAAATATGATTAGGGAATCATTCGTTGTTACCAAACGTTGACTGAATTGGTATACTCATCTATCTTTCGTCAGAATTAATTATCACCAACCGTAGAATAGAAGGTACGCTTAGCTATCCCCAAAACTCCTTATATCATCGGATAACATGTACGCTTAGTCAGCGGATTCTGTCCAACTGAGCTGCCTTGAGGTAAGCTTATAAGGTTAACTCGATCGAACGCTTTAAAATTTGTGAATTTAGGTTTGATCCCAGCAGTTAAACTCAGTAAGCTCAGTTCTCTTATTGATGTTGTCTTCACTCGCAATTGCTCTATAGAATCCCTCTGCAAGGTCTCACGATTTCTGCTTGTGTAGAGAACTAAGAGACTATTACACTTATCCCCTAACTTCTACTAGAGATAGAATAACCAATACATTAATTTAACATGCATTCCAAACAATCTAAAAATTATCCATAAAATATTAGATAGTAAACACAATCGATAAATAATTAGAACTTCAAATAAGTTAATTAACTAATAAAATTTCACGCTCGGTACATTGAGATCATCCATAATCAGTATGCGAATTAGCTATGCAATTCATAATAAATAAAAAGAAAAAATAAATTTAAAACTCGAACCAAATCACCCAAGGACCCAGCTTATGTAGTGGGCTTGAAGAACTCAGGCCTGCTGTTGTTGTGGTCTTGAAAGACTGCAGCTTGTTAACTAGTGATGTGGTATGGAGAGGAGCAAAAGCTCCTCTCTGTTGGAGGCGGAGAAACAAAAACAGGCGTGAGAGGGTATGTCCCTGAAGTTAATTCCCGGCTCTATTTATATAGAGAAGTCACCGCCTCTTTAGAGTTTAACCTTGAGTGGAATTCTCAACAGCCTTATCACCCCATAGACCAAATAGATTTTCCGTGCATTATACACGGCTTACATCTTTAATTCTTTCACGGCAAGTAATTGCAGGAGTTGTCTCGCTTAAACTCCTTTTGTACTCGGCCATGAACCATCGAGCTTTCCCTGACTCCCTTTATTTTCTCAACTCTGTCCTTCAACCATTGCTCGTCACTGCCATTATACATCACTATCGAGCAACATCAGTTCTCGACCAACCCCACTAATCCCTAACATCAAGCCATTAACTGCCATAACTTAAGCCATCACCAATCGAGCTCTTCCCTTATGCTACCTTCTCTTCTGCTCAAAACAGCCACAGTTCTGTCACTAATCAATTCTTCAACTGTCTTCTTTACTAGCTCCAGAAACTCGAGCTTCATCATCATGAAATTATCACAGCCAACCCCTTTACGTAACTGCCATTAATCATTTCAATCTCCATCACTTCCAATTCCATTCACTGCCAGCAGCTTCATCATCTCATCGTCAAACGCCATCATCGCTGCCATCACAGAAAACCTGCCATTCCCAACAGCTCCAAGGAAACCATTATCGGCCATTAATAATTCTTCTCCTCTGCCAACTCGATTCAACTTCACGTTCTTTTCAGAGTCAAGCAAACACCACAGCCGACAGACCCACCTTCTGCAACATCTTCTATTCCTTGTTTGATGCTCAAGTATGTCTTCAGAGACTTTCTGAACCAGCTTCATCGAGTGCCATGTGTCAGAGGACATTCGAGTCTCCCATGAGACTCGGTCTTCTCCCAGCCAACTAACCATTTCCCTAGTCTTCAGCTGTACACCTATTCATTAGATAAGCATACAGGATCTCTAGCAACTGCATTTGGTCATGCGAATGCATTTATATATATATGGTTATGTAACTTGTATCATGGTATTCAATTCTGAATCAATAAGAATCAACTCTGTTACCATGATCATCACGATCAATCATGATCAATGGCAGCACTGCCATTCCCGTTCCCTCTCTTGCTGCTACCTTCTTATCCTGGAAACTTATTTAAACTCAACCCAATATTCTTCACAATCATTCCCACTGTACTCAATCGAACCCAATCAGTTGAACCCATCATCTCGAGTGATTCTGTTCGAGTAGTTTAGATTTAGGAAAGAAGACGGAGGTTCCCCGAGTAATAATGACAATGTTTTTATAACTATTCAAACCTTGGCAGCCCTGAGTAAAAGTGGAGGTGCCATTAGCAATATTTGAACTTCATCTTCCCCTTAACAAATGACAGAGTGCCAATAATATTTGCCAAAGAAGTGACCATTTTGCCCTTAGTTCTCGTTTTGCTCATAACTTCTTCATATGAAGTCGGAATGACTTCATTATTTCGCCGTTGGCTTCGTCTTATCGTTCTCTACGTGATGATGACAAGACATATTGGATTAGAGCAAGTTACATATGGTCTTTAGGCCTTCTTCACTCGTAGCACTTCTTTTGGATGTTTCCACCTAATAAAAGATAACTAAACAAAAACAAAAGTAAAATGCAAGAATTCACAAGAAACCTAGCAAATATTAGCATGAAATTGACACTCTAAATGTGTAAAATATGCGTTTATCAATTGCTTGGTAAAATCAGGCAAAACAAGCACAGGAGCGGTGCACATTGCTTGTTTGAGTTCCATGAAAGCTTATACTGCCAGTGAGGACCAAGTGAATGCATTCTTCTTCAAGAGGTTAGTCAAGGGTTTACTAATGGTGCCATATACCTTGAAAAACTTCCTATAATAACCAGTGAGGCATAAGAAACCCCTTAATTGCTTCAAGGTGGTGGGAATAGGCCAAGAAGTCATACAAGCTATCTTCTCAGGATCAACAACAACACCTTCAGCTGTAATAATGTTACCCAGATATTCCAAGGAAGATTGAGCAAAACATCACTTGGAATATTTAGCAAAGAGTTGACGTTGCCTTAGCAATGAGAGGACCAGGGAAAGATGGTGGAGATGATCTTTAATGGATTTACTGTAAACTAAGATGTCATCAAAGAAAACAAGCACAAATTTCCTTAGATAAGGGACAAAATTGGAGTTCATTAGTGCTTGAAATGTTGCAGGAGCATTGGTGAGGCCAAATGGCATTACTTTGAATTTATAATGGCCATGGTGGTTTCTGAATGCTATTTTAGGAATATATGGTGTATGTAATCTAATTTGATGATAACCAGCTCTTAAATCCAACTTAGTAAATACTTGAGCACCATAAAGTTCATCTAAAAGTTCTTCAATTAATGGGATAGGAAACTTATCTTCTCAGTGACTGCATTGAGTTTTCTTTAGTCAACACAGAACCTCCATGTGTTGTCCTTCTTCTTGACAAGTAGTATTGGAGAAGCAAATGGGCTATGGCTATCTTGAATAATTCCAGCCTTGAGTATCTCCTGCACCAAGGATTCCACCACTGACTTGTGAATATAGGGACATTTGTATAGCCTCGAGTTAATGGGTTGAGAATCAGGTTTCATAGTGATTTTATGGTCCAATATTATTTGTGGTGGTAATTGGGTTGGATAAAAAAAACATCAAAATAGTCTTAAGTAAGGCTTGTACAGGTGGTGGAATATCAACTGCTGATTGAGTAGTAGAGATGGAAAAGAAGTGATCCACCAAGGGAAGGTGTGTTCTTTTTGATAAACTTTCTCATTGCACACCCCTTAATCATCATTAAGGATTGTTTAGTTGGGGTTCTATGCAATGTAATTTGATGAACATTGTGGTTGGAGATACATAACTTGGCCAAATTGAACATCACATCACCCAATGTTCTTAACCAATCTTCCCTAGAACAATATCACATCCTCCCAATAGAAGTAACCTCAGATCTGCTGCAAATTTAAGATTTTGCATCTTCTATTTAAGCTGATGGCAACCCTAGTAATTGTGGTTCTAGCACTATTATCCATAGTAACTAGCATGTGTGTTGTTGGTTGGACCTCACGAGCCAATTGATTTTCCAGTGAAGGATCAATAAAGTTCTGAGTGTTCCTTGTGTCCACCAAGATAGTGATAACATGTTTATTAATTAAACCTAGTATTCTAAAAGTATCTTCACTCACATTTCCAGTTAGAGCATTTAAAGATATTTCCATATCAGATTCTACCAACACATTTGAGTGGGTCTCATCATCTCGTGAAGGAATATATCCATCTGCTTCCTCTTCAGCTACCACCATGAATAATTGCAGGGATTTACAAATAGCTTTAAAAAAATTAGGCCAACGGACAATAGTTTTACCAGTGAGAAAATCCAAGAACCAAGAGTCATCTTTACCAACTAAGTGTAAGGAAGCAAACTCGGTCTTTTTTTCTTCAACAATAGAGTGTATCTGAAAGTATCTTTCACATTTTGTTAACAGCTGCGGGGTTTTCACCATTAAATCTTGGAAAATCAAGTTTAGGAGCTCTAGAAAAATGGGTTGTATATCCAAGAGTGTGGGTATGAGATTGTGGTTGAAATGTACTACTAGAAGAAGGTAGAGTATGTAACGTAGAGGGATTAACTTGTGGAGTTGGGTTAGATCTGGAAAGTAACTCAATGTCGGTATCAAATTTTGTTATATTCTCTTGAGTGATGGAAACCAACGTTGATAACAAGGAATCTTGTTTTGTAGCAGCAATTGTACAGTCTGCAACTTCACGGGAGTGAATATCAATAAGGGTTTTGAGCAGTTGACTGAGTTCACGAGTTATAGCACAACATCTTTGATAATAGGATTTTCAGTCATTTTGAATTTTGAACCCAGTAGTCTGGATAATACCAAATGTCTTGGACTTGATTGATTTATATAAGAAGGATGACAAGATAGTAACTCTATACTCAGAGAGTACAACCTGAACTTTAATTATTTCATTAATGAAACTTAAAGACGATTTAGAGAACATTAAATAGATAATTTCCTAAACAAGAAACCCTAACTATATCTGCCACCCTACAGGTGAGAACATCACCACTTCTTTAATAACTAAAGTTACTTAACAAAAACAGAATTAACTAATTTTAATTAAATTTCTTCTCTCGACTCCTCCCTCTCTGATAAGGGCTAACCCAATGTGCATGATATCAATCACATGTCGATACATTTTATACTAAACAACTTAATAAAACTAATTTGAATTGGTTTACTTTGCACGGAAAATGAGTGGGTGCGCTAGTGCCAACAAGGGAAAAGGAAGAGCTGGCGTCATAGAGTGAGAAAAACAAGGGACGATGCGCCATGAAGAGAAAGTGAGAGCGAGGCAATAGGTGGACTCTAGCGCTGGAGAGGGATATGCTAGCGCCGTGAAAAGAAGGAGACGATGTTATTTGACTTCAGTATGAATGGCGCGCGGGCACCGCTGGGACCATCTTAGGATAGTGTAGGGGATGGTTATTGCCGACATCGTGAGAGGAAACTGGCACTCCAAGCCATGCCTATACCATTCTCCAGGCTTGTTTTTCGATAAGTATTCATATACTAGTGTATCTCTGTCACGAGGGAAACGTGGATATTAAATTCTAAAGCTTTTTGTTTAGAAAAATATTACTGATAAATCTTTGTAACTCAGCTTAGTTAGCTATGTGTTTTTTAGTGGGGTTAGGACAACAACTGGAATAGAAGGGTCGTTGGGTCAATAGCATGAGGCATGCAGGTTTATAAGTTTTTCCCTTGTCAGTAAGATAACTAGTATTCAAATTCTGAAACTTATTTCAAGAGTAGTTACTTAGCTTTATCTCCTCCAGACAATGTCCTTGGCATAAACTTGGGATTTAGGATTAGAACCTCTTGTGAGCAAGCAGTAGACTCTGGTGCTTCGGATTTGATTATGCAGTGCCGGGTGCTAGTGATTATGTCAACAAGGCAGCAATCGACATGAGATGGAAATCTATAGATGAAGATTGAATTTGTATCCTATGGTAACAGGATTGGAGACAACAAAATCCATCATGAGGAGCTGATGATAGATTTGAGCTACAGATGAGGTTGGAAGTGGACTTTAATTATTTTTTTGAGGTAGCTTCGAGCACGTTAAATCTTGAAGTACGAAAGTGTTAGTGCATAAAAATTTATTATAGGAAAAACAATGTACTGTAGAAGTACTTCTTTAGATTCGGAAATCAAAATCGTACAAGACAAGCCTAAAACACAAAAATAGTTGTTCCGTCCTGCTTCGGTCACAAGGAGAGAAAATGTTTGATCTTATGGGAGGGAAGCAAAGAAAGTTGAAGGAAATGAGTGTGATGATTATGTGTAGAAGTGATAAACTATTTGAGAAATAATAGAGCTTGTGAGAATGGTAAGCTTGTTCTGTTTTCAGAATAGGCTAAGTAGCCTATTTATAATAGTTAAGAACACACGTTCTTGTAAAGTAGTGGAGGTAGTGAGAAGATGGAGTGATGGAGGTTATGTGGTAATGGTGTAACCCCCTTGGAATCTTCGGGAAACCATTACTCCATTACTATTACTCCATCAACTGCTTCAACATTACCACAACTTTGTAATTTTCTCATCGGGGTGTTGCCACGCCGCATGTTGCTGTAACCACCGACCAAAACAACATGAAAAATCCTCTCATGTCATTATTTTGATTTCTCATAGAAGTTAATGGAGCCATGGACTCAAAACTCGTGAGTAATTCATGAGTTTGTCTTAAGATAATGCTCTCAATGAGTTTATGCTAATGCAATATACAAATGGTCTAGTATTGGTGCTAGTTAGCAAATAATGGTGCTGGCATGAGCGGATGAGGTTTACGCAGTAGAGCATGGGCGTGAAGACGTGTAAAGGTAAGGGAAGAAGAGTGCTAGTGCTGATTCTAACTGCTGCTAGCGCTGTCGCTAGCATTGCCAGTGCTTGTTTAGCGCGTGGCATATTGGCTTCGTTAGCTTTGTTAGCTTTTTTTTGGCCTTTTGGCACATGTATGTGCTACTCATTGGTGTTGGGAGCGTGGCTAGGGTTTGAAAAGGCTAGCATTTTCTAATGCATGGGTTATTGCCTATGCACCACTAGCTTTGGCATTCATTAATATTGTGGCCATATTTATGGCCTGTTTAGGGTTTCTCAATTGTATGAGATTTAATACTAGCATTTATGCTTAACTTTTATGCAGTGCATACAAAATATTTCCAAGAGATTAATCTGTGGAAGTTTGCAACTTGAGATAATGCTTGATGAGACTCTGCAATTAGATGGTATGCATATAATTACCATTTTTATTCAGATATGGCATCACCTGTATTCTGAATGTTCGTAATTTTGCATAATCAGCACGTCCTGATAGATACAGATAGTTTGCATGGGCACACATTAAATAACAAGGGTTTATCTGGGTAAAGCCCTGAACTTTTAAAGGCGCACATTTATATATAAAAGAGCTATAAAGCTAATGCAGCTATGAGCTGAATACGCATTCTCGATTCTCTTGCGGAATATAAGGCGGAAGTACATATTCATAATTCTGATGCCGGGTCAGAAATTTTATACATATACATTTATGTTATGTCTCTGGAGATGATCAAAGAGACTATTACAATTTTCTCCCTTGTCAAAAATCCACCATTAATATTATGTCCCCTGATTAACACGAAATCATTAATGTTTCGTGGTAAGCACTAGATGGTGGTATCAACGCTGGGGGAATCTTCAAATAAAAAGAATTTGTAAGACAAGGAATGATTACTCATCTTTTCCCGCAATAATGTAATAGGCTTGTTATATGCCATCACAGGTTTATTGGGAAAAAATTATCTTGACAGTACCTGTGGCGCTAATGATCCTTTGTAGAAATATCAAGTCCCAAGTGAGGGACTTTTAAAAGAGTTAAAGGTAAAACACATGGAGAATGATAATCACCCCCAAACTTAGAATTTTGGGTGTCTCTAGATAGACTAGTCACAATTTCCCTATTTTTAGATCATCAGATTCCTGAAAATGGTCAATGGCTTCTTCTAAGTTATAATCAGGTGGTGCAGTCTCACTCCCATTGAAGATTTCTACGAGTTTATGTTCTTCGTTTGAGACTATTGTTCCTGAATCGTTGGACTCTAAAACACTAGTCTTGGAATAGACTCGTTCCTCTAAACTATCACCGTCTTCATAATAATGAGGAAATATTTCACCGTCTATAACAATGGTATCTCTAGTTAAATCCCTTTCCTCTTGAATAGGTGAATAATCATTAATATTATTAGGATCGGAACTAGAGACATCATTATTATCGTGAAGCTCAATTGTTGTGAAAATTTCATCATCATTATGACTACGGATTTCAATTTCCTCATCAGAAGTATCCTCATCATCATAATAATATGAAGATGATTGAACCTTATCTAAATAAATAGTGTATTCTATTCTAACCTCGTCTAAATTAGGTAAATATTCATCATTATTATCAAGGGTAAAAGTGGAAACATTATATTGGCAATTAAGATTATTTTGAGAAATTATTTCTTTCGTCTTTAACACAAACCTATCTGTATTCTCAGCTAACTTCTTGAGTGCTTCTTCTAGAGAAACAAATGGATCATAAGGAGTAATAGATTGTAACTGCTCGTGTGATTCTTCTAGATGAGGAGTTGGACTACTAATTGTTCCCCCCATACTTAATGTGAACCTTCTTGTATCCCCAGTCAACTCCTTGACGGAATTCTCTATAGAAACAACTAGATCATAAAGATCGCTAGATATTAACTGCTCGTCTGATTCTTCTAGAAGCATGATAGGTTCACTATAAGTACTAGATTGCACCTGCTTAGGTCATCCCTCCAAGAAAAAGAACTCGAATTTTGCTCGTTTTCCCGTTCATATGATTGGTGCGCGTACGAATAATAATTGGGGCCTCCATGGTATGAACCATAACCTTTAGAAGGTTGGTAGTGGTCCTAAGTACTATCCACACTATGGTCATAGTAAGGGGAATGTCTGTTTTGAAACTCAGTCGGATATTTATTGTAATACCAGCTCGACATTTTCTAACAAAAATTTCTTAATAAATTTACAAAAAATCTAAGAAAATAAATCCTAACAGGAAGGGGTTCTAAACATACACAAACAAGGCCGACTCAACCAAATCAAACCTACTGAATCTAGCAAAAAAAAGCATAATGGCTCCACTTAGATTATTTCTAGACCAGCTTCTATTCTTCCAAAAGGCAACTAGTTACAGTTTTAGCAAATCTCTTAGAAGGATCTGAATTAGATTAAGTCGAATAAAAACAGGATAAGCTCTAAGGAGCTTTGATAACCCTGCCTCTTTGGCAACTTTTCCTTGGGTTACAAGGCGGCTCTAATCAACTTAAAATAATCATCCTGAACTTTAAGTTATGCTAACAAAGTAACCAATACAGTCTTTTTGATTGATTTTCCAATAAGCTCGATACCCTATAAGTCTCTTTCTAGTCAAATTTTAGACTTAGGTTCGCGTAGGCAACGTGTTCCTAAGTCGGGCAAGAAGGAAACGGTGATGAAATCCGAGTCCTTATCTTATATGGCCAGACCTTGCCCTTTACTAGAAAATAAATCCGTATTCAATTCCTCAACATATACGCATTACGAAGGAATACAGTAAACCCACTTGCAGGGGATTTGTGGTTGATCGAGTCTTACCTCCCGTAACAGATGGGGGATGAATCGGTTGTAGTGGACTCGTGCCACCAACTCCTGTGTCAGTGTACGAACCCGAGGGGCCGAGACAATATCGTAATTGTCGTCCTTCCCTGTTACAGTTTATATTTAAATACCCTTCCGTAGGGTTTAAAAGTTAATAATAAAGTTCAAAAGTTCAAAGTCCAAAGTCCAAAAATAAGAAAAAATATAAAAATACCTAAAATAATTACAAAAATAATAAGAATTTCCTAATACAGTTTTCTAAAAATGAAAATAAAAAATAACTAAAAACATTAAAAAAATAACTAAAAAAAATCTTGTCTTCTTTTTCCGTTCTTTTCGCTTTGTCTTTGATTCCAAGTCTTTAATCAATCAATATAATCTTTAGCTCCAATTTCTTTTTGATCCAAAACCTGTAATACAAAGAAAATACCCAAAAACGTAAAATAGAACAAATAAAAATCAAATAAAATAAATAAAAATCAAACTAAACTAATTAACCTAAAAAAAGAAATCTAAAAAAATTTCTAAAACTAAGTCCGCGTCGGCTGCGCCAAAAATTGATGTGTTTTGTAAATAGTGGTAAATAATGGTTCGTTCAAGACTTGTGAAGATTTGTTTTTAAATCTAATTTCTAAGACTAAAAATAGCAAAACTCAAATAAAATTGATAACAAAGTTGAAAGAAAACTGAGGCTAGGATTCCACTATTTTCCAATTTTTAAAGTGATTAAATTCAATAATTATAATTATGCAATTCTACATTTAATTTGATTCTAGAATATAGCAACAAGTAGATTTTCAAAAGAACAATTGTATAACAAAAGCATGGAACATCTAAAACCTAGGCCAAAGCATGTACCATCTAACGAAATCACAATTGCTTAACAAAAATCATTAAATCAATTTTTAACCAAGGAAATTAATCATAAATGAATTGCATAAATTAACTAAATAAATATTACCATATAATCTTTGGAAAATTAGCTTCCTCCAATGCCTCAGAGATGGGGTTTAGCTCCTCATTGTATTGTAAAAACCCTCAAAAATATATTTCATAGCTCAAAAGGTGCTTACAATGGTGAAATAATAGTAACACAGGAGTTTGATACGCTTATAAGCGTTACAGAGAAGAAGAAGAAAAAGAAAATAGGAGAAAAGAATGGACTTCAGGTGCTGTTGAAGTAAGACTGGTTCAGCAACATAATCAGCGACACTTCTCTGACGCCTTATGTTCTTCCTTTTCTCTTTCACCAGCAGAAAAATATTCTTCGTGGAATTTTTTCTCGGTTATCTGGCTACTTCCTAAGCTCTCCCAATACTCTCTATGGTCTCTTCAAACCCCCTTTAATTGATCTCCCACCACCTCTTTATATACTACAAGCCCTAATATCTTCAATTACTCCTCCAAATCTCTTGGTAGTAAAAGAAAATCCTGGATATATTCTTTTCTCTATCGGTTGTTTAAATCTCGGTAATTCTGTTCCATCTTCTAACTGATTTTGTTTATTTGCTTGAACACAAGATTAATACGTTGTCTCTTTGTCCAATCTTCTTACACGGTAAATAGAAATAAAAATCAGTAAGTTAGGGAAGAAAATCCCGTGAGTATTTCACGTGATCCCTTTTTTCTTTGCGAGAATCAGAGTTTGTGTGATTCTGTTTGATTTCGTCTTTAAACCGTGTACAACTATTTTTTATTAAGACAAAAATTTAATCTTGTCTTAATTCCTACTTTCTTTCCTCTTAATTCACGTAGATAACTCAAACTGAAGATATAAAATTTTCCCGCCTAAAACCATCTTTTGAGTTCGAAAGGAATATGGGTGCCCTGAACCAAAGAATGGGTACCTTTATCAATTCTGGGAGGGATGCCCTTATCCAAAATGAAGGTGTCTTTAGTAATTTTTCCCGGGGGGTCCAAACATCACTTTTCGAGCCAATTTTTCCATAATTTATTTATTTCCCAAAAATACCTACAATTATATAAAATGACACAATTAGTACACAATCGAGCTTTAACAATATACAATTTGGGAACAAATTAGACCCATAAATGTGTCTATCAACCAGCTTCTCTAATACTGTATTCTTTTTGCACCTAATTCGCCACCAGCGGTTTAAGTCCCTTTTCGTCCGCTCTAGCTTCTCAATAACT
Organism: Papaver californicum; assembly: GCA_023531435.1. Taxonomy (NCBI): domain Eukaryota; kingdom Viridiplantae; phylum Streptophyta; class Magnoliopsida; order Ranunculales; family Papaveraceae; genus Papaver; species Papaver californicum. The sequence continues at coordinate 1,419,468 of JAJJMC010005141.1, forward strand.
AAGAAACCCGAATATAGTTCTCTAATACTTCTCAGTTCAGTTATCTCAGTTAGAACTCCGTATGTAAACATAGATAGAAGTATACTGAGTGACTCTAAGATATCTAAAAGTTGGAGGTTTATGCAATTGTTATAAAAAGTTGAAATTTTTTACCTAAAAGTGAACACTTATAAATTTTATATGCTTAATACTCCACCACACTCAAACTTTACATTGTCCTCAATGTAAATTGACTCCTCCAATGCAAAATCAAGGCGTGAAATCCTATAATGATATGAAAATTAAGAAAAAACAAGAAAAATTAAAAGAAATACTAAACCAATGGGTTTTCTCCCATTCAACGCTTGGTTTAAAGTCGTCATCCCGACTCTCTAGTCGCTCGTAGACCAACAATCTGAAAACTCGCGGGTTCACCCATAGAAAAATCTGCAATTCTAATAATAGCTTCAAAAGAATATTAATACATGAAAAGAATGGTGAAGTTATCGTCTGATAGAAGTTTCCCCCACACTTAGTCCTTTCCCCGACAACGGCGTAAAAATTTAATGTGTGTCGCAGCACGTTAAAATTATTTATTACTTTCTCACTATTTATGATTTATTATGAAGCAAGGGTAAGAAATGATTGTTCCCACAAGGAGGTCTTGTTGTTAGATGGTTTCGAAATACGTAAATGGAAGGATTTTCAGATTCAATGAAAGAAATTAAACTAATTAAGAAAGCTAAGAAATTGTAGAAAAGAATCAATAAGTGAAAATATTGGTCAAGGTTTCGTTTTCATTCACAAAACATGTTCTTGTACTGATAATTAAAATTGATATTTAATCTCGTTTTATCAAAAGTCCTAGAATACCTTGATCGCAAAAATATCCCGCAAATTTCCTTAAGTCATCAAGAAACATATAAAAGATGCGAATATGAATTCTACAAAGAGAACAACCTAACGTGTAAAAGCACTAATCAAGTTTAATTCCCGATGAGCATTAAGATTCATGAAATTAGGATAATCAATGCAATTGAACGTGGAAATCACACTAATTCAATTTAACAAAGGTCATGAGTCACATATGATTACTAGGATGTATCACTACAAGCAATAACCACATTATGCTACTTGTATTCAAGGAGTATCACTTTTGCGTATAATAAACCCTAAATTAGCTTTAGATGTGAATGTGAGTTCAATCAATTTGCAACTTAAATACACAAACAATCAATGAATGAGATATTTGTAGTGAATCATAATCAATAATACTAAGACAAAAACTAATATATTAATTTAAAGAATCATGTTTGATATATCCAACTATTCCCTAGCCAACAATAAAATTAACTACTTATAAATTGGAGTTTACACAATTGAAAAAATAAAAATAAATTGCAAACCCTACATATGAGAATTCTTCCCGCGTGAGCCTACAAAAAAAAGTAGAAGAGGTGAGAAGAGAACTAGGTGAAAACCTAGATATCTATCCCTCTTGTTGAAGTTTCTCTTATATAGCTTTCTCCATTGGTTTCCAATTCCAAAAATAACTCTAACCCTAAGGTACCATAACCAAATCAAGACCATATATGCTTGGCCAAAATCAGAATCATTAACTAGAGCCAATTCTCCTTTTCATTAACTCACGACAGCTTCTTTGAGGAATTTCATCAAATGCATACCATTCATTTCTGTTGGTGATTTTGGCTCTAACTTGTTGGTAATTCCGGCATCCAATTCTCCTTCCCTGCAATATTAATAACTTACATACAAAACCCATTCAATCAAATCCCATATAAGCTATAGAATCAAACAAAATCACTCATTCACCGGCAACAAATTCAGACCACTCTTCCATAATTATCCCACCAAAAACTCACTTCCTGTTGATGGTGGATTTTTGAAAAAAGGACTGCATAAGTATGAAATAAATATGCATAAATTCCTGACATAGCATCAGAATTATGAATACTACCACCATCTTACATTCCGCAAGAGAATTGAGAATGCATATTCATCCCATGGCTAAATTATCTTTGTAGCTCTTTTGCATATATATTCTCCATAGAAATTTCAGAGCCTTACTCAACCAAGTCATCGTTATTTCATATGCATCCATGAAACTATTTGTATAAAACAGAATTTACTGATAATACATAATTGCGAACATTCAAAATAGAAGCTATGCCATATCTGAATAAAAGATGAAAATTAGATGCATACCATCTAATTGCATAGTCGCATCAAGCATTATCTCAAATTATAAACTTCCACCAACTGAATCTCTTGAAAATGTTATGTATGAACTGCATAAAACTTAAGCATACACACATGTGCCAAAAGTATAGAAAAATCCAAAAAGCCAACAAAGTTAACCAAAGACGCGCCAAACAAGCACTAGTAGTGCTAGTGGTAGGACTAGCAACAACTAGCATCAGTGCTAGCGCTAGCGCTTATGCCTATGCTGCTAGCAGTGCTAGCCTCAGCGCTAACGCTAGCGCTACCAATGATGGGCGTGGAAACACCCCATGATAAGGAAGTTACAATGTAGTGGTAAGGTTGAAGCAGTTAATGGAGTAATGGAGTAATGGTTTCCTGAAGATTCCAAGGCGGTTATACCATTATCCCTACGACTTCCACTTCTCCATCTCTTCTCTACCTCCACTACTTTACAAGGAAGCGTTTGTTCCCAAACTATCATAAATAGGCTCCTTAGCCAATTCAAAAAACACAACAAGCTTATCATTCTCTCAAGCTCTGTTATTTTCTCAATAGTTCAACATCTCAACACACAATTCAACACAAAAATTTCCTTCAAATTTCTTCGCTTACCTCCCCTAAGATCAAACCATTTTCTTTCCTTGTGACCAAAGCAAGACGGAACGGCTACTATCGTGGTTTAGGCTTATCTTGTACGATTTTGATTTTCAAATCTAAAGAAAGTACTTCAACAGTACATTGTTTTTCCTACTAACAATTGGCGACCACATTGGGAGATTAATCTCTCGGTCATGAACCCAATCTTCAACTATATGAAAATCAATTCTTCAATCATCTAAGAAAATGGTGAATCTTATGTCAGGTTCAGCAACCAACCAATTCAGGTTTAACACCCACTTTTAACCCAATAATACCAGTGGTAGAACTCCAGAGATTATTCCTCAAAACACAAACACTAAAAGTACCAAGACTCCTCTGCATACCACTGAAGGTGACAAAAACAAGGAGCAGGCGTCACCAACCATAGTTGATTTAATGAAGCGGCAAGAAACCTTGGATGAAACTCAACTAGATATGGCCACCACTCAGAAGGAAGTTCTTACCTTCCTCAAGACCTTGAAAAAGAAATTATCACCAGGGGAACATTATCATCAAGCGTAGAAAGCTAAGAATACAACCACTGGCGAAGCTAACACGTCAGGAGATAATGCCTAAGAAGATGATGAAATAAAAATTATCACCGATCGTGTACCAGAAAGGAGTTAACAGCAACAAAACTTTGTCATTTGTGAATACCTGAAAAGGCTCCGGCAAAATCGTGGGAAGTAAGATTCTTCTTCATTTTATCTACACCAACCCTCTTACCCAGTAGAAATTCAGAGGATTGCACTTCCGAGCGGATATTCGTCTCCTCTTTTCTTATTGTATGATGGCACCGGGAACGCTCGAGAGCATATTTCTCAATTCTTGGAATCCTAAGGAGTGCATGAATATAACCAAGTGTTGCGGCTCAAAGAATTCTCCAAATCTCTTACGGGAAGAAATTATATATGGTACAACCACCTCGCCCCAAACATCGTCTCTAGGTTGTTTCATATAGTCAATTCTTTTTATAAAATGTATTTCTTTATCTTTGAGGAAATCACCCTTTCAGATTTGGGAAGAATGTTCCAGAGAAACAGCGAGCATTCGAACGAATACGTGAAGAGATTCAGAACACAAGATCTCGACTTCCATGACCAGTACGTGACTAAGCAACAATTGATGGAGCTTTGCATTAATGGTATGATTCCTATTTATCGTGCCTTATTAGAAAATTTACGATTTCAAACTTTTTCTGAGTTACATGAGGACGCCAAGAGATCAACAACTACTGTTTAAGCCTTATTGGAAAGGACAAGTCCCGCCAGAGAAGAAAGTCATGGAGACACCCGTGGAAGTAGACGCCTGGTGAACAAAAAACATACTACCCAACACTTCATAGGTGTTGTCACTGAGGAAGGGGGTAAAATAAAGGTACACAATAATCGGTATCACAGGCTAAGCATACTGCGTCATCCGCGGCAACAGCGCCAACACTAGTTCAAAGACAAAGCTCATTCAAGACTCCGCATCAGACGCAACAAACCAAGACGGATACAACAATCCCAGACTTCCCCTTCCCCATATAGGAGGTCCTCGAACTGGTGGAATTATTGGTACAAAATGGATCTATCAATTTATCTCATGTGCGATACCCACCAACTGAAGAAGACATGTCAAACCCAAAATACTGTCACTTCCACAGGTTTATCAGCCATCCCACGAATGAATGCAACGTCTTAAGGTGTATATTCAGAGAAAAGATCGACTCAGGGGAGCTATGCTTGGGGAATGAAGGTGTCCACAAAGATCCCCTCCCTGTCAGGAGCGCATATATGAACTTCTTTACCTATCGAAGGAATAACACAAAGATTATTTTTACTGCTCTCAATCGTGTTGTATCGGGTAAGCATCTACTCTTCACACAAAAGTTATTGTGTATCCCAAGTCCGCCTCGGAAGACATAGTCATCCAGCACGATGAGAAGCCTATCTGGGGACTTCTTACCACCGCTTGCCTCAAAGACACCAAGTTCGAGTAAACACTAATCGATGCAGGCACTAACGTCAATATCATCACTATCAAGACTCTGAGAGCTGCAGGAATTTCCAGGCACGAAGCCACGCACTCGCTAACCGTAATAAAGAATTTTGAGGGAAAGTCCTAAAGTGATTATTTTTATATCACTCTTGAGGTAAAAATCGGTGACACCCGAACACGTACCAAGTTTCACATTGTCAAGAAGGATCCAAATTACGACATGATTCTGGGACACCCACGGGTCTGTAGCGACAACATAGAATCAGGTGTATCTCCTTCGCCAACGCCAACACCACCAAGACTCTCAAAAAAACCAGCAAATCCCGAAGATTGCCTATCAGACGAGTTTTACCGCATAATGAACCTGGATGTGAAGCATTTGCCGAGAAAGGACACAACATCGTATGTCTAAAGGTTTCACACCCAAGTAAGTCATATCCAACCAACTTTTTTGCATCCAACGATCCCAGTTCCCATCAAATCTTGTGGACTTGACCCAGATATCAACCCTACTATGACTCGGCAATGTGAATGGGAAGCTGATCCTTTTCAAAATTTTGTCAAATGGGTATGGATTGTCTCTATTGGAAATGAGTAAATTCGTAACCCGAGCATTCAGAAGACATGTCATGAAGATAAGGGGCCTTAACCCAATTCCTTCCATGTTGGAGATACGATGGGGAAAATTCCAGCTTCTCCTGAAAAAGAGCAGTATCTCGACGTTGAAGCCTTGATCGGCGGTTACTATAAGCTTGTCAATACTGATAAGCTAGAAGGAGTAGTCATACATGGAAAGTGGCTTAAAGATCACAACGCATAAAGCAGTCTACCACCACCTCATAACATTTTCCTGTTTTATGCAATATTTTTAATTCCTCTAAAATGTTTGCAATATCTTTCATTCATATTTAGGATTTCGATCTGTTAATAAAGCAAAGTATTATTTCTTTCAAATACATATTCTTGAAAATCATTCAAAAATAAAATAAAAATCTCTACCCACTCAAAATCCCAAAATAAAACCACAAAAAGCCATATCTATCAAAAACCTATAAAACCAAGGAAGTCTAGGAAAACTCCTTGAAGACTGGTTCAGCACCTTCAGCATATGTCCTCTCCAGTTGCTCAAGAGTCTCAGTCGCAAGCTTCGACTCCCGAGAAAGCCTATCAACTTTATATTTAGCCTTGGTAACCGTCTCCGAGTTATAATATATGCCTTTTCTAACAAATGCTTCTCAATAGCTTCTAAGTAACGACGAAGCCATGAAACATTAAGATCATCTCTTTCATCTTCATTCAAGGAATCCTTCCAGTCTTGAAGCACCACCTCAAAAATTTCTCTACGGGTAAGAGAAAACATCTCATGCACAGTTGGCAGCAGCACCGATACATTCTTCTTCATAGTATGATAGTTATCAGGGTTACCTACGAAAAAGTGTCCAAACTTCTTCCACACTTTGGTATATAGCTCAGCATAGGCGGACGAAACAGTGAAGCCTCCGACGCACATATGTCTGTGAAGAATTCTATCAAACATGAAGTCAAAATTAACTCCAGCATTCGGGTTTTCAACTGGAACGATCTCCATCATATCAGCATTTTGTACGATAATGCCACTCAGAGCGCTTTCTTCGACAACTACATCAGAAAGAGCTCGCTCGTGATTTTGAGATGGAAAAGACACATCACCAACGTCATGGCTCATGGTAATCTCCAATCTTTCACTTATAAGTTTATCTCTCTGATTTGGTCCATTTCCCCCCTAAACATAAGGACATTATAGAGATAATGAGTTAAAATAGCTTAAACACAAGGAATCGAAGCATAGATCATAAAGTTCACAAAATATGTCCATTATCAACCTAAACAATCATTAAAAAGTATTTTTGGGTCATGGCATATGGTTTGGAAAATATATGGGACGTTTTGCAAATATCGTCAGAAACATTTTTACATAACCATGTTAAAAGGGCGCGTCAATCGGAGAAGCGAGCTAATAAGGGCAGAAAAAATGGTCGACTACATGACAGCTGAAAACCTACAAAATTCTTCCTAAAAAAGTTCTAGATGCTCAGTGTCAGGTCTTTTTCACCTAGCAAATGAAATCCAAACTCAAAAATTCTTTTTTTAGAAGTTATCTATATCTCTTAGATAAAGAATGAGAGGTAAACCACCTCATTCCGACTTTGGGTGAAGATTATACGTCCATTACGGCAAGAAGACCTGAATCTGGATTTTTTTGACAGTAAAAATTGCTAAAGTCTTTCATGAAATCATGTATGATTCTACATATTTGGTGGTTTGATATCTATAATCATGCCATTATGATTCTAAATCAATAGAGTAAACTTACCTGGAGCTATGACAAGCCATCGGAAGAAGAAGGCGTCCATAATTTGACTCGCCATCGATTTCTTCATTCTCATATTCAGATTCTTTAATTACTTCAGTATGTCATATTGGTCTTCTTCCTCAGTACTTCCAACCACAACGGTACCTCCTGATACTAGAGTATCCACATTGCTAATCAATTAAGAATGATGATTATTCACAAGAGTCCGAATCCATTAAGTTTAGCAAGACGAAAAATTCTACAACTCAAGAATTTTCAAAAAAAATTCCACTTACAGCATAAGGTGCTGAGGAGCCAATAACGGCTGGGACGCCAAACTTGAAAGGTTGAAAACTCAAGTCACTTTGTCGAGTTATACTCCCAGACTATGTAAATATACTTGTCCAGACAAAGGTAAAAAAATACTTCATACAGAAAAAAATAAAAGAAAACATGGAACACTTACCTTTTTCGAAGGACGGTCTCCACTCCCAGCCAAAATCACCCGAGGTCTCTTTTCCCCAGACTGAGGAACGGCGTTCGCTGCAATATCAGGTACAAAGTGCTTCGGGAACCACGACTACAAAGAAAAAGTTAAGCGTTTAAATACTAAATAAAATATGGAGATTAAACTAAGAGATGATTCGAGATACTTGTATAAAGTTGACAATCGAATCATGCCTCGCTCCAGAAGTAATCTTCAAGTTCGGTCGATCTGCTAACTCCTGCTCAGAAGGCACACCACGTGCATTATAAGGCTTACCATACACGAAGTTCTTAAGGAGGGTAAGTTGTGCATTCCAGAAACCAGCATATTCATCAGTGATAGGTCATTTTCTGTCATCCCAGAGAAAAGGAACACTACAACCAGGAATGGTATGGACACCCTCGGATCGCTGAAGTATGTCAAATGGATGCGCCTTGGTACGGTAATGAGGAATAGACTGATCAAAGCCCATTTTCCGAGCCTCCCTATCGATGTTATAACTCTGCATAACATAACTATCGCCGCGAATAACAAGAATTTACCCTGGAGTACAACTACTCATAAAAGTAGCTTCACCGATTGTAGCAATATTACCTTCATCACTTGGACCAGAGCGTAAAACAATATCAGGGCTCTCAGCAAAAGTCTCAGGTGGAATCATATGTGGAAGCCTCGAACCCCAAGGTCTGAAATTCACCTTCTTCTCATTGTCCATTAAACAAATAAGACTAACATAAGAAGGTTTCTTCTTACTCTAACGGAGTATTCTAGCGTACTCGATCTTTGTACTTGGATAAGAAGGCTTGGTCTTTGGCGCATATTCAGGAAAATATTGCCATAGCCAGGTTGCATAAACATAATAGGGACAAAAGACTCTATCTTGGCATGACCATTAGAAATCCTCATGTCACGAATGAAAGTATCCAAATGAAGGTATAAAGAGCCAAGAAACAGATTACCAAGGGGAAGAGTTTTTCCACTAGCGAGCACAACAGCAAGCGGAACAAGTGAAGACTTCACTTGACCACCAAGAAAATCATTGAATATGTCTCTGGAAAGCCAAATTAAAAGGATTACAACAATACATAAAGGGTCGTCAATAAAAAGGCCGTCAGCACTTGTATTTCCGTTCCACCAGCAGTCAACCCAAGCCGAATAATTCTTGTTATTGCAACGACTAGACTTCTACAAACAACAGGCAGTCGCAGCAAGACCGCCACATCCTCTAAGGTGATTGTTAATTCACCCCAAACACATACTGTTGAATTAGCTGGAACACACCAACGAGAGCCAAAAGCAAGCATACCTTTCGTGTCCTTGATAATGTTCAAAGTCTCAGAAACTTGCACGGTATGGAATATCTTGGTATTTTCTAAAACCTACTTCACCCGAGGATTCTTCAACATAACTTTATCCCATCCTTTCCACTCAGACTGAAGAATTTGGAACGTCTTAAAATAAATGAATGAAGGTATGTATTCTTCTCTCTGCAAACAACAACTGATAAGGGCCTACAGATAAATATTTTAAAGTTGATGGGTGTTGTTGATATTCAGAATAAAACTGCCAACATAATCAGGGTCAACATCATCTTCAGTAACACCATCAAAGAGCTTATCATGGATGTTGGGCACATCGTCTAGAGAAGTAACATCATAGTTTTTGCTTCCTCCATGACTAAAAACATCGGTATCATTATCATCATGATTGTTATACATCTACAATGAGTTCAGAAAATATTTACATCAACAACTGGGTAATCATGCATAAGGTTTGGTTCTATTTTATGTATATATAATACTGATATACAAATACATGCTTATATATACAAATTAAAACCAATGCTCAAAGAAAATTATCACAAACCCAAAGCGTGCCTGGTTAAAGCTTAACAGCGCTGCAGTGAAGCCAACGAAGAATTATCGCAATCAGAGACAACAATTGTGGAATTAGAGCTCACCTGCAAGAGGAGATCAGTGTCAAGTCAATAGCATGCTTATGCAATGAAGAAGGAAGTAATGATTTAAAGAATGAGCAAGCACTCACGACAAAAAAAAAGAGAAAATATGTGAGTATTAACTCACGTAAAATATAAAAAAATAATAAAAAAATATTAAAAAAATAATAAAAAAATTATTAACATGAATTATTCACATAAAAAAAAAGGAGAAGCTTACCTGTCGATTCCGGAAACCGGTCGGAAGTTGACCGACGATAATCGACTGCTGGTGGTGCCGGCGGGAGAGGGACAATGTTACTAATGAGCGAGAGGAGAGAATGAGACAAGCTCTGATCGGTAGTGATGGGAGAGAATAAAAATAAGGGTTTACTCCCTTTTATAGTAATTGGTTTCCGAATCCGGGTCAAACAAGTGTTTCCTATTTAAAGCCATAGTCTCGTGCCGCACACGGGTCAATTTTGGTCTCTCCATCAAACAAATCAGCCACACCTCGTTAGATTACGCTCCTCAGACGATACTCTATCACCTACAAGCACTACTGCATCAACTATTGTTCCCTTCAACAATTATCTGGATCAAAGGAGCATCACCAAATCAAAATTCCTGGTAACATCTAACAACTAAGCTCGTTAATTTATTTTGCTTATGTCAGTAAAAAATCACCATCTAGTGCGTACCACGAAACATTACTGTTCAGCGCTAAGCAAAGGACTTAATGTTGATGGTGAATTTTTGACAAAAGGAGAAAATTGTAATATTGCTTTTTTCGTAACTGCAAAATCATGAAATAAATATGCATAAATTCCTGACATAGCATCAGAATTATAAATATTAACGCCATCTTACATTCCGCAAGAGAATTGAGAATCCATATTCAGCTCATGGATAAATTAGCTCTTGAGCTCTTTTGCATATATATACGCCATAGAAATTTCAGAGCCTTACTCAACTAAATCCTCATTATTTTATGTGCATCCATGAAAACTATTTGTATAAAACATAATTTACTGATTATAAAAAATCACGAACATTTAGAATAGAGGCTACGCCGTGTCTAAATAAAAGCACTAATTAGATGCATACCATCTAATTGCAGAGTCGCATCAAGCATTGTCTCAAGTTGCAAACATCCATAGCTGAATCTCTTGAAAATGTTCAGTATGAACTGCATAAAAGTTAAGCGTAAATGCTAACCTTAAGTCTCATACAATTGAAAAACCCTAAACAAGCCATAAAAATGGTCATGACATTAATAAATGTCAAAGCTAGTGGTACATCATCAATAATCATGGCACTAGAAAGTTCCATCCTTAGCGAACTCTAGCCATATTTCTAATGAGTAGAATACACATATGTGCCTAAAGGCTAGAAAAATCCAAAAAGCCAACAAAGTTAACAAAAGACGCGCCAAACAAGCACTAGTAGTGCTAGTGATAGCACTAGCAACAACTAGCATCAGTGCTAGCACTAGCGCTTATGCCTCACCGCTAGCGCTACCAATGGCGCTAAATTGAAGCGCTACCAGCAACGCTGAGCTGAGGCGCTAGCGTCAATGCTAACCTTGCTAGCAGCTCAAGCCCCACTCTCTTTTCTCCTTTGCGTGTATTCTCACCCTTCACACTTGCATCTATGCTTATGCTAGCACTAATATTTGCTTGCTTGATCCAAACTCATTGACGACATTACCTTACTACAAACTCACGACTAAATCATGAGTTTTGATTCCATGACTCCACTAACTCTATGAGAAATAAAAAACAATTATATGGGGGGGATTAAACATGGGGCTTTTGTATGATGGTTACAGCAACATGGGCATGATAACACCCCGTGATAAGGAAGTTACAAAGTAGCGGTAAGGTTGAAGAAGTTAATGAAGTAATGGTTTCCCGAAGATTCCAAGGTAGTTATACCATTATCCTCACAACTTCCAATTTCTCCATCTTTTCACTATGTTCACTACTTTACAAGTAAACGTGTGTTCCCAAACTATTATAAATAAGCTCTTTATATCATTTAGAAATGTTAAAAACTAAAAATTGATTCTAGGAAAAACAATGTATATTAGAAGTACTTTCTTTAGATTCGGAAACCAAAATCATACAGAGCAAGCCTAAACCACGAAAGTAGCCGTTCCGCTCTTCTTTGGTCACGGGGACAGAAAATTTGTTGATATTAGAGGAGGAAAACAAAAAAAGTTGAAGGAATTTTGTGTGTTGAATTGTGTGTAGAGTTGTTGAACTATCTAAAAGAGCTTATGAGAATGGTAAGCTTGTTGTGTTTTTTGAAAATACACGAGAATACACGTGTATTCTTTGAGAATACACGTTTCCTTGTAAAGTTATGGAGGTAGTGAAGATATTGAGAAGTAGAATTGTGAATTTTGTGTGTTGAATTGTGTGTGAGTTGTTGAACTATCTAAAAGAGCTTATGAGAATGGTAAGCTTATAAGGAGCCTATTTATAATACTTTGAGAATACACGTTTCCTTGTAAATTTATGGAGGTAGTGAAGATATTGAGAAGTAGAAGTTGTGGGGATAATGATTTAACATCCTTGGAATCTTCGGGAAACCATTACTCCATTACTCTACTGACTGCTTCATCCTTACCACTACTTTGTAACTTCCATATCATGGGGTGTTGGCACGCCCGTGTTGCTGTAACCACCAGACCAAAACCCCATGAATAATCCACCCATGTAATTGTTTTGATTTCTCGTAGGAATTAGTGGAGTCATGGACTCAAAGCATGTAAATTTGTTGTGAGATAGTGCCACCAATGAGTTTGTGAGAACTATGCTAGCAAACAAGGATGGAAAATGCAAGGAAATGAGAAAGGCTAGTGCGGCCAGCAGCGCCGTTGGCGATGGAGCTAGCGCTAGCACTAACACTGCTAGTGCTTGTTTGGTGCGCGCTTTGTTAGCTTTTTGGCTTTTTTGGCATTTTGGCACATGTGTGTACTACTTACTAGTGTTGGGAGTGTGACTAAGGTTTTCTAGGGTTGGCACTTGCTTGTGCCAAGGACGTTGCTTATGTGCCATTAGTATTTGGCATTTACTAATGTCGTGACAATGACTATGGCCTATTTTAGGCTTCTCAGTATTGTGAGATTTTAGTGTTAGCATTTATGTTTAACTTTTATGCAGTGCATACAAATTTGTTTTAAGAGATTCAGCTGCGGAAGTTTGCAACTTGAGATAATGCTTAACGCGACTCTGCAATTAGATGGTATGCATCTAGTCAGTATTTTCATTCAGATATCGCATAGCCTTTATTCTGGATGTTCGCAATTTGTACAATCATCTTATTTTGATTGGTACGAATAATTTACATGGACGCACATGAAATAAAGAGGGTTTAGCCGGGTAAAGCCCTAAAATTTCAAAAGTGCATACATATATATTAGAGCTATAGGCTAATTTAACCACGGGATGAATATGCATTTTCAATTCTCTTGCGGAATGTAAGATGGCAGTATGTATTCATAATTCTGATGCCGGTTCAGGAATTTATACATGTTTATTTCATGCTTCTGAAACTAAGGCGAAAAACGATATTACGATTTTCTCATTTCTCAAAAATCCACCATCAACATTAAGTCCCCTGCTTAGCGCGAAACAGTATATTTCGTGGTAAGCGCTAGATGGTGATTTTTTTTCTATTTTACTAGCATAAACAAAATAAATTAATAAGCTTTGGTTGTCAGAAATTGCTAGAAATTCTGATTTGATGATACTCTGATGGTGTCGAATAATCGTTGAGGGAGCAATAGTTGATGTAATAGTGCCTATAGAATGATAGATCATCGTATGAAGAGTATAAATTAGTAAAGCGTGACTGATTTGCATGATGGATAAATTAAAATTGACCCGCGTACGGCACGAGACCATGGATCCTAAAGGAAATTCTTGTTTGACCTAAATTTGGAAACTAATTACTATAAAAAAAGGAAGTGAAACCTTTTTTTTATTCTCTCTATCACCGCCGACCACAACACTTCCCTCTCATTCTTCTCATCCGAGCAGCAACAACTCCCTTGGCGGTGTAATCACCGGCCGACCAACCGCCAAAGACAGTTCCGACCGACGTCAAGTAAGTTTTTTTTTTTACTTTTTACGTGAGTTGATACTCACATTATTTTTCTTTTTTTTGACGTGAGTGCTTTCTGATGTGATTTTATATAGTGGTAAAAAGAGGTTCGATTCTCGAACTTGTGAAGGTAATGATTTTAGAAAATATAGGACTTAATCTAAACTAATAAAAATCAGGAAAATAAACTAGAGATGATTTTTAGAAAATATGGAGAAAACCAGGAATCAAGATTCGGTTATTTCTAACAATTTATGTGATTAATCGGGTAATTCTTTTAAATAAATTAAGCTCAAATATTGCCAAAATAGGTTTTATGCAAACAAGTAGAGGTAAATCATAAGCATGGGACATCAGAGGTCGTTAACCCAGCATGACCCATCAAACAAAAACACCACTACCGAATGAAAACCGTTTTTCTATTATGAAACTATGCAATTTTAACAAATAAAGAATTATAGTTAATTAATTAAAAATAGACTTACCACAATAAATTGAGAGAAAAACCTCCTCCATCATCCCAGTAGATATACTTAGCTCATGGTGAAGAAAACTTGCTCAAAAGTTGATTTCATTGCTCAAAATATTGATTACAAGGTTAAAGAATAGTGCAACAGCTGAACAGATACGTATATAAGTGTTACAGAACAGGGTTCAGCTGTTACAGAGAGCTTTAAGCAACAGAAATGTTCAAAATCTAAGGCAACAGGAGCAGAGCTGTAACAGTGGAACAGCAACAGTTAAAGATGTTGCTTAGTCGTCTTCTTCATCGATGGTGGGTGAAGAACAGGGCCGGCGATGCACCAGCAGGTGACCGGCGGTGCCAGAACTCCACCGGAATTTCTCTGAATCGATCTCTAGGGTTTTGTGTCTGATTTTCTTGGCTTCTCTTGGTTTATATAGGTAGTAGAAACCCTAGAAAGAGTTCTAAACCTAATAGAACTCTCTAGAACTGCCCACAAATCCCAATCTTAATCGAATCATGATTCCGGCCAAATACATGATTTTCAAGCTGATTTCACGGGATATTTTGCTGTTTATAACTTGCGTGAGATAACTATTAGTGTTTGGAACAATCTGGAAGCAACAGAACCTTGTTTTCTTACGTGAATTTGAGTTGCCAATCTGGACAGTTGATTCCCGATGAGTCAACTCGGTGACTCGGCCCGATCCAGCTCGCTGGGTTGACTCGCCTGGTTGACTCGCTGGGTTGACCCGATCCAGCTCAGCCCGATCCAAGGGTGCCCCAATCCAAAGTGTGGGTGCCTTGATCCATTTTCCCGGGTGCTTTGAACACTTTTTGAGCTAATTTTTCCACAAATCTTTATTCTTCTAATGTACCTACAAAAGCATAAAAACACGTAATAAACACAAAATCGAATACTAACTCACTAGAAATTAAGGTGCAATTTAGACACTAAAAGGTATCTATCACTTTCTCACTCCTCCAATCATTATTGCTTGGTTCATTGCATGTGCATGCTACTGGCTTGAAACTGTTCTTCTCTTGATAGCTTCTTGTGAGTGAATCTCAACTCCATAATTGTTGTTTCTGATTGTGACGATCCTTCATTGGCTTTACAGCAACATTGTTGAACTTTAACCAGGTATGCTAGGGTTTTGTTGCAATTTTTCCTTGATGCTAGTGTTAATTTTTATATATAAGCATGTATTTGCATATTAGTATTGTATATATACATAGAATAAAGCCACATCTTGTGCATGATTGCCCAATTTCTGATGTAAATGTTATTCGACTCCATCTCCAACCTAAGGGTATTTATCCACGGCTTGTCAGATGTTGTTTGCAGAGAAGAGAGCACAAACCTTTATTTGTCGAATTTAAGACGTTCCAAATTCCTCTGCTTGAATGGACAGGACGGGCTAAAGTTATTTTTAAGTATCCTTAGCTAAAGATGGTTTTAGAAAATATTAAGATATTCCATGTTGTGCGAGTATATGAGACTTTGAGGCTAAATAAGGACACGAAAGGTCTACTTGAATTTGCTTCTCGTTGGTGCGGTCCGACCCATAACAGTATTCGTTTGGGGTAAATTAACAATCACTTTGGAGGACATGGAGGTCTTGCTTCAACTTCCCGTTGTTGGTATCATTCCAGTTAAATGGTCTGAGCAGGAGGTGAAATATGGCATCATCCTTACTCAGTAAATAGAAGAGTTGCAGAAACCTGGTCGTTACAGCAACAAAAACTATTTGGCTTGGATTAAATGCCGGTGGAATATAAGTACAAGTATTAACAGCCTTGTTGTTGATGATTCTTTATGCATTGCTGCATTCCTTGTACATTGGATTTCCACAGACGTGTTCGAAGATTCTCGTAGAAGACAATTGAAACCTTCAGTTGTTTCGGTTGCTGTTGCTCTTGCTGATGGAAAGACTCTTCCTCTCGGTAATTTATTTCTAGGCTCTTTATACTCTCATTTGGATTCTTTCATTCGTGACATGAGGCTTTCCAATGGTATGCAAAGATAGAGTCTTTTATCCATGTTATGTTTATGCAAGCTTGGATATGGGAACATGTCCCTGAATATGCACCAAAGACCAAGCTTTCTTATCCAAGTGCAGAGATAGAGTATGTTATAATTCTTCGTTGGAGTAAGAAGAAACCTTCGTTTGTTAGTCTTATTAGTTTAATAGACAATGAGAAGAAGGTTAATTTCATACCTTGGCATTCGAATCTTCCTCAAGTAATTTTTCGGATACCTTTGCTGAAAAGTTCTGACATTGTCCTGTATTCTTCCCCAAACGGTGAGGGTAATACTATCACACTCGGTGAAGCGAATTTTATGAATATTTGTAACCTAGGGCGCATTCTCGTTGTTTTCTCTGGCAATTATATTATGCAGAGTTACAACATTGATAGGGAAGCTCAGAAAATGAGCTTTAACCAGTTTATTCCTCGTTATCACACTGAAGAACCTCTTATAGATGTGCTTCAGCGATCTGAGGGTGCTCATACCATTCCTGGTTGAAGTACCCCTTTCTCCAAGCTGGTAGAAAAGGATATGTCACTGATGAATATGCTGGCTTATGGAGTGCACAACTTAATATCCTTAAGGACTTTGTATCTAGTAAACCTTCTGTTGTACGTGGCGATCCTTCATAAAAGGAGTCAGCAGCCCGGCCAAAATTGAAGGTTACTTATGGAGCGAGGCGTGACTCGATCTTCCACTTGACAAAGGTATTTCAAATCATCCCTTGTTTAATCGCCAATCTTTATTCAGTAATTGAGTATTTAGTTCGTTTCTTGCATTCGTGGTTCCCAGAACACTTTGCACCTAGTATTGCATAGAACGTCATTCCTTAGTCAGGGGAGAAGAGACCACGGATAATTATGCCTGGAAGTGGAGACCGTCCCTAGAAGAAGGTAAGTGTCTTGTGTTTTCTTTTATTCTTCTTTTTTGTATGAAGTATCTTGTCTTGACAAACACCTTTGTGTAGTCTGGGAACATAACTCGTCAAGGTGACTTGAGTATTTAACCTTTCAAGTTTGCGTCCCAGCTATGATTGGCTCCACAGCACCTTATGTTGTAAGTAAAATTTCTTTTGAAAATTCTTGAGTTGTAAAAATTTTCGTCTTGTTGAACTCAATGAACTCTGATTTTTATAGATAATATTATTCTTAGATAACTAACAATACGAGTATTCTAGTACCAGAATGTACTTATGTGGTTTGAAGTTCATAGGAAAAAGACAAAGATGACAACGGACCTCAAATATCGTCCCATACTGAAGTAATTGAAGAATCTGAGGACGAAGAACTCGGTGGCGAGTCATATTATGAGATTTTTTTCTACTTCTGATGGCTAGTCACAGCTCCAGGTAAGCTTACTCCATTGGTTTAGAGTCATAATGGCATGATTATACCTCTCAAACCACCAAATGTTTAGAATCATATATAATTTCATGAAGGACTTTAGCAATGTTCGATGTCAGAAAATTCGAAATTCAGGTCTTCTTACCGTAATGGGCATAGAATCTTTTTCCAAAGTCGGATTGAGGTGGTTGACCTCTCATTCTTTACCTAAGAGATAGATATAACTTTTTTCAAAAAGAGTTTCTGAATTTGGAGTACATTTTCTAGGTGAGAAATACCTGACACTGAGCGTCCAGAACTTTTCCAAGCAGAATTTTGTAGATTTTCAGCCATCATGTAGTCGACCGTTTTGCCTGCCCTCATTAGATCCCTTCTCTGATTGGTGCACCATTTTAGAATGTTGTATTATACATCCATATGCGTCATTTTGTATATAAATCGTCCCCAAATACTTTACCAATTAACGCCAGTTTTAATTCTTCTGGAGGGTCACATAAAAACGTTTATGACGACATTCTTGCAAAACGACCCATATCTTTTCTAAACCATATGCCATGACCAAAAACACTTTTAATGAATCTTTAGGTTTCTAATGGTTATATTTTATGAATTTTATGATTTATGCTTCAATTACTTGTGTCTAAGCTATTTTAACTAATTATCTCTATAATGTTTCCATTTTTCAGGTGGGGAATGAACCAAAGCAGATAGATGAACTTGTAGATGAAGGATTGGATATTACCATGAACCATGATGATAGTGATATGTCTTTTCCTCCTCAGAATCATGAGCGAGCTCTTTTTGAAGTGGTTGTTGAAGAAAGCACTCTGAGTGGCGTCACTGTGCAGAACGCTGATATGATGGAGACTGTTCCAGTCGAGTACCCGAATGCTGGAGTTCATTTTTACTTTAAGTTTGATAGAACTCGTCTTGACTACGTATGTATTGGAGGTTTCACTGTCTCGTTCGCATATTCTGAGTTTTATACCAAAGTGTGGAACAAATTTGGCCATTTCTTCGTAGGTAACCCCAAGAATTATCGTACTTTGCAAAAGAATGCTTCAAGGCAGTGCATGAGATGATTTTATCTCACTCGTAGATAAATTTCTAAGATGGTGCTTCAAGACTGGAACGACGCTTTGAATGAGGCTGAATGGGCCAAGATCAGTGTCAAATGGCTTCGTCGCCGTTTTGAAGCTATTGAGAAGCATTTGCAGGAAAGAGGAATGACTCCTAGTTTGGAGATGGTCACCAAGGCTGGATATAAAGTTGAGAAGCTTTCTTGGGAATTGAAGCTTGCAACTGAGACTTTTGAGCAAATGAAGAAGGAATATGTTAAAAGTGATGAACCGGTCTTCAAGGAGTTTTTTTAAACTTTCTGAATTTTATAGTTTTCTAATACATATGGCTTTTTTGTGGTTTTTGATCGGTGCATAATCTACATGGTTTTAGTGCCAATTTCATACTTGTTTTAGTTATTTTTATTTCACTATACATTGTATTACTCTTGTTTTCTATTTTGTTTCTCATGTTAGGACGATTAAACAAAAAGAAGTGGAAATGACTGTAAAAGTGTTATGGAATTGAAGTGCTACAAGTGAAGAAAATTAAAGAAAAACTTAAACTTCTTTAAATCCAGGAATTTTTATTGCCATCGTTCCCGAGACCGAATTCCTTGTAGAGAATTGAAAGGCGAAGCTAACGCAAAAAGAATGAGGTCATTCCGAGTTCGTATGAAGAAGTTATGAGCAAAATCGTGAAACAACCTTGGATTTGGTATCTGTTGGGCCCTATTGGGCCTGCACGGGAAGAGAAATAAGAGAAACGTTTTGGACTCGCCTTTGACATGAAAATTAAGGTTTTTGTTGGTTTTTGAGGAGGTTAAGTCTTCTAGTTGGATAAGTATCAAAATGAGGTGGAATATTTTATTGAGATTAGGTTTTCTAGTTGGATAGACATCAAAAGGAGGTTATCAAAGCTTATATAAAGGGGAGCCTAGATACAATTTTCTACACAACTTCTCCACAGATAAAAGAACAAATTTTGGTTTACCCCTTTAAAAGGGGGGGAACTAGGATATTTTATCTTCTTCTTCTTCTTCTTTATTATTTTCTTATATATTTTTCATGGGTTTTAGTAAACCCATGAGTGCTGATTCTTCTATTGGTTGGAGATGTAATCGGAAGTTCCAAACAAGGGAATCAATCTGGCTGGTTAGTTTTTAATATTAATTATTTCTTCTATTGCTTAGGTTCTACTGTTTATATCGCCATGTATGATTGAAAACTTGCTCGTTTAAGTTCCAAATTGAATGATCATGTGTTCACATCTAAAGCTAGACTAGGGTTTAAGATCCAGAATTGTCGAAGAACCCTAATCACAAGTAGTAAAATATATTTGTTAATGACGGGATGTTGCATTGCGATTATATTTTGAAGCTTAATCTAGGTTAAATCCGTGTGTCTCTAGCGCCAGATTACTTAGAATAACCTCAAATCACAAATATCATTGCTTTCATTGGGTTAAACTTGAGTGGCTCTTGTGCCAAATTATTCATTGAGAAGGATTCCAAGAGTGGCTCTTGCGCTTTTGATGATGCGAGGAGTTTTGCCGGAGTAATCCTGCAACAGGATGCTCTAGGGTTATTGGTATGATAATGATTGAACGTTATCTCTAATCGATTGAAGAACTTGTTTGGTGATGAAAGATGAAACCTCTAACCAGTATTCTCTCACCTTTGATTTCCACCTTTATGTATTTATTTATTTATTTTCTTTCGTTAGTTTACCTTAGTTTAATAACTCTACAACCCCCCTTTTTGGTTACATAAGAAGTCAAAGACAAATAACAATTCACAGCTCCTCGTGGGAACGATCCTTACTACCGTTATACTACTTGTTAGTATTAGTGAGAACTATTTAAAGTAATTTGTTGCACATACGACATCCATCAAAATTTAGCGCTGCTGCCAGAGAGCAGTAGCAATTGTTTTTGTTTGAGATTTTTTTTTTGTTCTATTTAATGTTTTTCTTTTAGTGTTTTTTAGGTTTTTAGGTTTTCATGGTGGAAACAATTCGTTGGTGGAATCCGTTAACCATCAAAAGTGGGAGGTAGATTCTGAAAATCAGAATCAATCCTTTGGTTTTGGTCAAGACCCTATGAAATCTTTTTGTTATATCATACATCCCAACAACCTTATGGTGGGTATGTAGGTCAACAACCACAAAGAAGATGGAACAGTTATACTTCTAATTGGCTCCACTCGAGTTGTATGCAAATTTTAGATCAATTAAGAGATATGCAACATAGATCATACCATATTGATCCAACATTTAATAGAGAGAACGTAGCATCAACCGAATTTTACAACAATATACCTTAACCGACTCATTATCGTATATATGATTATTCACCTATCCAACGGGACGAGTCGTGGTTTAGTGATCCTATTGTAAGTAATGGTGGAAAACGTGTAAACATAAGAAAACTCTCGAAAAAATTATATCAACTCAAAGATAACAGAGCAACAGAAGAAATTCGTCAAGAAATTAATAGCATCATATGTATGGAATTCAAACGACGTTTTTCTAATAGAGAATATGAGGACGATGGAGATTCTGATAAAGAGTCTGATATCGAGGATGAAGAAATATTTGATAATGAGGCTAGATTGAGTAATATCGTGGAAGACCCAATTAAGCTTGCCAATCAATATAATGATGATGTTGATGCCGATATTTTGGTTGAGGTAGAAACTGACGAAGATTGGTTAAATTTTTTGATAGAGGACCACCATACACATGAGGTAAATAATTCATTGGAGTTCTTTAAGAACAGTAAGGATCCCATAATACAAGAGATTGTGAAAGGTTTGTCTAATCCTTTATGTAATTTCATTTCTAATGATCATTTTCCTCTAATCGAAGTAGTTTCTCAAAAAGTTGTTAACCCGACTTTTAAGAAAATACCTCACTTAGGATTGGAGTTGTCTGCTTCCCAAGTTTTAATTGTTTATTTTTTTTTAAGTATCCACCACTTAGAGATGCTTGATTCTAATGATGTGCATGTTACCCATGAGAAACCTGTAGAAGTTCCCGAATTCTATGTTTTAGATACACTTACAAGTGTAGAAAAGACTAAGTGTAGGGGTAACTTATTTCTGATAATAGTTTCACTAGTACTATCATATGCTAATATTTGTGTGAATATGTTATTAGAATTGCAGATTTTTATCAAGGCAGATCCTTAGATTTTCAGAAGGTCAGGATGAGGACGTTAAACTAAACGTTAAATGGGAGGCAACCCATTGGTTTTTTGTTTCTATCTTTTGCTTTTTAATTTTTAGTTTTCATATCATATTAGGATTTCCCACCTTGATATTACATTGGTGGAATCAATTTACATTGAGGACAATGTAAAGATTAAGTGTGGGGGAGTATTTAGCATATATAGTTTTTAGTCTTTACTTAGAGTTTTCGCTTTTGTAGGTAGAATTTTTAAACTTTTTTTTTTTTACATATTTGCATGAAAACTCCAAATTTTAGAGATTTTAGAGTCACTTAGTATACTTCTAGCTTCGTTTATATACGAAGTTCTTACCGAAATAACTGAATTTAGAAGTATTAGAGAATTAAATACGGGTTGCTTAGTTGCTGAGAGGCTAGAGATGACAAAAAGGGACTTAAACCGCCGGTAGAGAATACAATATTAGAGAAGATGATCATCCAATACCGATGAGTGAGGCACCAAACCTTCAATTCTTTGTACCTGTCTAAATTGTCCGTTTAGAGTGTTTCATCTGCGCAAACTCCGGGTAGAATGATGAGCTACCCAACATCGTACCAATTTCAGCACTACTTTGATCTCTTGAGTGCTAATTCTTTCAATCATAAGGGTGTCATCAGAATTGTAAATTTATCTTATAGTCTTGTTTGCAGCTAGCACCATTCTCTCGACAAAGCATCAATATAAAAACATTATCATCAACAAGCGGAGCATTACAAATTTGAAGGAAAGTTGAACACAATCAAGGTTTATAAGCAACAGTACAAGAAAGAGCTAATTTCAGATTCAAGCAAAGCAACAATACATTGAACAGAATTATATATATACATGTTGGAGACTTATGTACAAGAGCAAAAGAAATCAAAAGATGAGAGTTACTGAGGTTCATGATATCGAGACAATACAATTTATGAAGAATCAAGTGATAAAATCCTTTTCACATGGCCACATTGGTTTCATTTGTTAGTTTATATTACGATTTGAGCATAATATTTTTTTTACTTTAGTTTGTATTCAATAAGGCCGTGGAACGAAGAAATTTGTAAAGAAGTTTCAAGCAACAAGGAAGTGAGGAAAAAAGTTACAATTGTCGAAGTTCCAAGAAGTTCAAGAGTTTATCATCAACAGTTGAAGACCGAAGACATTTCAATTTGCTGTGAATGTAGTGTTGATTGTTAAATCGTGTGAAAAAATAAGTAAGCATTCCCATCCTCACATAGTGGTTGATTTCCTTTCTTAGAGGTCATCAGAAAATAAAAAAAAAAGATTCTTTTTCGTCCCACGTTTCTATGGAATAACATCTTCATATAATTCGGAAGGTTCCTTTTCCTTCCCACCATTCAACGTATGCAGGATTTCTATCTTCATTCCTTCCTGCACAAATGAGAACCATAAAGTGCGTCTTTTGAGTGCAAATTCATAAAACCCTATTGGTGAGGCAAAGTAGAAACATTTGATCGCTCTCGAACCTGAATTCTTTCATATGGTGGATTTCTCCTAACTCAAGAGTTAAGCATGAGAATAATGTTCTTTGATAAATCTAACTTCTTATTATTAGTGTGCATAAGCTTTATGTCCTCTTATATATATGGATGCAGGTGCTCTGGAATATTTGAAAGTTGGAACTTAGGTTTTGTGGGTATACCTCTTGTAAAAACTCACGAGACTATAACTCGTCGACTAGAGACACCTAGGGGTTTAAAGGCTTGTTACACATGCTAAATGTAACCGTATCCTCGACTAAATGGAGTTGTTGTAGTTTAGGTTAGTTTAGATTTGTAGTTTGCTCGAGGACTAGCAAAAGGCAAGTGTGGGGGAATTTGATAGGTGCATAATCTACATGGTTTTAGTGCCAATTTCATTCTTGTTTTAGTTATATTTCTTTAATTATACATTTTATTACTCTTTTTTTCTATTTTTTTTCTCATGTTAGGACGATTCAACCAAAAGAAGTGGAAACGGATAAAAGTGCTAAGGAAGCTAAGTGTTACAAGTGAAGAAAATTAAAGAAAAATTGAAACTCATTCAAATCCAGGAATTTTTCTTGCCATCTTTCCTGAGACCGAATGCTTGTAGAGAATTAAAAGGCGAAGCCAACTCAAAAAGAATAAGGTCATTCCGAGTTCGTATGAAGAAGTTATGAGCAAAATCGTGAAACAACCTTGGATTTGGTATATGTTGGGCCCTATTGGGCCTGCGCGGGAAGAGAAATAAGGGAAGCGTTTTGGACTCGCCTTTGACGTGAAAATTAGGGTTTTTGTTGGTTTTTGAGGAGGTTGAGTCTTCTAGTTGGATAAGTATCAAAAGGAGGTGGAAGATTTTATTGAGATTAGGTTTTCTAGTTGGATAGACATCAAGAGGAGGTTATCAAAGCCTATATAAAGGGGAGCCTAGATACAATTTTCTACACAACTTCTCCACAGATAAGAGAACAAATTTTTGGTTTACCCCTTTAAAGGGGGGGAACTAGGATATTTTATCTTCTTCTTCTTCTTTATTATTTTCTTATATATTTTTCATGGGTTTTAGTAAACCCACGAGTAGCTGATTGTTCTATTGGTTGGAGATGTTATCGGAAGTTCCAAACAAGGGAATCAACCTGGCTGGTTAGTTTTAATATTAATTATTTACTTTATCGCTTATGTTCTACTGTTTATATCGCCATGTATGAATGAAAACTTGCTCGTTTAAGTACCAAATTGAATGATCATGTGTTCCTATCTAAAGCTAGACTAGGATTTGAGATTCGGAATTGTCGAAGAACCCTAATCACAAGTAGTACAACATAGTTGTTAACGACGGGATGTTGCATTGCGATTTTGTGTAGAAGCTTATCATAGGTTAAATCTGTATGGCTCTTGCGCCGGATTACTTAGAATAACCTCAACTCACAAATACCATTGCTTTCATTAGGTTAAACTTGAGTGACTCTTGCGCCAAGTTATTCATTGAGAAGGATTCAAAGAGTGGCTCTTACGCCTTTGATGATACGAGGAGTTTTTCCGGAGTAAGCGTACGATAGGATGCTCTAGGGTTATTGGTATGATAATGATTGAATATTATCTCTAATCGAAGAACTTGTTCGGTGATGGAAGATAAAACCTGTAACCAGTATTATCTCACCTTGATTTCAACCTTTGTTTATTTATTTGTTTATTTATTTATTTTCTTTCGTTAGTTTACCTTAGTTTAATAACTCTACAACCCCCCCCCCCCCCCCCTCCCCTTTTTTGGTTACATAATAAGTCAAAGACAAATAACAATTCACAGCTCCTCGTGGGAACGATCCTTACTACCTCTATACTACTTGTTAGTATTAATGGGAAACACTAAGTAATTTGTTGCACTTACAACACGCATCCGTTTTATTTTTTGATTTTGAATAGGTAGAGATTTTTGAATGATTTGCAAGGATATATTTTTTTGAAAAGAAACGATGTTTTGTTTGAATAATAAATTAAAATCCTAAGTATAAATGCATGGTATTGCAAACATTTTGGAGGAATTACAAATATTACATAAAACAAGGAAATGTTGTGAGGTGGTGGTAGACTGCTTTAAGTGTTGTGATCTTTAAGACGCTTGCCATGTATGACCATTCCTTCTGGCTTATCAGTATTGACAAGCTTGTAGTAAGCACCGATCAAGGCTTCAATGATGAGATACGGCTCTTCTTCAGGAATGGCTGTAATTTTCCCCACCGTATCTTCGATATGGAAGGAATTGGGTCCAGGCCCCTTATTTTTTATGACATGTCTTCTGAATCCCCGGGTTACTAATTTCCTCATCTCCAGTAGAGGTAATCCATACCCATTTGATAAAATTTTAATAATGATCAGCTTCCTATTCACATCGCCAAGTCAGAGTAAGGTTGATATCTGGTTCAAGTCTCCAAGCATTCATGGGACGTGGATCGCTAGTTGCAAAGAAGTTGGTTGGATATGAATTACTTTTGTGCGAAACCTTCGGAAATATGATGTCGTGTACTCTCCTGGCAATTGCTTCACATCCAGGTTCATTGTGCGGCGAAATTCGTTTTATAGGAATTCTTCAGGATTTACTGGCTTGTTTGAGTGTCTTGGAGGTGTTTGCATTAGCTTAGGCGGTACACCTAATTCCATTTTGTTGCTACGGACCCATGGGCGTCCCAGAATCATGTCATAATTTGGATCCTCTTTGACAATGTGAAACTTGGTATGTGTCTGGGTGTCACCCATTTTTCTCAAAAGTGATGTAGTCGTAAGCACTCCTGGACTTCCCTTCGGAATTCTTGATTACGGTTGGCGAGTGCGTGGCATCGTGTCTGGAAATTCCCTCATCTCTCAGAGTCTTGATAGTGATGATATTTACGCCAGTGCCTGCATCGATTAGTGTTTGCTCGAACTTGGTGTCTTTGAGGAAAACGGTGGTGAGAAGTCCCCAACTAGGCTTCTCATGATGCTGGATGACTATATCTTCCGAGGAGGACTTGGGATACACAGTAGCTTTTTTGAAAAATAGTAGATGCTTACCCGACACAACGCGATTGAGAACGGTAAAAATATCCTTGTGTTGTGCCTTCGATAGGTAAAAAAGTTCACATATGTGTTCCATCATGGATTGGAAATTTTTTTTAACGGAATCCCCAAAAAAGAGTAAAGCTCCTGACAGGGAGGGGATCTTTCTGAACGCCTTCAGTTCCCAGGCGTAGCTCTCCTGCGTCGATCTTTTCTCTGAAGATATGCCTTTAACCATTGCATTGACTGGTGGGATGGTTGAAAAACCTGTGGAAGTGACATTATTTTGGATCCGACATGTCTTGTTTGGTTGGTGGGTGTCACACATGCGTTAACTTGATAGCTCCATTTTTTACCCATAATTCCAACAGTTCGAGGACCTCATCCATGGGAAAGGGGAAATCTGGGATAATCGTATCTGTCTTGGTTTGTTGATTTTGACGTGGATCCATGACTGAGCCTTGTCCTTGATTCTTTTTTTGGTGTGTGTCGTTTGCGCATAAATTAATTAAGATATTTCCCACTAATACTAACAAGTAGTATAGCGATAGTAAGGATCGTTTCCACAAGGAGCTGTGAATTGTTATTTGTCTTTGACTTCTTATGTAACCAAAAGGGGGGATTGTAATAAATAAAACTAAGTAAACTAATGAATAAAAACAAAGTAAATAAAGATTGAGATCAAAGTGAGAAAATATTGATTAGAGGTTTCATCTTCCGCCACTAAACAAGCTCTTCAATCGATTAGAGATAACGTTCAATCCTTCTCGTATCAATAACCCTAGAGCATCCTATCGCAGGCTTACTCCGGCAAAACTCCTTGTATCATCAAAGACGCAAGAGCCTCTCTTTGAATACTTCTCAATGAATAACTTGGCGCAAGAGCCACTCAAGTTTAACCCAATGAAAGCAATGGTCTTTGTGAGTTGAGGTTATTCTAAGCAATCCGGCGCAAGAGCCACATAGATTTAACCTAGGTTAAGCTTCTACACATAATTGCATGGCAACATCACGTCGTTAATAACTATGTTGTTTTACTTATGATTAGAGTTCTTCGAAAATTCCGGATCTCAAACCCTAGTCTAGCTTTAGATATGAACACATGATCATTCAATTTGCAACTTGAACGAGCAAATCTTCAATCATACCTGGCGATATAAACAGTAGAACATAATCAATAAAAGAGATCATTAACATTAAAACCAGCCATATTGATTTACATGTCTAGGACTTCCAACTCCATCCCCAACAATTAGAACAAAATTACCTACTCATGGATTTACTAAAACCCATGAAAAATATACAAAGAAGAAGAATGGTTTCCCCCTAAGGGGAAAACCCTAAATTTTTGATGTAGAAGATAAGAGATTACTTAAGAGGTATGGAGATGTTAAAGATGTTAAAGATTCTTAAGATGTTTGTTTGAGCCTTAGATGTCTTCTTTTATAGCCTTCAATGCTTGTCCCTCAAGTATCCTTTTCCTTCTAGGGTTTAGAATCCTTCCGGGACCATGTTTCCTTGATTTAGAAGTCAAAAACGTGTCTTAGAAATGGATCCCATCATGTCATAATTGGTATGCTCGATTTCCGTGTTAACTACTGATTTTGGAGCTCAAAAATGAAGTTTTTCTGTACCCGAAACTGCCCATAATCGGTAGATAATTTTCCCTTGTAATCTCCCGATTATGTTGCTGAGTGTTTCACTATTTTCTTTCGGCTGTTTTGCTCATAACTTCCTCATACGAACTCCAAATGACCTCATTGTTTTTGTGTTGGCTTCGTATTCTCGTTATCTTCAAAATGGAATTAAGAACTCATGGATTTGAATGAGTTGAATTTGGTATTTGGCCTTTCTCCACTGGCAGAACTTAACTTCCTTGTTCATTTTGTGTCGTAATGAACTCCTTTCTTCTTCTTTGGTTGAATACACTTCAAAACTCCTAAGAAACTCATAAAAAAACAAAATCAAAGCATAATGATATAAAACTAACAAGAAATCAATGAATTAAAGTATCCATATAATGCAAATAATGCAGATATCGAATTCCCCCACACTTGCCTTTTGCTAGTCCTCGAGCAAACTACAAATCTAAACTAACCTAAACTACAACAACTCTATTTCATTGAGGATACGGTTACACTTAGCATGTGTAACAATCCTTTAAACCCCTAGGTGTCCGTAGTGGACGAGTTATAGTCTCGTGAGGGTTTACAAGAGGTATACCCACAAAACCTAAGTTCTAACTTTCAAATATTCCAAAGCACCTGCATCCAAAGAGCTACGAAGACATAAAGTTCTGGACACTAACAATAAGAAGTTAGAAGTATAAAGCACATTATTCTCATGCTTAACCCTTGAATTAGGAGAAAACCACCATATGAAAGAATCCAAGTTCGAGAGCGACTGGATGTTTCTGCCTCACCAACAAGATGTTATGAATTTGACACTCAAAAGACGCACTTTATGGTTCTCACATATGTGCAGGCAGGAATGAAGATAGAAATCCTGCACACGTTGAATGGTGGGAAGGAAAGGTAACCTTCCGAATCATATGAAGATGTTATCACATAGAACATGGGACGAAAAAGAACCCCTTTTTGTTTTTCTAGTGATCTCTAATAAAGGAAATCAACCACTATGCGAGGATGGGAATGCTTACTTACCTTCTCATCCGATCGGCAATCAACACCACTCTCACAGCATCCAATAAAAACGTCTTCGGTCTTCAACTGTTGATGAGCTTTTGAACTTCGTAGAACCTTGAAAATTTGGAACTCTTTTCCTCAATTTTTTGTTGTTTGATACTTCTTTATAAATTTCTTCTTCCTCACGACCTTATTGATTGAATACAAAAAATAAATATACACTAAAGTAATGATAAACATTTTTTTTTCCTTTTTTTTTGAGAATGAAAATATAAACAAAAAAATAAATAAAATGATGAAACTACTACGGTCGTGGGATAAAGACTTTACCACTTGACTCTTCACAACTTGTATTTCCTTGATATCATGAACTTCACTAACTCACATCTTTTGATTTCTTTCACTTTTGTACATAAGTCTTCAACATGTATATATACTTCTTCTCATTGTATTGTTGCTTTACTTGACTATGAAATTTTCTCTTTATTGAATGGTTGCTTGTAAACCTTGACTGTCTTCAACTTTCCTTCAAATTTTTGATGTTCCGCTTGTTGATGATGATATATTTCTATGGACCTGTTGTTGTCGAGAGAATGGTGCCAACTGCAAACAAGACTACAAAATAGAGTTAGCAATTCTGATGGCACCATCATGATTGGTGGAAATAGCACTCAAGAGATCAAAAAGTAGTGATGAAATTGGTGCAAGGTTAGGTAGCTCATCATTCTACCCGGAATTTGCACAGATGAAACACTTTAAACAGACAGTTGAAGGTTTGGTGCCTCACTCATGGGTATTGAATGATCAACTCTTCTAATACTGAACTCTCTACCGGCAGTTTAAGTCCATTTTTGTCAGCTCTAGCCTCTTAACAACCAAGCACTCCGAACATAGTTATCTAATACTTCTAATTTCAGTTATTTCGGTTAGAACTTTGTATGTAAATGTAGCTAGAAGTTTGCTAAGTGACTCTAAATCTCTAAAAGTTGAAGGTTTTCATGAAAATATATACACAAGTTTGAAAATTCCACCTACAAAAGTAAATACTAAAAATTGTATATGCTTAATTACTCCCCCACACTTAAACTTTACATTGTCCTCAATGTAAATTGATTCTTCCAATGTAAAATCAAGATGGGAAATCCTAACATGATATGAAAAAAAAATAAAAAAAATCAAAAGATAAAGATAGAAATACAAAAAAAATGGGTTGCCTCCCATTTAGCGCTTGGTTTAACGTCGTCAGCCCGACTGTCTGGTCGCCCATAGACCAATAATCTGAAAATTTGGGGATCCACCCATAGAACAATCTGCATTCCAAATATTAACTTCGCACAAACATTAGTACAAGAAAATAATAGAGAAGTTATCACTCGATAGAAGTTTCCCCCACACTTAGTCTTTTCTACACTCGGAAGTGGATAAAGAACGTAGAATTCGGGAACTTCTATAGACTCCTCTTTGCTAACCTCTTGTGTATTGTGGTCCTCTATCAAAATTTCTAACTGTTCTTCATTAGTTTCTGCCTCAACAAGAATCTCGGCATCAACATTATCAATATCATCCTCGGCAAGTTCAATTGGGTCTTCCATACTATTAATCAATTCGGTTTCATTCTCAAATACTTCATACTCCTCGTCGTCATCAAAGCAGAAAGGTTTATACGCAAGAGCTTCTTCCATTGTGTACTCCCCAGGAATGTCACTATGAGTTGGTTCAGATGATATACTTTCGTAATCATCATCATTTTCATAGATAACATGAGTTTGTTCAGTGATAATTTTTGTGTTTCTAGTCTCAATTGCATCTTATTCAACATTCTTTACTTCAGGATCACATATTGTTGCGGACTCAATTCTAGCTGCTAGGAATTTCTTTAGAACACTCATTGCATCATTCCCAAGCTCTAACTTTTGAATAGGTTCTTGATCATTAATAAGATCAAGGCTTGAGTAAGCTACACTAGTGTCATCAAATATCCCCAAATATTGGTCTTTTTCAGAATCACCATTGATCACATATTCATTATTATGCAGAAGAATGTTAGAGCGGTTGTGGCTATGAGACCAAATTTCTTCTTCTCTCATTCGTTCCTCATATCGATCAATGCACATCATTAAATTCGCTGCACCTTTTTGAAGTTCTTGAAGTGATTCATTGATGCCCTGTTAGTGTAGCTGAATTTGTTGTTGAAGTTCTGCTAACATGGTGCACATCTGTTTTTCAAAACTAGAGGAATCATTAGAAGTATGACTATCCTCCCATCTCTAGGATTGCTCAATTACATATCCACCATTAGAAGGTTGGCATGTATGATAATAATCAAAAGGGTACTTGGAATATTGATCATTACCAAAGGATTGGTTGTGATTATACTCCCCGTATGGTTGGAATTTGTCAAAAGGTTGAGATTGAAAACCAAACTGATTACCATTATTGTATACTTGATCTTGAGTACCATACATGTTATTTTCTTAAGGAAACATGATGACACACAAAGAGTAAAAGATAAAATCCAAACAAAAATATAAAAATAAAAATAAAAGTGGTACCTACAACCTGTATTTGGAATTTACCTCCCGCTTTTGACGAGTGGCGAACTCCTTCAACGGGTTATTCACACCACAAAAACCTAAAAATCTAAAAAGCACTAAAACAAAAACGTAAAATAGAGCCATAATAAATCTTAAACAAAAACAATTGCTACTGCTCCCCGGAAGCGGCGCCAAAATTTGGTGTGTGTCGTTTGCGCATAAATTAATTAAGATATTTCCCACTAATACTAACAAGTAGTATAGCGGTAGTAAGGATCGTTTCCACAAGGAGCTGTGAATTGTTATTTGTCTTTGACTTCTTATGTAACCAAAAGGGGGGATTGTAATAAATAAAACTAAGTAAACTAATGAATAAAAACAAAGTAAATAAAGATTGATATCAAAGTGAGAAAATATTGATTAGAGGTTTCATCTTCCGCCACCAAACAAGCTCTTCAATCAATTAGAGATAACGTTCAATCCTACTCGTATCAATAACCCTAGAGCATCCTATCGCAGGCTTACTCCGGCAAAACTCCTTGTATCATCAAAGACGCAAGAGCCACTCTTTGAATCCTTCTCAATGAATAACTTGGCGCAAGAGCCACTCAAGTTTAACCCAATGAAAGCAATGGTCTTTGTGAGTTGAGGTTATTTTAAGCAATCCGGCGCAAGAGCCACATAGATTTACCAAGGTTAAGCTTCTACACATAATTGCATGGCAACATCACGTCGTTAATAACTATGTTGTTTTACTTATGATTAGAGTTCTTCGACAATTCCGGATCTCAAACCCTAGTCTATCTTTAGATATGAACACATGATCATTGCAACTTGAACGAGCAAATCTTCAATCATACCTGGCGATATAGACAGTAGAACATAATCAATAAAAGAGATCATTAACATTAAAACTAACCAGCCATATTGATTTATATGTCTAGGACTTCCAACTCCATCCCCAACAATTAGAACAAAATTACCTACTCATGGATTTACTAAAACCCATGAAAAATATACAAAGAAGAAGAATGGTTTCCCCTAAGGGGAAAACCCTAAGTTTTTGATGTAGAAGATAAGAGATTACTTAAGAGGTATGGAGATGTTAAAGATGTTAAAGATTCTTAAGATGTTTGTTTGAGCCTTAGATGTCTTCTTTTATAGCATTCAATGCTTGTCCCTCAAGTATCCTTTCCTTCTAGGGTTTAGAATCCTTCCGGAACCATGTTTCCTTGATTTAGAAGTCAAAAACGTTTCTTAGAAATGGATCTCGTCATGTCATAATTGGTAGGCTCGATTCCCGTGTTAACTACTGATTTTGGAGCTCAAAAATAAAGTTTTTATGTACCCAAAACTGCCCATAATTGGTAGATAATTTTCCCTTGTAATCTCCCGATTATGTTCACTACAAGAAAAACGGGCTTAAGCGTCTAAAATCTTAGCAAGAGCTCAGAAATTTAGTCGCTTAAACTGTTTAAGCGTCTAAAATTGCAACTGCCAGAAATTTTGGCGGCAATAAACATGTATCCACTATTATTTAGCAACGAAAAAATATACTTAATCGCTAAATCCTTTGGTCAAGTAATTTATAGCAACTAAAATAGTGATCATGTAGCTATTTACTTTGAGGCACCGACTCGTAGCAACAACAAAATAAATTGGTTGCTTAAACCTCTCTCAGCAACTAAGTTTGAGCCACAACCAAATATGTTTAATTGCTAGATCCGTTTTTCAAGTAATTTATAGCAGCTAAAAGTTGATCATGTAGCTATTCAGTTTGAGGCACCGACTCGTAGCAACAACAAAATAAATTGGTTGCTCAAACCTCACTCAGCAACTAAGTTTGAGCCACAACCAAATATGTTTAATTGCTAGATCCTTTTTTCATGTAACTTGTAGCATCTAAAAAAGTGATCATGCAGCTATTCACTTTGATGCACAGACTCGTAGCAACAGAAAATGAATTGGTTGTTCAAACCTCTCTCAACAACTAAGTTTAAGCCACCACCACACGTTCAAAAGATAATTATTTAGTAAAACCTTTCCCAGCAACTAAGTTTTATCCGCCACCACCATTTCAAAAGAGAAATCAGTTTTTGAAGTAGACATTTGAGAACTAAGTAGTAATCTAACAATCTTATTAGGATTTTTTTAATAGAAACATGAAAACTTGTTTGAATCATTGTTTTGAGTCAACAAATGTTTGGATACCCAAATTGAAAACAAAAATTAACGTGAGTCAACTAAATTGATTATAATTTAATTATAACATTTTTTTGTTTCGATGTGTTTATCAAATCTATTTTATCTTTTAATAACAATTTATCTACAAATTTACCATAACAAGTAGAAATTCGTTGTCAAAAAATACAAAGTTTTGATCTTATCTTTTGTACTCAGTCCGATTTATCTCAATTATCGTACCAAATAAAATCAAACAAGCAACCTAAAGTTGAATAAGAAATAAAATTGATTGAGCACATAAAACGTGACAGACAAAAGTTTCTTTTTGCTTTTGATGAAACACAAACAAGAGTTTCAAATGTCTGATTTTATTCATGAAGTTTACATGACAAAAGAAAAAAAAAACATGTAATCTGATATTGGCCAGGACAAAATATAGGAGAAGCCGAACAAGCAGGATGGGTTAGTTCTTGTTCTCATATTTAGAAGTAGTTGGTGTAGAACTTCTTAAGGAAGTCAGAGACTTTTTGAACCTTGGTCCCAACATCTTGCACAAGTCCTTCGTTCCCCATCAAATACTTCCCAATGATATGATGACATTGTTTCACATTTTCCACAATGTTGTTCAGTTCTTCCATCCCCTTGAACATAACATGTCTATTACCTACATTTCAATGAAAAAAATAGAAGGAAAGTAAGTAGAGATCAAGGATAGTTACGCTCTGCTGATAAATGAAGACCCGAATGATGAGTACCCGAACATCAAATGTTAGAATTGAGAGTTTGAATAGCACAGATCCTCCCAACAACATGAAAAGAACAAACATCGCTTGAAAAATGTTGAACCATGATGTTATATTCTGATTCAGTCAATCACGCCTTAAAGAAGTGGTACTCAAGCAGGAACAGAACTCTGTTTATGTTGTGAACTTGTTTGACATCCACTCACAAAAAGTACACTAACATCAAAAAGGATACACCTGGCATATGCTCACAAGCATTGCAAAAATACCAAGCATTACAAGAAGTTGAGTAAGATCTATTTTCTTAACACAAAATTCCTGCATATATCGAGGAGGAAACACAAGTTATGAGAGTAAATGAAAGCAACAAGTTCTTTATCATGACCACCAAAAACTGTGAAGGTAAAGAAAATCACTATAGCTGTCGAATTATCATTATTGTATCCTATGGATCTTAAGAAAAAATATGATATACCATAGACAGATCCAATGGAGTCTCACAAGTGACAAGCTATGAATGAAAATGAGCACAAGATGATTTCTGACCCCTCCAACATTACTCGGTGCATAACCAAGCATTCCAGCAATGACAAGCAAGTCACCAGAAGAGGAGCCAACCCACCTGGAAGCGATTTGAATTAGTACTCGGACAAGTGACTAAACAATGTTGTTTAATTCATTGCAATTCTAATTATTAAAGCACTTGTAAAATCATACCTACAGTTGGGCTACTTGCTCAATGATAGGTTCTACAATGGTGCAAAACCAGCAACAGTATCTTGTACACAACTATCCTCTAATTTTCTCAACACATTCAAACATAGCACAAGACTTCCACCATATACATGAAAATTCAGGAATATGTTCTGGGAACATAGTCTAATGTACGCCTTATACTTGCAGGATCATAATGGAATTTAACCATACATTCACAACAATATCAGGGACATGCTATAAAAATTTGAACTAAAAGTGACGGTTAGATTATGAGATATGTCCATATTTGAGCGAAATTTTAACCATACATTCCCAGATATGCAGTGCACAGATTTGATAAAGTGGGAACTATTGAAAAGAAATTATGAGCAATGCAGGTACACTACATGTATATAGTAGGAAACGAGAAAAGATGGTGAGGACCACCAAAAAATTGAATTATCATACAAATTAGAACCTTGCATTCAGTACTTCCATGTTCCACTTACCTTCTCTATCAAGCACACACACAAAAACATAATGTTCTTAATATCATTATTACTGGCTCATCTTCCATTTCTCTGATTCTCTCAATCTGCCTTATTTTCGTATCTCAAATTAAGACAGCTGGCTTCCCAACTATGAAACTAAGAAATAAGTGACGCATAATCTAACAACATTAAACAATGGACTAAGAAAAAGGAGAAATTCTAACAACATAATCTAGCCACATGTACATATATCATTACAAGGAAAGTAACTATGGAATATGAAGCATTAGTGATAGTATTGTAAAAACGAACACCAATTATCCACTATCAAAACTTCCTAACTCGACAAAGAGCACCAATTATCGGATTACAAGTATAAACTTCATGTCTACAATGAACCATTTCATCCTATAGAAAGCCACCAACCCCTCATTACCCAATACTTTCTCTCCTGTACTTTTTTTATCAACCATGTTACACACACCAAGGTGGTTAGATGTAATCACAGCATACATTATATATGTCCCCAATTGCAATCGAGCACCCAACAAAACTTACGGATATTATAATTATTGCAAGAGCAGGTACATACCCTATCAACTTGATTCCAAAACGAGCACTTTACACAAGCTGGATCAGTGCAATATAACTGCACATCCTTCGCCCATGAGTCTGACAAATTTGTAAAAGTTTCCTGCTTTGTCACATCATAAACTAATTAAAAAAAAAAGAAGTAGATGAATATAAGTTGACCCCTTCCGCACAATGAGCAACAACTACACCAGAAATACAATAAAATTTATCCTTAGTTCCACTGCTCCAAAATGCTCACAAAATATCACCAAATCAGTTATCTGCTTAGTGGAGCATGGAGCAACTACAACCTGGTTGAAAGAAGCAGCAGACTCCTCTATTAATATTGTTATTCTCAAATCCATTGCTCGTAGCAGTTCATTCCTAGCAAGTAATCAGTTGACAAATTCAGAAGACAAGTAGGAGATCGACAAAAAATTGTTAATAGAAATGATAATCATTGAGTCAATACCTTGTAGCATCAGACGACACTGTCTGGGAATCAAGATGCCAATAAATGAAAGTTATAGTAGTCAATCCAACAAAAGTAATCTTCTAACATGTCACACTTATTTTCAGGGAACAACCGGCAGTCACTTTGTGACCCACCTCTTTGAATCTAATAATATTGGGATGTTGTAAAGATCTATGGTTCATAATCTCTCTTTGCACATTCTCATCAATCTTCACAAATAGATAACCCATATTAGAAAATCAAACTTCCAAAATTGGAATAGAAGAAGAAGAAGAAACTTACTTGAGATTGACAGGAAGGAGAAGAAAACTAGGGAAAACAAAACACCCATTTTCATTGCTCAGTTTTTTCGTGAAGTTGGATTTTTCAGTATGAGACAATGTCAAGTTTGGGTTTTATCACAAAGATTGAGAGGGAAGAAGGAGGTAGCTGTGGTTATAAGGCCAAATAGCCAATCGAGGTGTTCAGAAAAGGATGAAGTTGCACTAGGTTACTAAATCTAATTCGTCAAAATTATCTTAGCCAATCTGTTAGAAAATTCTCAGAGTAATTTTTTCAAAAGGTTATAAGAGAAGAATAACATCATAGATTTCTGAGAAATAGAAATAAATGAAACAAAAATTGGCATTTGCATCTTCAAAAATAGACATGATTAAACAGTTTCTTTCTTCCAACAAATACGATTACTAGCAGATTGAACACCTTTTGGCTTGAAATGAATTACCTTTCCTTTTATCTTTGATTTATGAGAAAAATACAGTTTTATGTGGATTAGTTTCAGAAAGAAAGTTTGATAATGAGTTTCGAATAGCCTCCATAACAACTTGTCCACGGTATTGATAAGATTCAGAGATGGGTTTGGTTCAGTGTTGATTAAACACCCAGAGAAGTTTTGGTTTTTGATTTAGTTTCTGAAAGAGGGAGGTGAGGGGATAGTTTTTTCACGGGAATCAAAACTGAAAGAAGATAGAAGCTGCGAGATTTAATATGTGGGATCTAGGTTAATAGAGAGTTGATTTCTAAAACGAGAGAGTAGGCGAGGGTTTCAGGATTCAATTTTTGGGAGGAAACACATAAACTAGGGCGCGATGATTTCCGCTAAAAAAGTTTCCCCAAAATGTTTGGGCGCCACTCGAAAATTGTGGCGGCAATTCTTCCACCGTTGGATAAGGTGGTAATCCGTATAGTTTTTGTGTTTTATAAATATAACCGTGTGATTAAAAACTATCTTTTTCTATTGGGAGGGCATGTATCGTACAGATCGGACTTGTTGGTTTGGATTTAATTAAGTGATTCAGTGAATAAATCGGTCAAATTGAGTGTGGTTAGTAGATACTGGATGAAATTGAATGAGGTTGATGGATATCGTGGTGTATCGATGAATACGAAAAGATCTATAAACAACGGTAAAATTGTATAAGGTCAAGGATATTGGTTGAATTTGATGGATAACGAGAAAGATTCGTGAATAATTACTGATTTTGTTTCTATGACGAGGGTTATTTGGTAAAATTGGTGGAAATCTATTAAAATCAAAGGTAACTAGTAAAATCGAATAAGGTCGATGGATATTGTGTAAAATTGATGAAAAAAGTGTGTCAGAGACGTGTCAAGGATATGTATAAATATTTACATAAGTCGATGCCAAACGAAATTTATGCCTCCTTAATTCGTTTGTTTATATGTCTCCTTAATTCGTTTGAAGTAGACATTTGAGATCTTAATATTAATCCAACAATGTTAGTATCATTTGTTTAATGAAAACATGAAAACTCGTTCAAATCAATGTTTTGATTCACTATGAGCAAATGTTTAAATGCACGAATTGAGCCAATGTGGGTCTTTGTGAATCTAGCCTTGCTCCGAAATGCAGAAGCCTACTAGTTGGAGATTCAAATAATCTTGCGGAAGATATTGAACTGGCTTGCTCCAATTGTAGTCATGTTTTATTTACTCAATGGAGATAACAAACACACGACGAAACGAAACTAACAACAATTGAAAAAGAAAGAGGGCGTTGAAGAAATTGTGACAGTGCAATTTAACCAAACCTCATTTTCTAACAAAGGAGGTAAAAACATAAATGGTGTGCTAGGTGACATATGTTCTATCACTATAAATTTTATATACCGGAAAATGGAAAACAATTCATTTAGAATTGACCAGCCAAATCAATTTAAGACGTTCCAACTTGAAGAATTTTTCAATCACAATTAACTTTGATTCTATGCAGTAGGTAAAGAGATAGAGTATCACTTAAGTTGTTTCTATAAAATTTGAATAAGTACTCCTCTGGTGTTTGGTCTTTGTTTTGCCACTTGATGTATTGCTAAAACTTGAGCCAATGTTGGTCTTTGTGATGCATCTCTCTCTATGTCCCTTGAAGCAACAGAAGTTGTCTTTCTCATGCTCTTCGATTCGTAACTTCCTTCTATTCTCCTATCAACTATCTCAAAAGCACCATTCTGCAAGTTAGGTTTCACCTACACACAGATCTTCCAATTAAAGTTTATTAAAAATATACAATAAAATCGTACAATGCCATTTATAACTGGAAACTCCGCTTACAAATTAACCTTTTTTGTTGGTTGAGATACTCACACAACCTCCAGAGTTTGCACAAGTCCAAGAGTTGAAGGGATACTTCCAGTAAGCTGGTTATCTTCAAAAAGCCTGCCCACTTAGTTTGATTAATACATTTGAAGAAGGGAATTATTATACAGTTTGTTGGTTGCGGCCTTAGAATTAATATTTACTGAACTTTTTTTTTAAGAAAGAAGGATAAAAGTAACTTACACATGTATCAGATTCATGTTTGCGATGAAAAGTTGAGCTGGGATTATGCCAGTAAGTTGATTCTTGACGAAATGACTGTAAGTAACAGGTAAATTCATAGAGATCCTAATAAATATATAACAATAATACTAATACAAAGATTACATTCGAAGTAATACTGCCAAAAGTTAGAACATACAAATGCTTGGTATGGGTTAGCATATCTAGACCAGGGGTGTTGCCGTTAGAGACTAAGATGCTGTCGTCAAGTTTAAAACTTCTACAATCTCATCGGTATAGCTTACCATGTTAACCATATACATTTCCTACAAAGACAAGACAAGAAATTGCGATAATAACTCAATAAATATACAAAAATGCATTGTCATTGGCAAACTTACAATACCTGTAGCAAGACGAAGTAATTTGTTCCTGATTTTTCCTCTGTAGCTAGTACTGCAGAAACCCACTTCAGAAAACTCAAATATCCCTTGTAAGTACCATCAGATTCTAATCGGTAAAATTTACATGAAACAACACAGGAATTCACAAAGAAAACCTCCCCAACCAAACTACCAGAACCCTAACATTGATTTCAAAATTAAAAAAACAAAAAAACTCCCAAAAGTTAACTACCAAATCAAAGAGAGACCATTACAACAAAATCCACATCGTAATAAAAAGAATCCCTAATTGAAACATACTAAAATCCCACTTTACAAATCTGAGAGAAATTGAAAAGCTCTAATTTTCCACTTTTGGATCTTCCATTTCAAAAAGAAAGAAAACGAAGGTGAAAGACTTTTCACGAATAAATCAGAAGTGAAAGAGAGGGATCGAAGCTTCAATATTTCTTTTTGTTTTAGTTTCTGAGAGAGAGAGGCGATGGATCAGATAATTGAAACTGAAAAACAAAAAAAGAAGGTGAGATGGAAGCTGTGAAAAGGTTTCCAAGAGTAGGCGGGAATTTATGCCTTAGGGTTTTAATCATAAAGATTAGCCAACATGAATTTTAGATTTCACCCCCAAAAAAGTAAAAGAAAACGCGCCAACATTCCCGCCAAAGAAACCTCACCATTGGATAAGGTAGTAATCCTTGTCTCTATTGTGTTTTGCATGTCTCTACTGTGTTTTGCGTGTATAGCCACACGATTGGAGACTTTAGGTTTTCTATTGGTTAGATATATATGATGCGGATCATAAATATAGAGGCACAATCCATGCAGATGGAGTCAGGCGACCGAAATAGGTAAAATTGACGGTAACAAACAAAATTAAGTAAAGTGGATGAAAATTCAGTTTGTATTAATAGGTAACCATATAAATAAACCCATGGAATCCATGAGAAACTAAATGAGGTCGACATATATTATGTGAATCAATTTATGACATACAAAATTGAGTTAGGTCGAAGGATAACATGTGAAATTGAATGATATTCGTAAATTTGATGGATATTGTCTGAAATTAAGTAAGTCCGGGTGAGAAAAATGAATATTAGGTGAATATCTTGTTGTTCGGAATATATATCGGAGGTCAATATCTAGTTGTGTGAACCAAAATATGCTTTTTTTGATCTAATTAGTCTTAATATCTATACCATAACTTTAAACCTAGCAATGAAACCGTGAGATAAATTAAGTGAGGCCAATCGAAATTCCCTTTGTCAACGGGCACTCAGTCAAAATGATGGATAATGGGAGAAACCGATCTAATTTGAGATAACCATATAAACTAATGGAATTCAGGAGAAATTGGTGAGGTCGAGCGATATCGGTTATAATTGAAGAATAAAGAGTTAAATTTGGTGAGGTAAATGGACTCTCGACAAAGTCGATAGATAATCGTATAAATCGATGGAATCTGAGATAAATTGAGACACATAGTGTCATCCATATATTCGACCTAATTTGACATTCTTAGAACTTCACATGAATTTATTCATATATACGTATACAAATTCATCTGACTCTAAAAATCGTTTAATCTAATTGGATATTCTTATATGATTCAATTCCATAAATATTTTTGGATCCGTCCTAATTGAGATTGCAAAATAACAATCTATCCCAACCTTCATTTCAAAACAAAACACCAATAAGGATAAAAACTTTAGTATACCCCCACATGATAGGTGCATAAATCATACATTTAAAGTAGTTTTTCCTGACCCTTATGTGCTATATTTGAGTGAATTATTAGGTATTTTGATTACTTTCGAAGTTTAGTCGCCTTTTCAGGTTACAGTTCAGAAACCCGCAGAATGGAGCTTAAGAGCTAGAATCACCGAGGAGCCAGTGAAACTCTGCTTAAAATAGGCCTTTCACATACCACAGTGTATGGAATTTAATTACAAAGCCAATGGTGAAAGAATGAAGTCATTCTGATCAAAATTGAGGAAGATATGGGCAAAGCCCCGAAGTGGCTTATTTGGCCTACGCAGCCA
>JAJJMC010005141.1:1461349-1496721 GCA_023531435.1 Papaver californicum
TTGGAAGAGTAAGAACTCGATTATTTTGGTTGATTACGACACGACCACCACACAACATTTTCACTACACGAAACTTGAAAAATCATACACCGAGATCCTTGTCGAGAAGCTTTGGCTTTCAACTATTAGGTATAAATTTTTCGTATTGATTTTAAAATATTGTCAATTAGGTAGATTCTCAAAATAATAGTTGTAAGTCAGAAGAATGAAATGTCAAGAGACCTAGACTAAGCATAAACCATCAACTGAAATCGTAACTAATTAATAAAAATTTATGTTCAATTTTATTTAATGAAAATAATTATAATTTTTTTATAAAATTTAATTTAATAAGAAATTACCAATTTATTATTGGAAATATGATTTTCTCCAATTCATTTGGGATTTAACTTCTCAAGATGAAAATGCTTTTAAAATATAAAAAAAAATGGCACGAAAATACTTACCACGAAGAATTATAAATTTATTTTAGTAAAAAATAACTACATATTGTTTTGGTGTACTTGCCTTAATCCGTATGAAGTGTTCAAATCAAATCTCTACCGTCCAAAGAAATTCATAATCCGTATGACTTAGCGTTATCACCGTCCAAAATTTTTTATATAAACTTATTTTCTCTCACTTCGCTTCTAAACCTAGTCTAAATGAGATACAAAGTCAGAGGTGGGCTAAGATTTTCACATGATTTATGTTGTAAAATATTTTTCTTTTGTTTTATTGATGATGATGAATGAAGCTTTGAGTGCTGAAGATAAAGCAGATCTTGTTGGTGCGTAGTAACTTGTTTTGGAAACTTGGTTAGGTTTGAGGTTCACATGAGTTCATACGAAGGAAAAAACATCTAAGGTTCGTATAAATCTGATTTGCTTTTATTCTTGTTGCAGCCCTAGAAATTCGATCTATAGTTCACACTTCCATTATTAAACTCAAAAGAACAAAAACAAACCAACAAGAGTGAGACAAACCAAAAGAACAATCTTCTGGAATTTTCAGATCAAAGTTGTAAGTATTTTCATACACCCTTTTCTTCTTTTATATTATTCCTTACTTTCAGTCTCTATGTCTATGAGTTCATGGAGTTTGATTAGACCCTTACGGAGGGTTTGACTAGAAGAAAAGGTTGCTTTTTTATTCAATTATTTGTTTAAAATCTGCAAATTCTGATATGGGTTTGTAAGATTTCATTACAAGATTGATTCGTATAGCTTGATTTTGATGTTAATTTGGTGCAGATTCCATTTTTGCTAAAAATAGATTGGAGAAAAGGAATTTTTTCGATCCTAAGATTTGGGCTTTATTATTACTATGCGTGCACCATCAATTCTAGCTCAATGTATACCTGGATTAATGCCTCATTATAGGACCACTCATGCCATTACAAATGTTCCTGAGAGGGATCTTGATTTCCCATCACCAGTTGTTGAGATTGTTCCTTCAAAGGTATCTTTCCTATACACTCAATTCACTTTGACGACTCTATTTTGCAAAATTGGGACAAAATGTAGTGTGAAACAAAATCACTAAGAGTTGTTTTTTGGTTATTATGCAGACAGCTCATCCTTACAAGTATGCAGGGGAAAATGTGGAGTTGGAAGGTTTAAACATCTTTAAGGTATTGTCATGCCAATCCAAGAAATAAATTATAATGGATTCTTGTTTATAATTGTTTCATAGACATTGGTATCTGGCTTGCCAGTGAACTACCAATTTGTTTTGTGGCCAGCTATTTACAGTGTTAATGATGAACACTGGCTTTATGAAGTTTCTCTCTATCAAGTTTAGTCGAGTTGTTTAAGTCGAGTTTTATAACATGTGGATTTGTTCTTTTTTGTCTCTATTTGATTATGGACGCTTTTGTGTGGAAAAGAAGAAGACTCACAATCAACTAAATGAGGGTTAATGAATGTGGTCTGTCTGAGCTAATAATCGGTGGTTGTGGGAATGTTGTTTACAGTGTTAATTCGTCTATATTAGCAACTAGTAACTCCCTCTGGAAAGTGTATAAGGTGTTTTTTTTCTTGTGTTACAGGGAAGAGTTAGCGTGTCTGATATCATTGGATTCAGTAGTTCAAAAACTATCCATGCCAAACCTATTGGTAAGTGAATCTCTTAATTTTTCTTGTTGTATGATAATCTTGGATTGATGTTCACTATGATACACCAGGCCAGGGTTGTATGACCATGTTCTATAGTGCGGATGAAACAAGGTTTGTTTCCAAAATGGAATGGTTCACAGTTCTAGTCGTGATGGTTCTTGGATGATATCAGATAATATCAAGCAAAGCCTTGATGCTATAGAATTACTAGCTTCCAAGTAAAAATATGTTTATCTCTGGATATAATAACTGCTCTTACCATAGACTTTATGTATTGACAATTGCTTATTGTGAATGAGCATATAGAATTTCTATCTGCACCTCCTAATTAGTATGTCATCTTTCATTTGCAGGTATGGAAGCGATCCAGCTCTTTTGGGGATTGAGATTTTGAATGAAGCACATATTCCTGAAGTTCCTTTGGATACGTTACTGAAGTACTACAAAGACGAATATGACATTGTGCGGAAATATACATTCAATTCATAGCTTGTAATAATGAGTCAGTTGA
Source organism: Papaver californicum (assembly GCA_023531435.1). NCBI lineage: Eukaryota > Viridiplantae > Streptophyta > Magnoliopsida > Ranunculales > Papaveraceae > Papaver > Papaver californicum. Next base: position 1,463,957 of record JAJJMC010005141.1, read on the forward strand.
TTTGCCCTTGGAGACTAAATGATTGTAATTTTTTTGACTAAATAATACTTTAAATTGAATTCATTAATAACAAAGTTAATCAATTATGATTTTAATTTGGTTCAGAATTGTTTTTAGTATTAATTTTAATTTGATTTTGTTATTTATTTTTAATTATATAATCTTAATTAGTGATAATGTATTAATTGTTAATTATAATTATAATTTAGGATTATCTAAATCAGAATTTGTTTTTAGTGAGCAAAGAAATTTGGTCGTTTAAAACTTTAAGCAATCATAATTACAAAATAATTTGATTGCTTAATACTTTAATCAATCAACTTTAAGCCAATCTGTTTTTAGCGAGCAAAATTATTTGGTCGCTTAAAACCTTAACTAAGTAACTTCAAACTAAGTTGTTCCATATATCTTCCAACTAGGTAGTTTAAAAACTTTGCTACCTCAAAAGCTTGAGCAACCAACTTCAGACCAATCAAAATCAGAATCGCTTTTAGCGAGCAAAATAATTTGATCGCTTAAAACCTTAACCAAGCAAATTTAGGTCGAGTTGCTCCATGTATCTATCAACTAAGTATTTACTTGCTCTAGAATGATTGGTATATCTGAAGCGATTGATAGTTTACTTCCTACATTGGTTGGTCTACATGTTAAGCGATCACAGTTTTACTTGCTCCATGTTAGTTGGTCTAAATGTTAAGCAATGAGAAAAGTACTCGCTTTAGGTAAGTTGGTTTATTACTAGAGCGATTGCATGGTCGCTCAAGGCTTTGAGATATATGGCCTTGGGCAACCAACGAAGCGAGTGCCACTTTTAGTCGCTATAACGGTTATAGCGACCTAAAAGGGGCTTTAAGCGACTTAAAACGAGTAGTCGCTTAAACCCATTTTTCTTGTAGTGGTTGCTGAGTGTTTCACTATTTTCTTTCAGATGTTTTGCTCACAACTTCCTCATACGGACTCCAAATGACCTCATTCTTTTTGAATGGGCTTTGTATTCACGTTATCTTCAAAATGGTATTAATAACTCCTAGATTTGAATGAGTTGAATTTGGTATTTGTCCCTTCTCCATTGGCAGAACTTAACTTCTTTGTTCATTTTATGTCGTAATGAATTCCTTTCTTATTCTTTGGTTGAATACACTTCAAAACTTCTAAGAAACTCATAAAAAAACAAAAATCAAAGCATGATGATATGAAAACTAACAAGAAATCAATGAATTAGAGTATCCAAATAATGCAAATAATGCATCTATCATTGTTGGCGTTGTTGCCGGGGCTGATGCAGTACGCTTAGCCTGTGATGCCGATTGAGGTGATGCTTTTCTCTTGGCTCCTTCGTATGTGATAATAAATTTGGAGTGTTGGGTAGAATTTTGTTTGTTTACCAGACGTCTGCTTCCACGGGTATCTCAATGACTTTCTTCTCTGGCGGGTCTTCTCCTTTCCAACAAGGCTGGAGCAGTTGTTGTTGATCTCTTGGCGGCCTCATGTTGCTCATAGAAGGTTTTAAATCGTAAATTTTCTAATAAGGCACGATAAACATGAACCTTGTGTCATATAACCTCTTTACGTACTCGTTGGTGGTGTTCGTTGTTTCTCTGGAACATTCTTCCTAGATACAAAAGAGTGATATACTCATAGACAAAGAAGTACTTTTTGTAAAAAACATTGACCATCTTAGACCAACTGGAGATGTTGTTGGGAGCGAGGTTGTTGTACCAAGTATAAACTCTTCCCGTAAGAGATTTGGAGAATTCTTTTATCCGCAACACTTGATTATATTCATGCACTCCTAATGATTCAAAGAATCAAGAAATATGTTCTCAAGCGTTCCCGGTGCCATCGTATAATGAGAATATAAGAGACGAATATCCGTTGAGAAGTGGAATCTTCTGAAATTATGTTGGGTAAGGGGGTGGTGTTGATGGAACGAGGATCAATTTTCCTTACCACGATTTTGCAGGAGCCTTTCCAGGACTTCACGTGTAATAAATTTCTGACTCCTTTCTAGTACACAGTCGGTAATGATCTGTATTTCATCATATTCTTGGGCGTTAGCTTTTGACGTGTTGGCTTCACTGGCGGTTGTGTCATCCGAGTTTCTATGATATAATAATCCGTGTAACAAGAAGAAATTCTTCAAATAATTGAGACTAACCTTTCCTTGGCTATGTGAGTTACTGAGCTCTTGGATAATAGGCGTCCTCCAGTCGTTGGTTTTTTTCTTCATTGGGCTTGTCCATCCAGGTTGAAGGCATGGTACACCTTTGTACATTGAGGGTCGTCTCCGAGTTTTCAAACCGAAGTTTTGAGACTAGATTTGCCAAGAAGTCAGCATGTCTGTTGTTGGCGAGCCCCGTATGTATGACTGTCGCCTCGGCAAAGTGAGTTAAGAGCTTCTGTTCTTCTTCCCTATATGGGGATAAGGTTAGCTCTATAAGAGAATATGTCTTGTTCATCTGGTTCACTACTAACTTTGAATATCCTCTAATTTCAAGACTCGTAGCTCCAACTTGCTTTGCTAGCGACAATCCTAGTAGGAAATCTTCATATTCTGTGGAGTTATTGGTACACTTGTAATCCATCTTGAATGAATATGATAAAACTTCTCCAGTTGGTGATACTAACGCAATACCATCTCCTCCAGTGTTGTTGCTAGGGGTAGCAGATCCATTGAAGTATAACAGCCAGGCTTCTTCTTCAGAAATTGAGATATCTAGAAATTCTCCGGGTACGTCTTCATGTGTTATGATATCATCTTTTCCGGGAAAAGATGTAAGCAGGTCTTCGAATGCTTGTCCTTTTATCGCTTTTGGGGATACGCACGATATGTCAAACTATGACATCTGTACCAACCATTTTTTTGCTCGTCCTATGAGAGCAGGTTTTGACAGTAAGAACTTTATAGGGTTATCCTTAGCTATCAACACTACCTTATTCGTCAGTAGGTAATGCCGAAATTTTTGAATAGCATGTACCAAGGATAGACACACTATTTCAACCTTGGGATATCTAAACTCGGCATCTCTCAGTATACGACTAAGATAGTAAATGGGACATTCACTCCCCATGTCGTCTGCTTGGGATAATAGGGCTCATATGGTAACTTCGCTGAAGGATGTGTAAAGGAGTAACGGTTCTCCCGGGGTTGGAGATTTTATAACAGTTGGTGATAACAATAAGTGTTGGATCTGGCAAAATGTATTATGTTGTATAGACGACCAAACAAAACTTGATTATTTCTTTAGCAGGGATGTAAACGAAATGACAAATTGACTAGTACTGGAATAAAGCGTTGAATGTATGATACCTTTCCTATAAAGCTTTTAAGCTCCCTTGCAGTGCCGGTGGTGGCATGGTGGTGATAGCCTGTGTTTTGGTTGGATCCACCTTGATCCCTTCTGCTGTCACCTGAAACCCTAGAAAATTCCCGGATGAGACACCAAAGGCGTATTTCAGAGGATTCATCATCAAGCGGTATTCACGGAATTTCTCGAAGACTTGGCGCAGTACATCCACATGGGATGCTCTGGTTTTGGATTTTACTACTACATCTTCGACATAGTCTTCTACTTAGTTGTGCATCATATCGTGAAACATTGTTGTCATGGCACTTTGCTAATTAGTGCCAATATTTTTTAATCCAAAGGGCATCATCGTGTAATAGAAACTCCCGATAGGGGTTCGAAATGTAGTTTTCTCAGCATCTTACTCGTATATTTTTATTTGATTACAACCGCTAAACCATCCATGAACGAGAAAATTTCGTGTACGATGGTTGCATTTAAAAGCATGTCGATGCTCGGGAGAGGAAAGTCATCCTTGGGGAAGGACTTATTCAGGTTCCTGAAGTCTACGCAGCATCTTATTTGACAATTCTTTTTCCTGACAGGGTTGACGTTAGCTAGCCATGTGGGGTGTTGGATAGGCTTGATAAAGCCTACTGCCAGCAACTTCTAAATTTCGATCTTAATATGTTCCTCGACTTTGTGCCTGAACTATCTAAGATGTTGTTTGACTTGTTTGGTGTCAGAATCGACGTGCAGGTGATGGGTCACTAGTTTACAATCTAACCCTGACATTTCTTCATAGGTACAAGCAACGACGTCTTGTATTCTTTGAGTAGACTGATGAGTTTTTTCTTCTCTTCTGGTGACAAGGATGAACTGACTGAAACAGACCATGGAATTTCTTCTGTTCCTAGGTTGATGGTTTCGAGCATGTCATATATAGCATATGTGCCGTCTTGTAATTGTCGTGGTGCGTCTTAAACCTCTCCATGGTATGGATCTTCACTGTGGTTGCATATCTTTAGTCGGAGAGACTCTTAGTAAGTCTCCCATGTTAATTGCTAACAACGGTAACGGAGGTCAACAACCTTTCCCTTGTTGTCGCAACTAGTCACAAAGCTACGGATTCTCTTAGCAGGTGAATGATTCGCAGCGCTGGAGGTCCCATATTGGTACCTAAAGGGTATGGTGTTTAAAGTCTTTCCTGATGACCCAGCTCTTGCGGCAGAGGTTGATGGTTCATCTGCTATCGATGCCAGTCAGGTAGCGCGTGTTGTAGACTTTATTAGATGCTTTGACGGCGTCATATTCTAGCTTGAAGAATTCAACATAATATATTAGAGTGTATGGTGGTGGTGAAGGTGTGGTATTCTCGTTCAGCATTGCTTTCACGCATTGATAGTAGGTGGAAGGAACAACTTTGTTGTCATGTAGCCATGGGCACCCTAATATCATACGACATTCGGGGTCTTTTGTAATGACATGGAATTTCAACTTGGATACGATAGGACCGACTTGTAAGTTTAAATAAACATGGTCGTAGGAGTTAGTGCAGTTACCTTTGAAATCTTTCATCACTATGGGATGATGTACGATCTGGTTGTTTTGGGTTTGGGCATCCTTGAGCGTCCTGGGTGTAATGACGTTGGCATCCACTCCTTTTTTGATAAGGGCCCTTATGGATTCGAACTCTTTGATATAAACAGTGACATACAGGGCCCTGTTTTAACCTTCTTCAACCATCATGTTTTCCTTGGTGAAAGAGACGTAATATATAGCTGGGTTATCTGACATGGTTGTTTCTGTCTCCATCGGGGATGGTGTCAGGCGTGTGCTCACAACTATGGGATTGAGAGAAACAAAGGTGTCAACATGTTTTATTTTGGGATTTTGAGATATCATATTTTTCTATGGTTTTATTTTGGGATTTTGAGTAGGTATATTTTGAATGGTTTGCAAGGATTTTTTCATAATATAGAAAGATTACTTTGTTTAATAAATTGAAATCCTAAGTATGAATGCAAGATATTGCAAACATTTTGGAGGAATTACAAATATTGCGTATAAACAGGGAAATATTGCTAGGGGTGGAGAGGTACTTAAGCCTTGATAACTTTGCCAGGTGTGGTGGAGTATTTAAGCCTTGAGATTTTTAATCCACTTGCCACATATGACTACTTATGCTGGCTTATCATTATTACGAGCTTGTAGTATCCACCTAATATAGTTTCGATAACCAAATACGGCTTTTGGGTATCTCAGGTTGATTACATATCTTCAGGATGACTGGGTTATTAGTTTTAATATTCTCAGTAGAGATGACCCTTATCCGTTTGATAAACTTTTTAAAAGGATCAGCTTCTCATTCACATCGTCAAGTCACAGTGGGGTTGATATCCGGGTCAAGTCCCCAAGCCTTGATGGGATGTGGGACATCTGATTGTAAAGAGAGTAGTTGAACAAGACTTACTTGTAGGTGAAATCCATGGGTATACGGCATCACCTCTTATTTATGGAATTTTTTAGCGTCAAGATACGTTGTTTGGTGACGTTCTGGAGGTGAGCAACTTTTAGGGTCTGTTGGCTTGTTGGCGCCTACAGGTGGGTCCCTTGGTGATGATTTCTCTAGAGATGCGTAGACCCCTGCCTTCTTGTTGTGGATTCACGGACGTCCCAGAACCATATTGTAGTCTGGATCTACATGATTGTTGCTGATGATGTGGTAGCGGACTGGCCATAAAATGGTAGTGGTAGTGGTCTCACTAGACCATTATGAATGATGAAGTTTGGTCATTGAATTATTGGTTTATTTCTTTGAATGGGGACCTCTCCATTGCATCAAATGCCAATTCTGGATATGCTGATGCTGGTAGCATTAAGAACATTGGTTGGCTCCATATGGTGACTGCTTGAGAAAGGTGAGGACCCCTATCTTCTTATGCGACAAGAAAGGAACAGAGAGATGTCCTTTAGTGTAGGATTCTCTGGATCCCAATTAGACAGAGAGGCTGGTGCTGGTGGAACAGAGATAAGCCTTTTTTTTACGATTTTTGCAGGGGCCTTTCCATAACTCCACCGGCGTTGAATTTTTTTTTTTGACTGTTTACTAGTACCAGATCACGGGATAGACGAACTTCTCCTTTATCTCTTTGGATGTCGGCCTTGGAGGTGTTATCATCAACAATAAAGTTAGAGGCGTTTCTGGCTTACTCCATATAATACTTGTGTTGCTATATAGGTGATTTTCCCGTTCGAGTCTTGGGAGGAATGAGTATTTCCTTCTAAGTGGTAGCCCTGTCTGCTTATGTTTCACCAAGGGTTTCTTGTCTCTTTATTAGATCTGAGAGACTTCGTGGTGCTTGACTATTCATGGCGTTTCCAGTAGCACTACTTGAAAGATGAGCATCGGTGTTGCTAGTGGTGGTGTTTTGAGGAATGGTTTCTGGCATACCTGATAGGTGCATTATTTGCACAATTTGGGTACTCTAATTCATTGATTTCTTGTTAGTTTTCATATCATTATGCTTTGATTTTGTTTGTTTATGAGTTTCTTAAGAGTTTTGAAGTATATCAACCAAAGAAGAGGAAAGGAGTTCATTCTGGCATAAAAAGAAGAGTTTAAAGGACAGAAACACAACTTTGAAACAAGAGTCCCAGGAAGATTTACGGTTGGGAAAGTACCTCAAAACCCAACCGTAAAAGAAGTTGATTTTGGAGGTAAATTCAAGGAGGATTTACGGTTGGGTCTAGACTCTCAAACCCAACCGTAAAATTAGTTGAAAAATCATGAATATTTTGTCATTTCCATCCTATATATAATTGAAAGACGAAGGCAACCCAAAAAGAATGAGGTCAATCGGACACCGGATGAGGGAGATATGATCAAAATAGTGAAGTGCAAAAAAGTATCCAAGAGGAATTACGGTTGGGTTTCTTGGCTCGAACCCAACCGTAAACCTGGGGAATTTTGGAGCAAATTTTTGTGACAGAGTTACGGTTGGTTTGATTGGCTCGAACCCAACCATAAATCTGGGTGCTTTTGGGTGATATTTTTGTGCTAGAGTTACGGTTAGGTTTAGTGGCTCGAACCCAACCGTAAATAGGGAGTTTTGGCACGTGTGTGGGCTTCTAAAACATGGTCCCGGAAGCATTCAAAACCTAGATTTCGTAGATACTATATAAAGAGACATCCAAGACATTAAGAGGGGGATTTTTACACGGGAAAAACATAAGGAGAAGAAGAATCTAAGGCTTGGAGTTGCAATTGATCATCACGATACCGAGGGTTTGCTTTACTTGCTTTCTTGATTATTTTCCATGGATTTTGAGAAATCCATGATGAACTAAACTTTTCTTATTGGTTAGAGATGTATTCCTAAGGTGGAAAACATGTTTATTAATTTAACTATTCATTCTCATATGTTCATAATCTCTTCAATATCACTATGTTCTACCGTTTATAACGCCTTGTATGATGGATTGCTTGTTTGTTTAAGTCGCGAATTAGATGAGCATGCATTGACATCTATAGTTAAACTAGGGTTTGAGATCCGGAATTGTCGAAAGACCCTTGTTACAAGTAGTATAACATAGTTGTTAACGACGGGATGTTGCCATGCGATTATGTGTAGAAGCGTGACCTAGGTCAAATCCGAGTAGCTCTTGTGCCGGATTGCTTAGAATAACCTCAACTCACAATTACCATTGCTTTCATTAGGTTAAACTTGAGTGGATCTTGCGCCAAGTTATTCGGTGAAAACGATTCAAAGAGCGGCTCTTGCGCCTTTGATGATAATAGGAGTTTTACCGGAGTAAGCCTGCGATAGGAAGCTTTAAGGTTATTGATATTGATAGTGCATGAATTTTGAGTATGATTTGGTTGACAACATGTTGGAAGATGGAGTATGAACTCTCTAACCAATGTTCTTTATCTCTGATATTCGTTTTAATCTTTTTGCATTAGTATAATTTAGTTATAATCACAACCAAAACGCCCCTATTTACATAATTAATCGAAAGTAATTAACAATCACCTGCCTCTCTGTGGGAACGAACTTGTTCTTATTACTATACTCTAATCTATATTAGTGAAGTAAGAACTTGAATTAATTTTTCTTGGATGACAACCGACCAAATTTTGGCGCCGCTGCTGGGGAGGCATAACGGGTTGTTATTTTGTTTTTGATTTCTTATTTCTAGTTTTTAATTTAGTTTTAAGAATTGTTTTTCAGGTACTATTTCTTTCGTGAATGCTTAGAGAGGGTAGACCAAGTCTCATTGGTATACGACTTCGATCATGCACTTTAGTAAAAGAATTCGTTCGAGCAGTGAACACTCCACTTCCTCCAAGTACATCATCAAGTGAGTTCGCAGATTCAGACGTAGAGGAAGAACAAGAAACAATGGGTGATACAAATCGTACACTCAAGGACTTAGCGTCTCACAAGTTAGATATGCAGCAGTGGTGTATTCAGACGACATCTACATTTGAGATCAAGCCAGGGTTGATTCGAGAACTCCCAAAGTTTCATGGGATGATTAATGAAGATTCGAATAAACATTTGATGGATTTCCATAACATATCATGGCCATGCTAGGGTCCGAAACTGATGTTGATGGAGCCATGTTACGATCTTTTCCATTCTCCCTGATGGATACTGCTAAAAAATGGTTATACTATTTACCTTCTGGTAGTGTCACAACTTGGATTGGTCTGAAGAAACTTTTTTTAGAAAGATACTTTCCTGCATCAAAGGCAACTTAGATTCGTAAAGAGATTTGCGGCATTAAGCAGATGGCAGGAGAAACATTGTATGAATGCTGGGAACGGTACAAGAGATTGGTCGCTAGCTGCCCACATCATCAATTCAATGATGTATTGATCATCCAGTAATTCTATGATGGTATTCAAGAAAGTGACAAAAATATTCTCGACGCTGCAGGTGGTGGTGCATTAGTGAACAAAACAGTAGCTCAAGCTAGAGAGTTAATTGAGAACATGGAAGCATACTCTCAACAAATCTCAGGTCGTGGGTCAGAGTCACTCGTCAAGAGGGTTAATGAAGTTACTTCTTCACCGCACTTAGAGCATAGAATTGGTAATATGGAGAAGATGATGCAACAAATGGCAGCAGTGATCATCCCATCTTATGAAGAAGAAGCCGAACAAGTGAATGCAGTATTCCCAAATCAGCAGAGACAACGGTATGATCCTTATTCCAACACGTATAATCCAGGATGGAGAGATCATCCAAATTTCAGTTATGTGAATAAGCAAGTTATCACCAAAATGGTTACGACAGCAAGTACAACCTCCACAACAAGCTCAAAACTCAGAATCATCGGAGATGCTCTCCATGATGAAGAATATGACGGCGTTAATACATAAAAATCAGCAGACAACTGATAATGCAATCAGAAAATTACAAACGCAAGTGAGCACTATGGCAACTGAGATTAATCATCTGAAGAAACAGAATAGTGGGAAACTCCCTTCTCCACCTATCAATCCAAGAGAAAATTTCAACGCCGTGACATTGAGAAGTGGTACACAAACTTTGCAACCAGAGGAAGCTGAGAAAAACAAAGACCCTAAGGGGCCGGTTTTGGAAAAAGAGATTACTGATCCTACCCAAACCAATGAGGTACATAAAGAAAACTCTAAACCTCCTGTTTCTATTTATGTTCCCCCTTTACCTTTTCCTCGCAGGTTTGCTAACTCGAAAAAGGCGGAAAAAGATAAGGATATCTTAGATATTTTCAAGAAGATTCATGTGAATATTCCACTCATAGATGCGATTAAACAAATCCCCAAGTATGCGATAATTCTGAAGGACTTATGCACCAATAAACAAAGATTAACCGACAATGAGGTAATGAGAGTGGGGGAGAATACTTCGGCTATCTTGCAAAAGAAACTCCCACTCAAATATAAATATCCCAGTAGTTTTGATATTCCTATTGTTATTGGTAACACGACGTTTAATAAGGCTATGCTTGATTTAGGAGCATCAGTAAATGTTATGCCTGCATCTATATATGAATCTCTTAATTTAGGACCTTTGAAAGAAACTGGAATTGTTTTACAACTAGATGACCGTTCTAATGTATGCCCTCGAGGTATTGTTGAAGATGTGCTTGTGCGGGTTAATCAACTAGTTTTTCCAGCAGATTTCTGTGTACTGGAGATGACAGATGGATCAAATGATTCATCTATACCGTTGCTACTGGGACGTCCATTCATGCACGAGAACAAAAATTGATGTCTACAGTGGAACATTGACAATGGAATTCGATGGAGAAATAATACGTTTCAACATTTATGAGGCGATGTGATACCCTAGTGATGTACATTCTTGTTTCTCTATTGATGTTATTGACTCTTTGGCTCAACAGATGTTTTATTTGGGGAATAATGATCTATTGGAGGCTATTATCACGAGAAGTGTGGGTTCCAGATCCAAGAACCGATCTTAAATTAGCGGATGAATTTGAGGAAGCTATTTGTGAACTCAATTCGTTACAATACCAATTCATGATATTTCATTTATCTCTTTACCATGCACTAATGAAAAATTATTGATGTTTGTCTTGCAGGCTCCTAAACTAGAACTTAAGACTCTTCCTGATCACCTAAAATACATGTATTTTGGTGATAATGAGGAGTTGTCGGTAATAGTTTCTAAAGAACTAACTGAATTGCAGGAACAAAAACTTCTTCGGGTGTTGAAGGAGTATAAACCTGCCATAGGATGGACAATTGCTGATATCAAGGGAATAATCCCTTCTATGTGTATGTATAAAATACTACTTGAGGAGGGAACAAATCCTACAAGAGAAGCTCAACATCGTTTGAACCCTCCAGTGATGGAAGTAGTAAAGAAAGAGATACTCAAGTTATTAGATGTGGGAGTTATCTACCCCATTTCTGATAGCAAGTGGGTGAGCCCGGTACAAGTTGTACCAAAGAAGTCAGGCGTTACAGTGGTGCAAAATACAGAGAATGAACTTGTCCCAACTCGAGTACAAATCGGCTGGAGATTTTGTATTGATTATCGAAATCTTAATGCAACCAATAGAAAAGATCACTTTCCTTTAACTTTTATGGATCAAATCTTGGAAAGATTGTCAGGACATTCTTATTACTGTTTTCTTGATGGTTATTCAGGTTACAATCAAATTGCTATAGCACCTAAAGATCAAGAGAAGACCATTTTTACTTGTCCTTTTGGGACATTTGCATACAGGAGGATGCCTTTTGGTTTGTGTAACGCACCCGCTATCTTCCAAAGATGTATGGTAAGTATCTTTTCAGATTACGTTGAAAACATTATCAAAGTTTTTATGGATGATTTCAATGTGTATGGTGATTCATTTTACTTGTGCTTGGATAACCTTACATTGATTCTTAAACGATGTGTTGAAACTAATCTTGTGCTAAATTGGGAGAAGTGCCATTTTATGGTAACTCATGGCATTGTTTTAGGCCATATTATATCTTCTAAAGGTTTGGAAGTTGATAAATCAAAGATAGATCTTATTCGTGCTCTTACCCCTCCTACTACGGTGAGGGAGATTCGTGCTTTTCTTGATCATGCAGGATTTTATCGTCGGTTTATCAAAGATTTTTCCAAGGTTGCATCACTATTATGCCATTTATTACAAAAGGACGTAGTTTTTAACTTTGATGAGAAGTGTTTGGTGACATTCAATCGTTTGAAAGAACTTTTGATAATAGCCCGTATCATTAAACCACCGGATTGGAGCAAGCCATTTGAGCTAATGTGTGATGCCAGTGACTATGCGGTCGGTGCAGTTTTAGGCCAGCGTACTGGGAAACTACCCCATGCCATTTATTATGCTTCTAGAACGCTGAATGAGGCCCAACAAAACTACACGACCACGGAAAAAGAGTTGTTAGCAATCGTTTTTGCATTGGAGAAATTTCGTTCTTATTTAATTGGTACGAAAGTTGTTGTGTTTTATGATCATTCAGCACTTAGGTACTTACTTACAAAGAATGAAACGAAACCAAGGCTCATTCGATGGATACTACTCCTACAAGAGTTTGATCTCGAAATTAAAGACAAGAAAGGAACTGATAATACCGTCGCGAATCACTTGAGTCGTCTTACTGTAGACGAAGAAGCTATTCCGTTATGTGAAAGCTTTCCAGATGAGCAACTCTTCTTAGTTACAGTTTCAGAACCATGGTATGTGGATATTGTGAATTATTTAGTGTCTAAACAAATCCCAAGAGATTTGTCTCGTGCTGAGAGAGACAAACTAAAAAAGATAGTGAATCAATATATATGGGATGATCCACACCTGTGAAAACATTGCTTAGACCAAATTATACGAAGGTGCGTACCCGAATATGATACAACTCTATCTTGTCCTTTTGCCATTCATATGCTTGTGGAGGACACTTTGGGGAAAAAAGAACTGCTTTGAAGTTACTTAAGAGTGGGTTCTATTGGCCTACTATATTTAAAGATGCGTATGTATTTTGCACAACTTGTGATAGATGTCAAAGAACGGGCAATCTAGGTGCTCAAAATAAAATACCACAGAAGTTTATTCTTTTGTTGAAATTTTGATGTATGGGGCATTGATTTTATGGGTCCTTTTGTTAATTCTTTTGGTGAATTCTACATCTTACTCGCTGTTGATTATATCTCGAAATGGGTGGAAGCTAAAGCCACCTCTACTAATGATTTTAAAGTGGTTACAAATTTTGTTAAAGAACATATTTTTTCAAGGTTTGGAATTCCAAGAGCCATAATCAGTGATGGGGGATCACCCTTTAGAAACAACTTCTTCCAGAGTTTGTTGAAAAAGTATAACATATCTCACAAGATTGCCACAGCGTATCATCCACAAACAAACGGGAAAGCAGAAGTCTCTAATCGAGAGGAGAAGGCCATCCCAGAGAAAACAGTGAATCCATCAAGGAAGGATTGGAGTTTACGTCTCAATAATGCATTATGGGCATACTGAACAACATACAAGACTCCTATTGGGATGTCCCCATATAGACTTGTGTACGGTAAAACTTGTCATCTTCCTGTTGAAATTGAGCATAAGGCTTTTTGGGTTATTGAACAGTGCAACATGGAGATGGATGGGGCTGGTAAACAAAGGAAGCTCCAGTTGGGTGAACTGGAAGAGATTCGTAATGATGCATATGAAAGTTCACGAATCTACAAGGAAAAAACAAAGGCTTTTCATGATAGTAGGATTTCTAGAAAACAGTTTACTGTTGGATAGAAAGTTCTCTTGTTTAACTATCGCCTTCATTTATTTCCTGGAAAATTGAAGTCTCGTTGGATATGACCCTTTGTTGTGTCTAACGTTTTTACTCATGGTGCAGTGGAGATTCATAGCTTGTTAACAGGGAAGGAGCTTAAAGTGAATGGGCATCGTTTGAAGCCCTACTATGAGCCGTTTGAACCTGAGAGGGTTGAGATCAATTCAGTAGATGCACTCCCTCTGAAGGAGTAGCATGGAATGCCAAGTCGGACTGAAGACGTTAAACTAAGCGCTAAATGGGAGGCAACCCATTGGTTTCGTATTTCTATCTCCATCTTTTTGTTTTTATTTTTATATCATGTTAGGATTTCCCATCTTGATTTTACATTGGAGGAATCAATTTACATTGAGGACAATGTAAAGTTTAAGTGTGGGGGAGTAATTAAGCATATAGATTTTTTAGTATTTTCTTTTGTAGGTAGAATTTTAAAACTTTTGTACACATTTGCATGAAACCTTCAACTTTTAGATATTTAGAGTCACTTAGTATACTTCTAGATACGTTTACATACGGAGTTCTAACCGAAACAACTGAACTTAGAAGTATTAGAGAACTATATTCGGAGTGGTTAGTTGTTGAGAGGATAAAGATGACAAAAATGGACTTAAACTGCCGGTAGAGAATACGGTATTAGAGTTGTTGATCATTCAATACCCATGAGTGAGGCACCAAACCTTCAACTGTCCATTTAGAGTGTTTCATCTGTGTAAATTCCGGGTAGAATGATGAGCTACCTAACCTCACACCAATTTCAGCACTACTTTTTGACCTCTTGAGTGTTATTTCTATCAATCATGAGGGTGCCATCAGAATTGTTAACTCTATCTTGTCTTCTTGTTTGCAGTTGGTACCATTCTCTCGACAACAACAGGTCCATAGAAACATATCATCATCAACAAGCGGAACATCAAAATTTGCACGAAAGTTGAAGACAATCAAGGTTTAAAAGCAACTATTCAGGAAAAAACAAATTTCATATTCAAGTAAAGCAACTATACATTAGCGAAATTATATATACATGTTGAAGACTTATGTACAAAAGCGAAATAAATCAAAAGATGTGAGTTAGTGAAGTTCATGATATCAAGGCAATACAATTTATGAAGAATCAAGTGGTAAAGTTTCTATCCCACGGCCATAGTAGTTTCATCATTTATTTTTCAGTTTATATCATTAAAAAAAAGGCTTATCGTTGCTTTAGTGTATATTTGTTTTTGGTATTCAATCAATAAGGCCCTGGGGAATAATAAATCTATAGAGAAGTTTCAAACAACAAGAAATTGAGGAAAAGAGTTACAAATTGTCAAGGTTCTACGAGGTTCAAAAGTTCATCATCAACAGTTGAAGGCCGAAGACGTTTCTATTGGATACTGTGAGAGTGGTGCTGATTGCCGATCGGGTGAGAAGGTAAGTAAGCATTACCATCCTCGCATAGTGGTTTATTTCCTTTATTAGAGGTCACTAGAAAAACAAAAAGGTGTTCTTTTTCGTCCCATGTTCTATGGGATAACATCTTCATATGATTCGGAAGGTTACCTTTCCTTCCTACCATTCAACGTGTGTAGGATTTCTATCTTCATTCCTGCCTGTACACATGTGAGAACCATAAAGTGCGTCTTTTGAATGTCAAATTCATAAAATCTTGTTGGTGAGGCAGAAACATTCGGTCACTCTCGAACCTGGATCCTTTCACATGGTGGTTTTCTCCTACCTCAAGGATTAAGCATGAGAATAACGTTCTTTATACTTCTAACTTCTTATTGTTAGTGTGCAGAAACTTTATGCCTTCGTAGCTCTTTGGATGCATGTTCTCTTGAATGTTTTGAAGTTGGAAATTAGTTTTTGTGGGTATACCTCTTGTAAACCCTCACGAGACTATAACTCGTCCACTAGGGACACCTAAGGGTTTAAAGGATTGTTACACATGCTAAGTGTAACCGTATGCTCAACGAAATGAAGTTGTAGTTTAGGTTAGTTTAGATTTGTAGTTTGCTCAAGGACTAGAAAAAGGCAAGTGTGGGGGAATTTGATAGGTGCATTATTTGCACAATTTGGATACTCTAATTCATTGATTTCTTGTTAGTTTTCATATCATTATGCTTTGATTTTGTTTGTTTATGAGTTTCTTAGGAGTTTTGAAGTATATTCCACCAAAGAAGAGGAAAGGAGTTCATTCTGGCATAAAATAAGAGGTTAAAGGATGGAAACACAACTTTTAAACAAGAGTCCCATGAAGATTTACGGTTGGGAAAGTACCTCAAAACCCAATCGTAAAAGAAGTTGATTTTGGAGGTAAATTCCAGGAGGATTTACGGTTGGGTCTAGACTCTCAAACCCAACCGTAAAATTAGTTTATAAATCATGAAGATTTTGTCATTTCCATCTTATAGATAATTGAAAGATGAAGGAAACCCAAAAAGAATGAGGTCAATCGGACACCGGATAAGGGAGATATGATCAAAATAGTGAAGTACAAAAAAGTATCCAGGAGGAATTACGGTTGGGTTTCTTGGATCGAACCCAACCGTAAACCTGGGGAATTTTGGAGCGAATTTTTGTGACAGAGTTACGCTTGGGTTGATTGGCTCGAACCCAACCGTAAATCTGGGTGCTTTTGGGTGATATTTTTGTGCCAGAGTTACGGTTGGGTTTAGTGGATCGAACCCAACCGTAAATAGGGAGTTTTGGCACGTGTGTGGGCTTCTAAAACATGGAAAACATGGTCCCGGAAGCATTCAAAACCTAGATTTCGTGGATACTATATAAAGAGACATCCAAGACATTAAGAGGGGGTTTTTACACGGGAAAAACATAAGGAGAAGAAGAATATAAGGCTTGGAGTTGCAATTGATCATCACGATACCGAGGGTTTGCTTTACTTGCTTTCTTGATTATTTTCCATGGATTTTGAGAAATCCGTGATGAACTAAACTTTTTTTATCGGTTATAGATGTAGTCCTAAGTGGGAAAACATGTTTATTAATTGAAGTATTCATTCTCATATGTTCATAATCTCTTCAATATCGCTTATGTTCTACCGTTTATAACGCCTTGTATGATGGATTGCTTGTTTGTTTAAGTCGCGAATTAGATGAGCATGCATTGACATCTATAGCTAAACTAGGGTTTGAGATCCGGAATTGTCGAACGACCCTTGTTACAAGTAGTATAACATAGTTGTTAACGACGGGATGTTGCCATGCGATTATATGTAGAAGCGTGACCTAGGTTAAACCCGAGTGGCTCTTGCGACGGGATTGCTTAGTATAATTTAGTTATAATCAAACCAAAACCCCCCATATTTACATAAGTAATCGAAAGTAATTAACAATCACCTTGCTCTCTGTGGGAACGAACTTTTTCTTATTACTATACTCTAATCTATATTAGTGAAGTAAGAACTTGAATTAATTTTGCTTGGCTGACAACCAACCAATACCACCACTTGTGTTACCAGAATTACGATTAAATTATGGCTTGAATTGATGTTAGTATATTAATCATACCTAAGACCCACCTTGTTTTCATATGGTTGAAGAATTGATTTTCAGATGGTTGAAGAATTGATTTTCAGATGGTTAAAAAATTGGATTTGTGACCGAGAGATTGATCTCCCACTTTGGTCGCTGATTGTTATTACCTAAAAATTACTCCTAGGAAAAACAATATATTGTAGAAGTACTTTATTTATACTCGGAAAACAAAATCGCACAGGACAAGCCTAATCCACAAAAGTGGTCGTTCCGTCCTATTTCGATCACGAGGAGAGAAGATGGGTAGATCTTAGAGGAGGTTTAGATAGTGAGTTTTTGACAAGGGCTAAAATTATAAAATTACCCTCTGCCAAGAAGTAGTAATATAAAAAGGATATGTGCGTATTTATGCGCATATGCTTAACTCTATAACAAAATATGGAACATTGTATCTCTACTTATATTCCGCAAGCGAATTAAGAGTACAAATTCTTTTCGAACATTCTAAACTGGCCTTGCATCCTCTGCAATACTCATAATATTCATGTTATATCGATATAGTCTCAAGTCGCATAAATTCCACGGCTGAATTCCTTGAACTTGTCTCGAATGCGCATCGATATTCCAGCAACGTCTATCAAATTCGGGAGTGGCTAATGCTTAATACCTAAAATACATTTTAGTTTAATGCTTCATTCGTAACGAATGCTTCTTAAATTGCCCCTCTGAGCTTAAATATGCTATTACAGCACTTTACTTAAATATAAGGCATAAATTATGCGTCACTCCTTTTGGACGCGCCACAATCAAGAAACAATGCCTCAAAAGACATATTGATCCTATGAGATAGGCTAACTCTAGCCTTTTCTCCAATCAGTGCCAAGTTAGGACTAGTTATTCGGCTAAGCACCTTATTGGCACCATTTAGCCATATCAGCGCTAAAAGAGTTAACTTTCCCGGTACTAACCCTAGCACCTGAGAAGCGCCAACTAACCTAACATGGTCTTAGCTAGCACATCTTTGCCTGATGAGGCATTAACTAGCGCGTCACTACCTTAGCACCTAAACCCTAGCGCTAAAAGTGCTAACCCTAACACTAAAAGCGCTAACTTCTTTTGGTCGAGAACCTTACCTAGCGCATCCTCGAGAGTGCCTAATTCGCAACGCCACTGCTGGCGCATCCCAAGGATGATGCATCCCAGCTTAGCGCCAACAGCCTGGCGCATCCTTACCTTGGCCACAGCATCCCATCTTAGCGCCAACAACCTGGCGCATCCCTACCTTGGCCACAACGTCCCAGCTTAGCGCCTATAACCTGGCGTGTTCTTCACTTTGGCGATGATACGTCCCTTGGTGCCCTATCCTGATGCATCCCTTAAGCCTAGTGTGTCCATGCCAGCCTAGCGCGTCCCTGCCATCCTGATGCGTTCCTAGCATCTTGATGCGTCCCTAGTTAGCATGTATCTAGATGATGGGTCCATGACTTAGCATCTCTACCTGATGCGCCGATGGCAAATGCGCCTATGGAAAATACATATTTAACCTAGTTCGACTATGTTTAGCACCTTAGCACAAGGGCATTGGTGCTAGCATTCTAGTGCTAAATGAACTTGGCCTAATTGAAGTGCTAACTTCAAACCCCCTTGACGCTAGCTCCCTAGCCATAGCATAACTAATATTTTCTAGAAGCTATGCATATTGGTCTTACTCCTGAGACGTTAACACATTAGCCTTTTGTACAAAAAGAGCTAGCATATCATTATTTGTGCTAAGTAGCTAGTACTAGCTTTGATAGTTACTTCCCTCAGAAATACGCCCTTCTTCTATATAATTGTCCCATACCAAATTTGTATAACTTTCTAATAGGTCTTCTTGCTTAAGAATCCCTTTATAACATTTGGCCTCAAATGCCTCTCAGACTTATGCTAAGTCACTTCCGAGATAATACTTAGCCATTAAATATGTCATGTTACTCCTAAGCAAGTATATGACCATTGACTTACCAGACTCTGCACTAATCAGTCTAATTATCAATTTAGTGAGTTGTGCAACTTTCCTCAATGACTTAACAAGTCATTTGACTTGACTTGACTTAATCAAAACAATGGTGGCTCATTACTCCGCTACTTCCACGAGATATCAAATACAAAACATGGGGGGATTCTCATTGGGGTATTGGTCTGGCGGTCTACGGAAATCATACGTTGTGGCAACACATCCACGAACAAGAAAGTAAAAAGTAATAGACGGTTAAAAAGCAGTTGAGAGGATGAGGAGTAGTGGTCTTCCCTACTTTCCGGACACTATCCCACTACAATCTCCTCAATTATCACTTCTCCACTTCTCCCTAACTTTACGACTTACGAGAAATCAGTGTGTCTCATTCGAACTATAAATAGATGGTTCTCATCTATTCAAAAAGGACAAGACAACAAGTTAGGAGAAATAAAACATATAGAAATGGCGATTTATCTCAGAAATAATCCTTTCTCCTTAACACATTGCTTACTTATATTTCTCAACGTTCTTTGCTTCCCTAGCCTTAGACCTACCCAATCTTCTCCACCTTTGTGATTGAAGCAGGCGTGAAAGGTCACTTCTTGGTTTAGGCTCGTCCTGTTCGATTTTGATCTCTCAAACCTACTTGAAAGTACGAATTTACCGTACATTTGTTTCACCCTAAAATTGGAGGGAAGCAGAGAAAGTTAAGGAAATCGGTGGTGATGAATTGGGTGTGAAGGTGTACAACTATGGAGAATAACAGAGCTTCTGAGAATGATAATCCTGTTTTGTTTTTCTGAGTAAACTAAGTAACCTATTTATAGTAGTTGGGAATACAAACTTCTTTCCTCGAAAGTAGTAGAGGTAGTGAGGAAATAGAGAGACGTAGATTGTGGATGTAATGGTATAGCCACACCATATATATAGGGGATATTTCTGGAAACTTCTAGACCAAAACTTCATCATCTCTTCAACTGATGTAACCGTCAACACTACTTATAACTTTCCCATCATGGGGTGTTGCCACGCCGCATGTTGCTATAAACCACCAGACCAATACCCCATGAAGAACCCCCCATAAAACATGTTTTTATTTCTCGTGAAAATTAATGGAGTCATGGACTTATCAGAATCAAAGAAAGTGAGTAATTGGGAGTTTGCCGTAAAACAATACTACCAATAAGTTTGTACATACACAATATGGTTGTGGCATGGATATGGCGTGTCTTAGTAGTATGCATGCACGCAAGCTGCGGCAGAGACAACGACGCATGCAAGTTCCATGAGAGAGACTGATATGGTGCTCGCACTAGCACATGCTAGTGCCGCGGCCATGGCCGTGTGCTGCTGGCGATGGCACTTTGCTAGTGCCACGAGCGTGGCCATGTGTTGCTGGGAATGGCACTTTACTAGTGCCGCAGCCGTGGACAGAGCTGCTGGCACTGGTACTTTGTTAGTGTCGCGGTCATGGCCATTGCTGGCGCTTTGTCAGTATCGT
Source organism: Papaver californicum (assembly GCA_023531435.1). Lineage (NCBI taxonomy): Eukaryota > Viridiplantae > Streptophyta > Magnoliopsida > Ranunculales > Papaveraceae > Papaver > Papaver californicum. Next base: position 1,484,532 of record JAJJMC010005141.1, read on the forward strand.
GGTCGTGCCATTGCTGGCACTGGCCTATGTGCTGCTAACGCTAGTACTTTCCAGTGTCGTGGCCATGGCCATGGCCTACTTAGGCTTCTCAATCACATGAAATATAGTGTTGGCATTATGTTGGCCTTTATGTAACTCATACATAACATATTCAAGGAATTCAGCCGTGGAAGTTTGCAACTTGAGATAATGTTCGATACGACTCCGTATTTAGATGGTATGCATCTAATTAGTGTCTTCATTTGGAGATGGCATAGCATCCATTCAGAATGTCCATAATTTTATATAATCAGCATGTTATGATTAATGCAAATGGTTTGTCTAGACGCACATGCAATAACGAGACTTCAACCGAGTGAATCTCTGAAATTTTGCAGGCGTTTACATACATAAAAGAGATACAGGATCAACGTAGCCATTATCCGTATTTGTATTCTTAATTTTTTTGTGAAATATGACATAGAAGTCCGGGTCAAAAATTTATACATATATATTTTATGTTTCTGCATCTCGGAAGAGGCTATATTAAAATTTTCTCCTTTTCCAAAAACCCACCATCAACACCTTAGCAACGCTATTCAAATCCAGTCCTTGACTGTCTCCTTTTCCAATTAGGGATAGAAAGTGTTCTTTGATCGTTTGAGATACTTGTAAGTGTTGCGAACAATATTTTTTTTACATTTCCAAAACCCTAAATTGATTTCTTTTCACGTCATTCACATTAGTTTCCTCTTCAAGCAAGGATCAATATGACTAGGGCTAGATTTAGCTAGTAAAAGCTATAAAAGCTATAAAATTGTGTTTAGCACAATTTGACTTGGTACCTAAGTACAACTGTGGTACTTTAATCAAGTAGATTCATATGTAATCTTCTAATTTAAAGTTATATAGGTATTAGAGTGAGTCAATTTTGTTCATTTGATCATGAATATTGACATGAGTTATTTTTTGGAATCCAACTATGGAATATAGCACCAAATGATACTCAATTTTCTCTATACTAGTGGGCAATCCATCTTGGATCTTGAGATTTTTATATAAAAATCATAGAGTTTCTGGAAATGACGTAGTAAGTACTAGTGTTACTCTGATGATTTCGTATAGTAGTGAATGTTGGTTCATTTAGTATTTTTAATCGCATATGTAGTTGGTTAGACATATAAATAGAGGACAGGGATGAGCACCTGAGAAGGACAGGGATGAGGATCTGCCCTAAAATTCTTTTGCAGAATCCTGAGGTTTAATATTTTTCATACTCGGGTCTGAGACATAATTTTACTATTTTACCCTTGACAAAAACCCACCATTTACATTAAATCCTCTATTTAGCGCGAAATGAGTAGTGTTGCGTGGTAAGCACTTGATGGTGGTCTGTCAAACGAAATAAACCGAAATATAATTTGTATGGTTTAATGGTTAGATATTACCAGAGTTGGCTTGAATTTCAAATGATCAAGCTAGGAAGTCATCCTGGATGGACAAGTGGAAGCAAGACTTGGAATTGGTCAGACAAGTATAACTCGAAGTTAATACGGACAAGTTCCTTAGGAGATATTGGACGGAAAAGCCTTGGATGAAGCTGATAAGAAAACTCAGGGTTTAGAAGCAAAACAATCAGATCTTGAGCAAAGGCTGGGCGGAAATTCTGGCTTGATGCCAGGCGGATAAGCTTGGTATTGAAAGAAATGAGGACAAGCTTGCTAGGATGATAGACTGACAAGATAGGACCATGAGTAGTAATCCTTACTCTTCTCGGATTCGAAAGCTCAACTATGTAAGGAACTGTTGGCTTAATCCTTATTTGACATCGAGTAGTAAGAGCAGGTCTTCTTGCTTTGACGTTGACAAAGGCTTAGTCTTCACTGATAAATAAAGTAGGCTCATTAATTCTTGTTTCGGCTAGGATGCAGGCTAAAGCTCAACAATTATCCTCTTTCATTGTGAAAAAATCAGCGCTTACGATTTCTGATGAAATTTTTTAACTTTATCAATCTTCGATCCTAGTCTTCCGGGACAAGACTTGTCAAATTTCAAATCTTTAAGATTTTAAAATTTAGGGTTTGGTTTTTTGTTTATATACATAAATGAGTAGGTCATCTTCATCATCTCAGTTTTTCAGTGTTTTTTTTTTTTGGTATTTTATTCAAACCACTTCTCTTTTATCATGTATGATCAGAGGGGCTAATCTTTGTCTCGGGGGGGCTCTTATATTAAGCGTAAATCTTGGGTGTTGAGTTCGGTAAGAATTATCAACCCTTTATCCTGAAGTATATGTATATATTATACATTTCTTATGGAGATTGATGATCAACGAAATGAGGGAGAAACTTGGAATCATGGGGAGATCTGCCTCCCCAACCTGTTAAGGTCAATAGGGTGACATGAGTGTTATCCTAGTAATTTTTTTATCTCTCTCCCTTGTTTGGTTAATGCACATCGCCTATTATCTTGGTTTCACACAGACCTCTGTTTTATTTCAGAGTGGTAGTAAAAATCATGTTAGAGGAACATCTGTGTTCGTGATTAATGAGAATAGGCCTAAGGATGATTCTTCCCTCTTTACTAACCGTACTGCTTTTGCAACTATCTTGGCATATGCTGACTTGGGGATTGTTATTTATGAGTATCCTGATGTAGGTTTTCCTTTCTCGATTAAGATGAAATCTTCGTCAACTGACCATCAAATTGTAGGGTTATTTCTTGTGTTCGATCAATATGCTGACTTGTACACCAGAATATGGAAGAAGTATGGCCATATCGCCACTAGAAAAATGGTACAAAATTGTACCTCTGATTTGGTCTCTACATTGCAGTGTCTTTTCCTCACGATTTCGTTTATCCAGAGATGGAAAGACCTGTTGTCTACTTATGAAGCCTTAGAATTTAATGTAGAACGGATTCGTCAGCGGCTGGATGTCACCAAAGTAGATCGTGCAGGTATCATAAATAACATTGTTCCATCTTCGAGAGCCATCATGGAGGAGGAGAGGACTCTATCAAAAGAATCATCAAGAATTGATGAGTTGATCCAAGACTTGAGATCTCGAACCGAAAGGTTTCAAAAGAGGATGGAGATGTTGTACAAGAGGGACTATCGACTGCTTGATGGTTTATTCTAGGAAGTGGGCTTTGATTTAGGTGTTTTTATTTTAAACAAGTAGGTAGTTGAAATCAATGATTGTTGCTTTGATGTAAGGAAATTTTTCTTTAGATTAATGAAATTTAATTTGAATTTTTAGTAGACAACGCATAGCAGTACTCTTTGAAGGAATTGAAAAAATAAATTACACGGTAATATTTAAAAGGAATGTTAACCCCTGTATTAACATAGTATGCTTTGAGCCCCTTGTCGTTGGATATGATCCCTTGCACACCCCCACTGACAGTGATGATGTTTTAATATCCGCTAGCCATTTCTTTAATAACTACGAACAAACCTTTCCATTTAGTGGAGAATTTCGGAGCAGATATGTCCTGTTGAATATGCTTGGCTATTTTGAGCACCAAGTCTCCTACCTTAAATGTTCTGTGCTTCATCGCTTTGTTATATGCCTTTACAATTCTGCGACGATATACTTCTGCATGCTTCTCGGCTCTGGATCGCCTAGATTCAATAGTGTATAGATCTTCCCTCCTGGAATCAGTTATGTCAGCTTCATCCTATTGAACTCCACTTTTCGTGGCAATCATGGCTGATGGGATCTTGATTTCGGCTGGAAGGATGGCATCAGCGTCGTAGACATATGAATTGGGTGACATCCTGGTAAAACTCCTAGGTGCAGTTCGATATGCCCATAATATCATTGGTAATTGATCATGCCATGTCCTAGAGTTGTCATGTATTGCTCGACTAAGGATGCGGATCAGAGACTTATTGGTGCTCTCATCTTGTCTATTCCCTTGAGGGTGGTAATGAGTAAAGAAGACTTGTCTTATTACATACCCTTGCAATAGGTTTTTGACTTGCTCATTATCGAAAGGCGTGTCATTTTTTCTGTGATAACATGCTTGGGGACACCGAATCTGCAAATGATGTATTCTTTGATGAACGCTGCAACTGTTTCTCCACTTGTACTTATGAAAGGGATAACTTCAACCCACTTTGTAAAATATTATGTAGTTGTGATGATATAATTATGTTGCTTTGATGATGGTAGGTTGATCTTGCCAATTATATCCAGTCCCCAACTATAGAAGGGCCAAGGAATGCCCATTGGATGGAGAAAGATGCAGGGCATATGAATGAGGTTCCCATGAACTTGGCATTTATAACACTTTGGACAAATGCAGTTGCACCATCCTCCATGGTCGCCAGTAATATCTTTAGTCAATTCGGAGAAATAGTTTTCTCTTCCCCTGGTATTCACCTTCATGTGCCTCCTTCAGCATTATGGCGATTTCAGAGTTGGCTAAGCATCACAGTAGGTTTCCTCCAAAAATTTTACGGTAGAGGATCCCTTCATGAAAGATAAATCTATTGGCTTTATGTTTTATCTTACTTGCTTCTCTCTTATCTGAAGGAAGAACATTATCTCGAATGCACTTGATATATGGTTATCGCCAGTCCCCACTGTGGTGGATGATTAAAGCTTCCAATTGATCTGGTGCTGCTTGGATGATAGAGCAATCACCTTTCATCGCTCGAGATTGAGTCTCCATGCCTGGCTAGTAATACCCAAGCCAGTGGAGGCGTCGGTATAGGGTTATTACTAGAGTTTGTCCACATACTTCATCATGGACATGATTAAGTTATTGTTGTTCTTTTTCATCCTTAGACACCTTGATAGTGACCCATCTGAATTTCTGAAGTATAACACTCGATGAAGCAAGACGAAGTTCTTTTGGATTTTAAGTTTGATTTTTCCTTGAGGAAGTGAAATACTAAGTTTATTAATGGTTGGTGTCCTCTAGTCATTTACTTCGTCTTTCTTAGACTCAACCAACCAAGTTGGTGACATAGTCCATCTTTGCATTGTCAAGATTTGCTGATGTCCTTCAAATTGTAGTTTAGAAGTTACTGATTCACTTTGCTGAAGCAACAATAGTTCATATTGGACGTACCAACATTACTTCGGCTCTATAAGGAGCCAATATTACTTCTTTGAAAGACCATACTATGTTCATATGGTTGACCAGTTGATTCGAGTCACCTCTTATCTCCAGATGTGTTGCTTCTGCTTGTTTGGCTAGCGATAGACCTATTAAGAAGGCCTCATATTCCGCTGAGTTAATTATTAGTGCATTCCAAATCCAGTTTGAATGAGTTGGAGAAGACTTCACTGGCTGGGACATTAAAAACGTACCAGCTCCTCCTATATTATTACTAGGAGTAGCAGAACCATCAAAATATAGTAACCATATTTCTTCCTTGGTAAAGGAAATTTTTGGAAATTCTCCGCATATGTCTTCATGTAACATGGTAGTGTGTTCACCCAAGAAGGCTACTAGTAAGTCATCCACTGCTTGTCCTTTCACCGGTTTTGGAGAGACGCATGCTATGTCACATTCTGACATTTGAAGTAGCCATTTAGCAGCTCTTCCTATTAGGGATGGCTTTGATAGTAGAAACCTGATGGGATCAGCTTTGGCAACTAACACTACTCTGTTAAATAATAAGTAGTGCCTAAATTTCTGTATGGCGTGAACTAATAATAGGCATGCTCTTTCTGTTTTGGTATATCTAAGCTTTACATTTTTCAGTGAACAACTGATGTAATAAACCGGGTACTAAACTCCCATGTCATATTCTTGAGCTAGAAGAGCTCTTTTTGCAACATCACTTGATACCGTGTATAGTAGTAGAGGTCGACCTTCACGGTAGATCCTATGATAGTTGGTGACAACAGTAATTGCTAAATTTTACAAATCTCATGTTGAATGGCAGACCAAACATAGCTTGCCCCTTTCTTCAATAGTGGAGTGAATGAAGCAAAAAACTAAGCTAATCCTGGGACGAAGCATCTGATATACGAAATTTTTCCTATGAATCTCTTGAGTTGTGTCACGATGTGCGGTGGAAGCATGGTAGTGATTGCTTGGGATTTAGCTGGATCTACTTTGATCCCTTCTAGTGTTACTTGAAATTCAAGTAACTTTACTGACGAAACATTGATACACTTCATAGGATTCATCTTTAGTTTATATTCACGACACCTCTCAAATACTTGACGCAACACCTGTAAATGGTTTTCTCGAGTTTTGAATTTGACTACCATATCATCAACGTAATCATCTACTTACATATGCATCATATCATGGAAGATTGCAATCATGGAACATTGATAGGCAACACCTATATTCTTTAGACCGAAAGGCATTACAGTATAGTAAAAATTTCCGATTGGAGTTCGGAAAGCAGTTTTACTAGCGTCATGTTCATACATCTTGATTTGGTTGTAACCAGTATTTTCATCCATGAAATAGAACATGCCATGGCCTCTAGTAGCTTCAACTAACATATCAATGTTCGGAAGAGGAAAAGCGCCCTTGGGACAACACTTTTTCAAAGTCCTAAAATCAAAACACTACCTAATTTGAACATTCTTTTTCTTGACAGGCACGACGTTGGCTAACCAAGTATGACGTTGGATAGGCTTGATAATCCAGCAGTAAGCAGCTTCTGTATGGTGTTTTGACATGCTTGGATCCAAGGATATTGTACTGGTGATGAGTAACAAGTTATTCATCTAAACCAGGCATCTCTTGGTAATTCCAGGCAAATGTATATTGATATTCCTTAAGGAGTCTCACAAGTCCTGCCATTCATCTGGTGATAAGACTAAACTAGTTGAGATGGGTCTTGGTGCTTTGTTTATCCCATTGTTGACAGTCTCTAGCTAATTTGTTGTCGAATTTGTACCATCTTGCAGCTGTCGTGGCACGTCTTGCATTTCCTCCTCATTTTGCATCTGTTTAATATCATTACATTCTTCTGGAAATCGTCGGATACTACTTGGAGAAGCTTGATGAGCGAAGTGTTTTTAGGAGCTTGGTATCTTCCTTCGGTATTGGAGATGAAAGCATGTCATCCTTCTCGATTGACGCCCAAGTAGGAAGCGACGTTCTGTAGATTTTGTTTGGTGGGTCGTGTTCATCCTCTTTCGGTTCGAAGAATTCAGCATCATAGATTGGAGCACAGGGAGATGAGGATGCAGCTATGCAGATAGTTTTGTCATTGAGCATAGTCTTCATTCACTGGTGGTAGGTTGAAAGGACACATAAAATTTTACTATTAGTTGAATAATCCCTAATTTTAGATCTACGTAGACATACCCATAGGTGTTGGTCCGGTTTCCTTCAAAGTCTTTCATCACAACAGGGTGATGTATAATCTTGTTTTGTTGTACTTATGATGTTCTTAAAGTCTTGAGATGAATGATATTGGCATCTGCACATATGTCGATAAGAGCCCTTTTCAATTCAAATCCTTGATATGTGCATTCACATATAAAGCTCGATTATGACCCTCTTCAGCTATCATGTCTTCTTCAGTGAAGGTGATGTTACTTATGGGAGAGTTAGATGATATGGATATCTCTACCACTTCTGGGAGGATGGAGTCAGGTGTGTGTCAAAAGTATCACGATTGAGAGCAGCAAATGCATCTATTCATTATTCTTTAGAAAAATACAGAAGCTCACACAGACTTTCGATAAGGAATGTTGGCCTACTGGTTTTACACAAGTAGCAAAACTATCAATGTGATGAAGAGAACGAGCATGTATTGCGGAATCAGGTCCTGGTTTGAGGAATTCTAGGGTTTCCTCAAAGACATGGCGACGATCCAATTCATTTATCAATGTACGAAGGAAATTGAGCATTGCTCCATATACACCTTCTAGTCTTGCTATATCCCTAGCAATCTTTTCCTGTCTTTGTACTAGTTCATCTAAAGTAATTGAAGTTTCTTTATTTCTGGCTTCTTCTGAAGTGCCATTAGCAAGAGGTGTAGCCACAACGTTAGTATTAACAGGTGCAATATTTTGAGCATCGCCACCAACGTCAGCATAGTTGTGGTTTGAATGGGTGATTGTTGAATCCAGCCTAAGGCCAACCATCTGTGAAACTGAGAAAGTTGAAAAATTAGGAAATTGCAACTTTAAGATTGATCTCCCATTGTAGTCGCCAAAATATTTGTGGGGAAAAACGAATATAGATAATAAACTTGGAAAAGTGGGGTGAGCAAGTGATAATTCGTCTATTCCTTAAAAGTTTGTATTGTTGAAGTACTTTAGTTAGATTCGGGAGATCAATCTGTACAATCCTGACTTAAACCAAACAATGGTCGTTGCAGTCTTCCTTTAGTCACAAAAGAGAAGAAAAAAGGTTGTTCTTAGGGAGGGAAGCGAGAGAAAGATTGAAGTCAGATTATCAGTCTCTGTAGGATGTAATAAGTGTGAATAGCTATGAATAATTCTCTGTATATGAGAAGATTGTATGAATGATCTTGTTCGATTTTTTTTGTGTTAGACTTGCCTGTCTTAGATTTATGTCCCATCAATAGATTAAGAAACCCGTAATCATAATTATTGTAACCTTTTACCTGACCTTATCTCTGAAAGAAGGCCTTGATGGTTGAGTAGTGGTGAAGTGGGGATGATGGATAAAGTGTTGATAATCGTTCCCCACTCTGTTTGAGGTTGAATGGACGGTTGCTCCACTTGCCACTCTTCTACTCAACTGCTAACCGAACTCATCAAATTCTCTGTAGTGGGTGCATTGCTGCACCATATGTTGTAGACTGTCATACCAATACCCTAGTAAATATCCACCTATTTGTGACATCTTTGATGTCACGTGTAATTTATAGCATTTCAATATTATCAATGTTAAGGTCAAATGAGGCCTGCTTAGTTGGTCTCTTGACTAAAGACCTGTCTTGCTTGACTAGCCTGATGAGTCTAGCAAGACTAAACTTAAAATAAAATAAAATATTTATTTATTTATTTTATTTATGAGGAACATTGGTGTTCATATCAGTTAATTTTGCATTGATGTGTTTTGTAAAAAAATGAGCGTGTCATGCTGAGTATAAGCATATATGTAGCATGCTAAGCACACGAATATGTATTGAGGCCACACATGAAATATATGTGTTTGAGGCCACATATAAAAATACATGAGTGAGACCTAGTATGGCCTTTGATAGATAAGGTGAGGTTTGGAAACTTGGACAGACAAGTTAGGGTTTGGATGAACAAGCTTATCTAGATAGCTAAGGCAAACAACCAAGTTTTGCTAAGTAAGACGGACAAGCATATTAGCATAGACGGACAAGATCTAGTTGCTTGGAAGGACAAGCTTTGTCTGTAAAGCTAAGGCGGACAAGGTAAAGGGTTAATGCTAAGACGCACACGAACTGTAGTTATAAGCTAAGACGCACATGAACTGTGGCTATAAGCTAAGACGAACATGAATTGTGGCCATAGGCTAAGACGCACATGAACTGTGGCCATAGGCTAAGACGCACATGAACTGTGGCTATAACTAGTTAAGGTGCACATAAATCGTGACCATAGCCTTTGCAACGCTTCAAATCCATTCTTGGACTGTCTCCTTTGCCAATTAGGGATAGAAAGTGTTCTTTGATCGTTTGAGATACTTATAAGTGTTGCGAACAATATTTTTTTTACAATTCCAAAACCCTAAATTGATTTCTTTCACTTCATTCACATTAGTTTCCTCTTCAAGCAAGGATCAATGTGACTAGGGCTAGATTTAGCTAGTAAAAGCTATAAAATTATGTTTAACACAATTTGACTCGGTATCTAAGTACAACTGTGGTAATTTAATCAAGTAGATTCGTATGTAATCTTCTATATAAATCTATATAGGTATTTTAGTGAGTCCATATTGTTCAGTTAAGCGTGAATATTGACATGAGTTATTTTTTGGAATCCAACTGTGGAATATAACACCAAAGGTACTTAAATTGCTTATATACTAGTGGGACATCTATCTAGGAATGTTTATGTAAAAATCTTAGAATTTATGGGAATGACGTAGTAAGCACTAGTGTTACTATGATGATTCCGTATAATAATGGATGCTGATTCATTCAGTAATTCGATCGTATATGGAGTTGGCTGATGCGTGTCGTAAGTGCAAGTACTCAAGATATTTCCCACTAATTAACTAGTAATATATCGGTAGTAAGGATCGTTCCCACAGAGAGCTATGTAATTGATGTTATTTGGATTAGCAAAACTAAAATAAAGTAAAAGAAAAAGGGGGGGTTTTGATATTTAATTAGCTAAAAATAAAAATAAAAAGATAATAAGAAAGAAAAAGATGATTAGGGAGTCCTTCACCGTTACCAAACGTTAACTCGAGTAGTACACTTATCTATCTTTCGTTAGAATCGTTCATCACAAACCGTAGAATAGCAGCTAGCGCAGTTTTATCCCAAAAAAACCTATGATTGAATGCCGAAGCACTCGAACACCAGATTTTATCCAACTGAACCACCAAGTAGTAGCGCACTCAAGGTGTAACCCAATTGAAGTTTTTAGGGTTTGTGAATTTAGGTTGATTCTAGCATCAGAACTCTTAGCGCAAGGTCCTGCTTACTAGTGTTGTCTGCAAGGTCTCACGTTCTTTACTTGTGTAGCGATTTATCCAATAATTATACGGATATCATAACTCTGTAATAGCAATATAATAATTTATCTTGCACTCCAAACCATCTAAGAAACACTCATAAATCTTTTATATGTAAAGACAAGCGACAATGATTAAAACTCCGAATAAACTTGTATAACTAATAAAGCTTTCCGTATAGAACATTGAATTCATAATCAACAAAAGAATTAGCTACTCATACTACAAAGAAGGAGAATGTGAAGAAGAAGGGTGGTTTCTCCCCTATAGGGGTAATGATAGACACATTTTAGTGTCTAAATTGTACCTTAGTTTCTATTAAGTTAGTATTCGATTTTCCAAATATACGTGTTTTTATGCTTTTGTAGGTACAGTAGAAGAATAAAGATTTGTGGAAAAATTGGCTCAATAAGTGATAAAGGCACCCAAAGACAAGTGTTATTTGGCACCCTAGAAGTGGATAAGGGGTACCCTCGAGTCAACTCGGTCAAATCGGGACAAATCGGGTCAAACCCGAGTCAAATCGGTCAACCCGAGTTGACCGAGTCAACTCAGCACGGGACCGATCGGAAATCGTCTGTATCAACTGCACACTTTGAATTCACGTGAGAAACAAGTTTCTTTTGCTTCCAGATTGTTTCAAATATTGATAGTTATCTCACACAAGTCATAAACATCAAAAGATCCCGTAAAATCAGCTCGGAAATCATGAATTTGGCCGGAATTATGTTTCGATTCGGATTGAGAATTGTGGGTTGTTTTAGAGAGTTCTATTAGGTTTAGATTTCTCTCTAGGGTTTCTACTACCTATATAAACCAAGAGAAGCCAAGAAAATCAAGGAAAAAAACCTAGAGAAGAAATCAGAGCAATTCCGGCCACTTCCGGTCGCCGCCGGTCACCTGCTGCTGGTCCGGCAGGCGTGTTCTTCATCAGCCACCATCGGAGAAGACGACTCAGCAACATTTATATATGTTGCTGATTCAAACTGCTCCTGTTGCCTATTCTTTCAACCATTTATTGCTTATAAACACTTCTGTAACGGCTGAACCCTGTTCTGTGACATTTATAAACGTATCTGTTCAGCTGTTGCACTATTATTTCACCTTGTAATCAACTTCTTGAGCAATGAAAAGATCTTTTGAGCAAATTTTCTTCACCATGGGCTAAGTTTATTTACTGGGATGATGGAGGAGGTTTATCTTTCAATTTTATGTGGTAAGTCTATTTTTAATTAATTAATTATAATTCTTTATTTGTTAAAATTGCATAGTTTCGTAATAGAAAAACGGTTTTCATTCAGTAGTGGTGTTTTTGTTTGATGGGTCATGCTGGGTAGACAACCTATGATGTCCCATGCTTATGATTTACCTCTACTTGTTTGCATAAAACCTATTTTGGCAATATTTGAGCTTAATTTATTTAAAAGAATTACCCGATTAAAGTGGATGAATTTATTTATCCAGTGGACTTTGATTGAAGTGGATAAATTTATTTATCCAGTGGACTTTATTGTGCTTGATACCAAACCCGTGCCTGATCCAGGAAATCAGATACCGGTTATACTAGGTCGCCCGTTCTTAGCAACATCTA
>JAJJMC010005141.1:1496731-1508713 GCA_023531435.1 Papaver californicum
CATTATTTTCTAAAATCATCACCTTCACAAGTTCGAGAATCGAACCTCTTTTTACCACTATATAAAATTACATCACCTCTCCTTCTAGGGTTTAAAATCCCATTGAGACTAAGTTGTATATATTTAAAAGTCCAAAACACGTCAAAACGAACCTCATAGGTTTCCCATAGTCGACATAGCCAATTCCCGTGAGCAACGCCGACTCTAGGACCAAAATATCTCAAATTCTCTGTCCCAAAACATGCTACAGTCGGCACAGTCGATTTCCTATAGGCAATGCCGATTGTTGGAGTCAAAAATACAAGTTTTCTGCCCGAAATCGTATTACAATCGGTATTGCTAGAGTTCCTATAAGCAATGCCGATTCTTGAGTTGTAGATCACTTTTCTTCGTCTCGACTATTTTTTCCGTAACTAGTCCGTCCGAACTCGAAATGACCTCACTTTTTTTGCGTTCACTTCATATTCTCGTTCTTTTAAAATGGTAGTAAGAACTGATAAGTGCATATTTTACATATTTAGAGTGTCAATTTCATGCACTCATTTGCTAGATTTCTTGTGAATTATTGTATATTACATTTATTTATTTTTAATTATCTTTTATTAGGTGGAATCGTCCTAAAGAACTGAATTGGCACTAAATTGTGCAACATAAAAAGTTCTATAAGTAAAGAATGGTCAAATACCAGGTGGAACTTGTCCAAATCCATGATTTTTTATCATTATCACATAAAAAACGAAGAAAAGAAGCCAACGACGAAATAGTGAAGTCATTCCGACTTTGTATGAGAAAGTTATAAGCAAAACAAGAACTAAGAGCCAATTGGTCACTTTTAGGGAAAATATTATTGGTGATCCATTGTTCGTTAAGGGGAATCCATTCTGTTAAGATGCATTAATTCAAAAATTGTCAACAACACCCACTAGTTTACTAAGGGCAGCCGTCTTCTTCATCAAATTCAGAATCGAAAGAATTAGGGTTCTTATGGCTATTTATGGCAATGATGGTCAATGGGGTTCGCTGGAGTTAATAACAGACTTGGATTATGTTTGGAACTTGGAGCAAGTGATAAAGTTGCTGACTCTATAATGACAACGATGATGATAGTTGGCAGAGACATGAAGATGGTGTTACCATTGATCGGAGATGGAGCCTGTGATTTCGATAGTTAATGAAAGTTGATGGAAAAATGGTGAAGGTTGCTTCCGACCGTCTACAAAGTGAAGATGAAGTTTTCATTCATCACAGTTATGATAAGTTTTGATCGTGATTGATTCTTACTACCGTCCTTAATGGTGGTTAATGGATTCGAAGGGGTATGTGTTGATGCTAGGATCGATATGGAGAAGATGCTGCCACCATTATCAGTGACGTTGTGGTTAAGAAGATGATTTTGGGTATAGACGTTGTTTGTTGGAATTATTAATTTTAATGTTTACTGTAACTTGGTATATTTGAATAACTCAAAGGTTACGGGACTATTACTTGTTCCAACTCTTAAGGTTGGTAACATACTCTTATAGTTGGCAACATATTCTATTACCAAACTTAGCTAGATTACATTGACTCAATATTATTCTAGGATATTATTCTCCTTGATTCATGCCTTTATTTTTGCATACAGAATTTCCTTCTGTTAAGGAATTACTTTCAACACTCCCTATTAATTCCTTATGGTAACTTTTATCAAATATCAGAAATACTGATGCTTATCTTTTGCGCGAGCTTTTGTGAAGATGTCTGCCACTTGGTATTCGTGCTACAGTACTTCACCTCGACTTTCTCCATGACATCCCTGATGAAGTGATGTTTGATTGCAATGTGTCTTGTACGGCTGTGATGGACAGGGTTCTTTGTCATAGCAATGGATGACTTGTTATCACACATGATAGGGATAGCTTCTACTTGTTTTTCACCAATATCCTTTAGTATACGTTTTATCCATATTGCCTGTGACGTTGCTAGTGCAGCTAAAACATATTCCGCCTCGGCAGATGATTGTGCCACTGTTTCTTGCTTCTTCGATAACCATGCAATTACACCTGATCCAATGGTAAATGCATAGCCCGAAGTGATTTTCTTGTTATCAACACATCCGGCCCAATCACTATCACAGAAACCAAGCAGTTTTACCTCTTCTACTACTGTATTCTTTTCATACCAAATACCAAGATCAAGCGTACCTTTGATGTATCTCAGAACTCTTTTTGCATCCCCGAAGTGACTTTGACTCGGCTTGTGCATGAACCTTGACAGCAGACTTGTTGCGTACATTACGTCTGGTCTGGTAGCTGTCAAGTAGAGTAAACTTCCTACCAGGCTTCTATAGAGAGACGCATACACTTCCTTGCTTTCATCTTCTTTGCTTAGATTTTCTTTTACCAGTAGAGGAGTGCATAAAGGATTGAAATCTTACATTCAGAATTTTATAAGAAGAGATTTTGAATACTTCTTTTGGCAAATAAGTACTCCCCCTTCTTCTTGATAAATTTCAATTCCTAAGAAATGATGCAGTAACCCTAGGTCATTCATCTCATATCGTTTCTCCATCTCAGTCTTGAATTCTGAGATCATTGTTTCATCATTACCTGTGATCACCATGTCATACATATAAAGAGAGATAATAAGAATTCTTGACGTACCTTGTTTCTTTTCATACAGGGTCGGCTCATTCTTGCTTCTTTCGAAACATTTGGCTTTGAAGTAACTATCAATCTCACTGTACCATGTACGAGGTGCTTGTTTGAGCCCGTACAGTGCTTTCCTCAACCTATACACTCTATTTTCTTCTCCTGGTATCACAAATCCTTGAGGTTGTTCCACATACACTTCTTCTTTTAGTGTTCCATTCAGAAACGCTGATTTCACATCAAGTTGATGCAACAACCAGCCCTTTTGTGCTGCCAAGGTTATGAGAAAACCAATTGTGTCATGTTCTTGCTACAGGAGAGAAACTTTCTTCAAAGTCGATTCCAGGTTGTTGTGAATAACCCTTAGCAACCAGCCTTGTTTTCTTCTTGAGAACGGACCCATCCGGATTGATATTTGCTTTGTATATCCACTTCACCCCAATGACGTCCTTCTCTTTTGGTTTCTCAACGAGCTCCCATATCTTGTTCTTCTCAATTACTTCGATTTCTTCCTCCATTGCTCTTTTCCAATCTTCCTCCTTGACTTCTTCTTCATAGTTTCTCGGCTCATTAACACAGAAATTGTACTGCGCATACACATCAGCAAGACTTCTCATTCTCTGTGGAGTTGAATCCGGTGAAGAGGACCGTGAGGTTGATGCTGAGCTCGGTTGTGGAATTGGTTGTGGGCTGTTTTTCGGAGACCTGGGTTCTTCATGGGCATTGTCTTCTTCTTCTTCATCCGACAATTCATCACAGGATACATGGATACTTAGCCTCTCATTGGTCAGAACTTGAGCTTGCTTCTGTTTCCAATCCCAGATTGATTTCTCATCAAATATTATATCTCGGCTGATCACTAGCTCATTCTTCTTTAAGTTGAAAAGTCTGTATCTTTTTGATTTCAAACTATATCCCATGAATATGCATTTTTCACTTGTTTGGTCGAGTTTTCTTCTGAGTTGCTTCGGAACGTGAGCATAACAGATGCACCCGAATACCCTTAGATGGTTTACAGACGACTTTTTTCCACTCCACGCTTCAACTGAAGTCTTGTCTTGGACTGCCTTTGTTGGAAACCTGTTCAGCAAATAAATTACTGTGTCTACAGATTCTGCCCAGAGCAGCATGGGCAAACCTTTCTCATGAAGCATCGACTTTGACATCTCTTCCACGGTTCTATTTTTTGTTTCTGCTACTCCATTATGTTGCGGGGTGTAACCTACCGTTAACTGTCTGTCCAAGCCAATATCTTCACAGAACTTGTTGAACTCGTTAAAGTTATATTCGCTACCTCGGTCACTTTGCAACACTTTGATTAAGTTCCCGTTTTGTCTTTCAACATACTGCTGAAATTTCTTAAAGATATAGAACACATCCGACTTCTGTCTCATAAAATACACCCATGTCATTCTTGAATATTCATCAGTGAAGGTAAGAAAGTACCTATTGCCACCCTTTGATGGTGATGTCATTGAACCACAGACATCGGTGTGAACTAGATCCAACGGTACTTTAGCTCGCCACGCCTTCTCTTTTGGGAATACATCTCTGTGATGTTTTCCGAGCGCACATCCTTCACAAACTTCCTTCACCTCTTGAATTGTTGGAAGTCCATAGACCATGCTCTTTTGATGAAGGTTCTTTAGGCTTTGGAAATTCAAGTGTCCTAGCCTTCTATGCCATATCCAAGAGTCAGCAACTACCTCGTCTTTGAGAGCAACATTGTTGTAAGAGAACGTAAGAGGGAAACTCCTATCTTTCTCCATCTTGACCTTTACTACTTTGCGCTTTCTTTGATCAAGAATCTTACAGGCGAGGTCCTCAAAATGGAAAGCGTATCCACGTTCTAACAGTTGTCCAACACTCAACAAGTTTTGTGCTAAATCAGGTACAAGCAGTACATCTTGAATATCTTTTCTTCCCTTCTTCGTTTATATGGAAATTGTACCCTTTCCTTCTGTACCAACCGAGACACCATTTTTCTATTTTCACCTTGGAATTACAGGCTGAATCAATCTCTTTGAAGATGCTTTTGTTGGTGGTCATATGATTGCTATGTCCAATATCAATGAACCAGACTTCGTTCTTCTGTTCTTTGGATACTTGACAGGCGTAGACTCAATGCCTTTTTTCTCTTCTACAAAATTTGCTTGCTGATTTTCTTCCAAGTTACAGTATTTTTGGAGATGACCATACTTCTTGCACTTGTAACATTGTGTTTTATCACGAAACCAACAATTTTTCTCATCATGACCAATTTTCTGACAGACTCCACACCTTGATGCTGTGGACACTTTGGTGTTTCTTCTGGAAAAATAGCCTGTAGCTCTTCCACGGTCTATTGCATAGCGACCTCTTCCTCTTCTGGTTCCTCTACCACGGAACGATTCTTGATTTGAGTACTTCTCGTTATTTCTCGAGAAAACATTGAGTTTAGATTGAAAGGCACTCTCAATGATTTTTTCTGTGCGCAAGTTCTGTCTTCGCTCAAATGCTTTGATAGAACCCATCAGTTCTTCGACACCCAACGTTTCAAAATCTTTAGTCTGTTCTATGACGGCAACAATGGAATCATACCTTTCTGGTAAGCTGATGAGAATTTTCTCAACAATTCTTTGATTGGAAATTGTTTCTCCATACGTCTTCATCTGATTTATCACGTCCATGACTCGGGTGAAATAATCTTTTAAGAGCTTGGAATCCTTCATCTTCAAGTTCTCGAACTCCCTTCGTAGAGATTGAAGCTTTATGGTTTTGACTTGGGAACTTCCTCTATATTCCTTTTGAAGAATATCCCACGCCTTCTTTGATCTTGTAACGTTGATGATTCTTGGGAAAATAGTTTTCGTGACTCCTTCTTGAATCAGGAGAAGAGCTTTAGCATCTTTCTTGATGTTCCCCTTTAATTTATTGGCTTCACCATTTGATAGGGTTCCCTTGTCTTCCGGGTCTTCAAAACCGTCCTCTACATACTCTAAGAGATCTCGTGAGATGAACAATGTTCTCATTCGCACACACCAGAAATCGTAATTTTCTCCCTCGAATTCTGGTACATAACTTTTCTTGTAGTCTTTGATTGAGGATACCATTCTTCTCTAGGCTCTGATACCAATTTGTTGGAATTATTAATTTTAATGTTTACTGTAACTTGGTATATTAGAATAACTCGGAGGTTACAGGACTATTACTTGTTCCAACTCTTAAGGTTGGTAACAGACTCCTATAGTTGGAAACATATTCTATTACCAAACTTAGCTAGATTACATTGAATCAATATTATTCTAGGATATTATTCTCCTTCATTCCTGCCTTTATTCTTGCATATAGAATTTCCTTCTGTTAAGGAGTTACTTTCAACATTGTTGATGTAGTTTGAACATAGTTTCATGGCAGTTGATAGTAGCAGAATGGTGATGGAAGTGAGGTAGTGATGATGCTTTTAATTGAGTTAATGAACCTGTGGGCTATTAAGATGAACTTTTTGATGGTGGTGGTTGATTTCGATACTTGAGAAAAAATATATTTGGAGGATGTTAATGGCAGAGATGGAGAGATAAGCAGAGCTGTGGTTTCTTAATGGTTTTGCTTGCACTGAGCTGTGATTAATGGACTTTAGGAGTTCCGGTGGGGTTAGGAGACTTGGATATACATTTGTTTCGAAAAATCGTAGAAGGAGAGAATTTGCAGTGGTGTTTGGGTTCGAGATAGAGAATCACTAGCTTCTGTCGGTGTTGGTTCAAAAAATAATCGAGTTTGCGTGAACGAGAATTCAGTTGAAATTACAGATAAGCTTGCTGAGAGTTTGAGAAAATAGTGAGAGTTATCTTTTGAGAATTGACCTCACGCGGACAAGGAAGATGAGAATTTGGTATAACAAATAGTACCGAATTGGATGTACACTAGATATTTAGAAGAGTCACAACCGTCCATCTGGATCTCACTAAAGCTCTAGCCAATGAGAAGTCGTGGGTGTCTTATTAACTTACTCCGTGTTACATTGAATCATTGTTCACTTAGTTTCCATCTTTGATTTTTAGTCCTTATCAAACACGGATTTTCCATGTGCTTGATTGAGTTGTATGCTTGTGAAGACACCACCGAAACACAGAGAAAATATTTTAAAAAAAAGCCGTCAGGGAGAAACAGAAGGGTCTGGTTTTTGCGACTATTCGGTTTGCGTTATTATTTTAATTCTTTTCTTTTATTTACTTGTAT
The DNA here is from genome assembly GCA_023531435.1 of Papaver californicum. Taxonomy (NCBI): domain Eukaryota; kingdom Viridiplantae; phylum Streptophyta; class Magnoliopsida; order Ranunculales; family Papaveraceae; genus Papaver; species Papaver californicum. The sequence continues at coordinate 1,503,580 of JAJJMC010005141.1, forward strand.
TATAAACTCCAACATGTCTAGATAATTTCTTAAATTGATTGAGGATGAATTCTAAGTTCTAAACATGATTTGACATAATATATGAATTTATTTTAAATTTTTCACATGATTATTGTTTGTTTCTACTATAAGGAATGTTTATGATTAATTAATTGATTATTCTAGGTGGCCAACTAAATCAGTTACTTGATTGATATATTGCTAGTAAGGGTTAGGATATCCGTAACTGTTGAATAACTTCTACACAAGTAAAGCACGTAAGACCTTGCAGAGGGATTCTGTGGAGCTATCGCGTATAGAAGCAATATCAGTGGACCTTGCGCTAAGAGTCAAACTACTAGGATCAACCTATAAAGTCACAAAATATAAAGCATTTGACCAAATTACACTTAAAGTGTGCTATTTATAGGTGGTTTAGACAAATAGAATTTGGGGATATCACTGTTCTAATTGTTATCCTACGGTTGGTAATAATTTGTAGTGAATAAAAAATATATGAGTATACCAATTCAATGATTGTTTAGTAACGAAAAAGGATTCGTTGTTCATATTTCTCTCAATTGCTTACAACCTAATATTTTGATTTTTTTCTTATTTACTTTGCTTAAAACCTTAAACAGGCCGCGCCCCCCCCCCCCCCTCTTTGTGACGTTTGACAACTAAAACCTTGCTCCTCGTGGAAACGAATCTTATCTACTGCTATATTATTCATTAATAAAGTGGAAGATAAGTGAAATAACTTGTGCACCTACGACACGCAACAAGAACTTCTGGATTTGAATCTGTTGAATTTGGTCTTAGACCTTCTTCACTTATAGAACTCAATTCCCTTGTTCATTTCATGTCGCAATGAACTCATTTCTTCTTCTTTGGCCTCAGGATGCTTGAATACTTGGAGTACTTCACTTCTTAGCTCTTTTGTAGCCACTTTCACTCTTATTGGGATGATTCACCTAATATAAGACATAAGATAGAAAACAAGAGTAATAACAAGTAATAATAAAAAATTATAGGTAAAACAAGTATGAATTTGACACTAGAAACATGTGAATTATGCACTTATCATTGGCCATACATATATAGAGAGGACATGAATGAGCACCTGAGAGAGGACAGGGATGAGCATCTGCCCTGAAATTCTTTTGCGGAATTATGAGGTTTTATATTTCTCATACTCGGGTCTGAGACATAATTTTGCTATTTTACCCTTGAAAAAAACCCACCATATACACATACCTTCTCCAACCTCAACCAAGCATTCAGACACCCACAAATGTTCACCATTTTTCGTTCACACCATTTTTTACTTTAACAACGAAATTACCTCTTCTACATATTGCAGTAACCTAAATTCTTAATTCTAGCTCTTCTTCACTCTATCCACGAAACCCATCTTTGCAATCAACTATGTGAGCTTGTTCTCGACCACCATTACTATTGGCAACAGCTACATATCCAACTTCCGTTATCACTGTCGATTTTTGTATCACAATAGACACGAGTTCATCACCAACATCAACTCATCATAGCCATCTACAAAAACTCTTCCATGTTTTCTGCTTTGCTCAAGTTCCATCATCATCTAATAAACCCTGATGTGCTTGATCTCTAAAAACTAAATTTCAACTCCAACCCAGGCCTTATAACAACTATATTAATTTACTTCCTTAATCATCACAGATTGATCACAGTCACAATTCACTGCTATGAACAGACCTAACAACCCCAATAATAACACTCGAACTCATCATCAATCACCATTGCAGTCACCACCGATCACAGATTCGACTAATAATTGTGTATCTCATCATCATCATTAAATATTCACCATCTGCCATTACACTCAGTCGTGAAGAACCCTAGTTCTCTGTTCGAAACTATAAAGAAGAAGAAGGTGGCCTTTAATATAACTGCAGAAGATATTAACAAAATTCAAATGTTATGAAGCCCTTAGTAGAAACGACGGTTCCTTTAGCTATTTTGTATTAAAACCCATCAAACTAACAATTTCGTGAAACCTACAAGTTTAACTTCTCTTTTTTCCTATAACTTTCTCATACGAAGTCGGAATGGCTTCATTCTTTTGTGGTTGGCTTCGTGTCTTTGCTCCCTACGACATGGTGGTTAGAAATCCTGGATTTGACTGAGTTCCAATGGGTCTTTGATATTTCTTTCTTCGTAATACTCCATTTCCACTTCTTTTAGTGATGTAACCTAACAAAATACATAAAACATAAAAGTAATAATAATACAAGGTAATTCACACGAAATTTATCAAATAAGTGTAAGAAAATAATAGTTAAACTATGCAAATTATGTACTTATCAAATTCCCTCACACTTGCCTTTTTCTAGTCCTAGTGCAAACTATGAATCTAAACTAATGTAACTCACTTTCGGATGAATCATGGTTACACTTTATCATGTGCAACAAGCCTTTATACCCCTAGGTTTCCTTAGTGGACGAGATATAGTCTCTTGAGCGTTTACAAGAGGTATACCCATAAAACCTAACTTCCAACTTTCAAATACTCCAAAGCACATGTATCCAAAGAGCTAAGAAGACATGAAGTTTCTGCACACTAACAATAGGAAGTTAGAAGTATCAAAGAACATTATTCTCATGCTTAATCACTAGGTAGGGGAACCAAATGCCATAATGAAAGAAACCAGCCTCGATAGCGATCGAATAAACATTTCACCTCGACTTCTTCCTTACTAATAGGATTTTATGATATTGACACTCGTAAGATGATAGAAGTGGGTCTCACATATGTGCAAGCAGGAGTGAAGATAGAACATTTGCACACGTTGAATGGTGACGCTAAAAACTTGTTTCATATTTATGATGATCATTTAAGAAAGGCAATCAACCATTATGCGATGATGGGAATGCTTACTCACCTTCTCATCCAACCGACAATCAACACCACTCTCACATCATCCAATAGAAACATCTTCGGCTTCGACTTCAACTGTTGATTATGAACTCTTGAACTTCGTAGAACTTTGACAATTTGTAACTTTTTTCCTCAATCTTGTTGTTCGAAACTTTTTAACAGATGTTTTCTTCACCACGGCTTTATTAAATGAATACAAAAATAAATATACTCTAAAGCCAAATAGAGCATGTACTTATATTATTTATTTATTTTCTATTTATTTTCTTTTTTTTTTTTACGAAGAAAGAAATACAAACTAAAAAAATATAATGAAAATAACATGGCCGTGGGAGAAGGACTTTACCAGTTGATTCTTCACAACTTGTATTGTCTCGGTATCATAAACCTCACAAAAATTCACTTCTTTTTATTTTCTTTGTTGTTCTACTTAGTTTTCACTTTGGATATAGAATTGTGTTCCTTGTATTGTTGCTTGTAAACCTTGAACGTATTTAACTTTCTTCAAATTTTTAATGTTCCGCTTGTTGATAATGATGTTTCTATGGACATGTTGTTGTCGAGTGAGAGAATGGTGCCACTTCAAATCAAACGACAAGATGAGGTTAGTTCACAATTCTTCTGATGTCACCCTCATGATTGATAGAATTAGCGCTCAAGAGATCATAAAGTGCTGATGGTATACGAGGTTGACTAGATCCTTATTCTACCCGGAGCTTGCACAGATGAAACACTCTAAACGGAAAAATTCATTGAGGATTTGGTGCGTCATCTAATTTTTTTAGGGTAGTCTCCACTAATGATTGATCATCTTCTATAATATTGTTTTCTTTTTGCACCTAATTCGTCACCGGCATGGTTAAGTCCAAAAATTACTCCAACAACTAAGGAACATGAATGTAGTTTTCTAGTACATCTAAGTACAGTCGTTTCGGTAAGAATTATGTATATAAACTTAGCTAGAAGTATACTAAGTGACTCTAAAATCTCTAAAAGTTGAAGATTTTCATGCAAATACATACAAAAATTTAAAAATTGTATCTATAAAAATGAATACTAAAACTTTATATGCTTAATCACTCCCCCCACACTTAAAATTCTCGTTGTCCTTAATGTAATTGACTCTTCTGTAGTACTATATTTGTAACCCACTGACCAAACAATTGCTTTCATCTTTTCTCCACAACCAGCTGTAAAATGTTTTTTTTTTTATACAAAGTTAATCGTCGACATTACTTGTTACACCAAGAGTACTTACAAGGTGGTGATTATCCAATATTTTGATCATACAAGCACTGAATTCGACCTTCAAATATTCTCTTCTGGTATGGGTGAACGGAACACACACCAAGTTTGAGCCCGGAGGGAGTATGAGAAATATTGACATGACTATATCTTATTTTGATTGTAGAGGGTCACGGCTAACTGTATTAGGCTTGCGTTCAAGTTGGAAAAAAGCGTAAGGAGAGCAAACCATGTTCTCATTGTTTTTCATAGAATGGAGTGCTGAAGAGAAAATTTGCCCGTTGAACATTTGGATATTTTCACTAAGGTTGGACTGAATTTTGCACCTCCTTTTTGTTTGCTCATTGTTATTTTCTACTTCAGTTAATGTTGATATTGTAACTAGCGTCCATGATAATGTTTGATGTTTGTAAACTGCAGAAGTATACCGAATTGAAAATGGACTTGGTCAGACTAGAACAACACTTACTGGCTTTTATCTTCCATGTTGAGCATCCACATAAATTCATATCAAATTATCTTGCAAAACTTGGAACATCCACTGAGCCATCACCCAAGGAGCTGAGGAAGGAAGTTTGGAACCTTGCAAATGATAGGTACTTCCAACATTGAATGTGTACAGTATGTTTGATTTCTTTGATAGTATGTACCTCCACAAAAGATGCCATAATCAATTATAATTCCGGTGACTCCCTAATTTATGCATGTCCGTTATACCAAGCTATTATGCTAAAATTTTATATTTTTACTACAAGAAAAACGGGTTTAAGCGTCTAAAAATTGCAACTGGGAAAAATTTGGCGGCAATAAACATGTGTCCACTATTATTTAGCAACGAAAAAATACACTTAATCGCTAGATCCTTTGTTTAAGTAATTTATAGCAACTAAAATAATGAACATGTAGCTATTCAGTTTGAGGTACCGACTCGTAGCAACAACAAAATAAATTGGTTGCTCAAACCTCTCTCAGCAACTAAGTTTGAGCCAC
>JAJJMC010005141.1:1508723-1523204 GCA_023531435.1 Papaver californicum
AATAAATTGGTTGCTCAAACCTCTCTCAGCAACTAAGTTTGAGCCACGACCAAATATGTTCAATTGCTAGATCCGTTTTTCAAGTAACTTATAGCATCTAAAAAAGTGATCATGTAGCTATTCACGTTGAGGCACAGACTCGTAGCAACAGAAAATGAATTGGTTGCTCAAACCTCTCTCAGCAACTAAGTTTAAGCCACCACCACATGTTAAAAAATGAATTACTTGGTAAAATCTCTCTCAGCAACCAAGTTTAAGCCGCTACGATCATTTCAAAAAAAAATCAGTTTTTAAAGTACATTTGAGAACTTAATTAATATTTATCTAACAATCTTATTAGGATTTGTTTAATAGAAACATGAAAACTTGTTCAAATCATCGTTTTCATTCACTATGAGCAAATGTTTGGTTGCACAAATTGAAAAAGAAAATATACATGAGTCGACTAAATTGACTATAATTTGGTAATCTTTTTTTGTTTCAGTGTGTTTATCAGTTCTATATATTTTATCTTTTAATATAATTTTTAGAGGTTTTGTTCCCTTGACTTAATTCATGAATGACTTCTATAAATTGAACAACGATGGCTCTTGTATGGATGGTTATGCAGGAATTAGAGGAGGTCATTCGTGAATCATGGTCTTAATTCCAACTGCTCTTGTATGGAGAATAAGCATAATTTGGTCCCCCTGCTGTTCATTGACTTGTTTATGCAATCACTTGAAATGGCGGATTTCAAAATGCTCGAAAATAAGATCAAGCATGACAAATACAGAGCTCTTTGAAACTTGTACGACCTAAAAGCTGGATTGTAGTAAAGTTTACATGAAAAATCCTTAATTCGGCTGGGTTTACACAACTCAAAATGCTCACTATGAGGTGGTGAATTTTTCAAATGAATTAAAGGATGAATTTTTCATGTCTAGCCTACTATTGTTGTCCGCCAGATGAGAGTTGAGATAAACAGGGAGATTAAGCAAAGCCGACCCACAAATAGAGAGTTAATGACAAGAGCTAAGTGTTCATTTATTTTGGGACTTCGATTAGTTTCTTATGATTGCTGAATCAGAGCTTTTTTTAAGTCCGGGATGAAGAATCTTGATGATTTAACTCTAGCTGACACCTAAAAACCAAAAAGTACAGGAAACTGAGACAATCAAGGAACAAAAAAACTTTGATTTTTCATTTACGGAGACCCCGTTTTCTGATTGATAAAAGAACGAAAATAAAAGACAAATGTACATAAAATTCTAATCTCTGTGTCGTTTCGCCAAACACAACACTTCCCAGTATATCTTTTTGGGGTACAGAAAATAGAAAACAACAATCAGATTTAGCAAAACAAAAGCAACACATCATTTACATAATGTTCAAGTTGCTTCAAGGAAAAACTATGTCCACATTAGAACTGTACGTATCCGATGTAAGACCTAAACTCTTCAGGAGCAACAACCTGCGCAAGGATGTGCCTGGATTTCTTGTTTATGTTTCAAAGTGTTCCTCTTCACTACAGTAGATCCTTCATCCAACAAACTAGGAACTTCCGGTATGGCGATATCTATAGAATATCAACAATGGTTACTATGTAGATTATATACAAAACAACCACGAATTATGAAAAAAGACACCAAGGTGGTTAGATGTAATCACAACATACATTATATATGTCAAAACTATTAAATAAAAAACTTAAAACTTCCATCTATTTAGTTTCAATGGTTGTTCCCCATGAGTTTCCAGTTACTCCATCTCCAAACAGATAGGACATATAAATACCTCCTTAAATATGGTTTTAGTGCACAGGATGAACATAAATAGGTCGAGTGTGAACAACTACAACAATCACCAACTAATAAAATCCTCTCATTAAGATATACAGATTTCCAAATTTGACATAGTGGAACTGATTAGAAATCAAATCCTTTCCTGAGTAATATGTTTTTAGTATGAGTATTTTTTTGCTTTTAAAATGGGAACTCTTAAAAAAAATTGTAAGCAATCCAGGTACACTACATGAGAAACATCCTATCACGTATACCTGGTGAAGAGTATACATATCTAAGTGCTGATTCAATTAGACCAGAATCTACGGAATAGCACTCTGGTGTTGTTTTCTATGAAAATGAATTTATTAACAAGCATGAATGTTCAGGAAATGGACAGCCACAAACTAAGTTTGAAAGTTGGAGCACCAATCTGCTACTACGAAATCTAAGCCAGGCAGATGGACTATGCAAGAAACAAGATTAATTATGACTCAACTGAGAAAAAAGGTAATAAAAGCAGAGATACTAATAACAATTTTCATGTAAACTTTAATCATTTCAGCTAATAAAATCAAAATTATTAACAACAGTACTGTATTTTGAGCTAATAAAATCAAAATTATTAAGGAACCCAAAATGACAAAAATATGAAAAATTATAGGAAATGAAAATTTTGGTACCTTAGGGTTTACGATGGTTGCATTCTTCATGGTAACTAACACAAAATTGTAACTAACACAAAATCTGTATGACCATCCAACATCAAATCTGGACCATCAAAATATTTTCATGATCCGTATGAGGCACCATCACCACCGTTAATAGTTTTTTTATCAAAACCCTAAACAAAATTTCCTCTTTCATTTTCGGAATTTGCTTTTCTCTCTCTCTCCCAATTTGAGGCGCCTCTTGCGAAAACTAAGGTTCCATATTCGACATCATCATCACCACCATCACCGTCGAATCAAAATCATTCAACACCATCACGACCACCTGCTCACTTGGTAAGGTATCTCTCTGATGTTACTCACTAGTACAAATTTGGGCTTCCGTGACAGTTCAAAATCCTTAATCATGATAGTTCAAGAAATATCTGTCACAAAAGAATAAGCTATGAGACATACGCGACAGTTTCTTGTAAAAAATCACACTAATAATGGTACAAAACTGTGACAGTTTATTAACTGTTACTTAATAATTATACGATGACAGTTTTTGTAGAAAACTGTTAGTGTATATTGATATATAATAACAGTTATAAACTGTTACGATTCTTAAGTTATAGCAACTGTTTTATATAAGAACTGTTATAGAAGTGTATAGCAATAGATGACAGTTTCCTTCGATTAAATTCATTTTTATTTATAGTGATAGTTCTGATCAAAAACTGCTGCTATTTATCATTGATGTATAATAATACGTGGTCTGCTTTATTAGTGGGTTATTTTGTTAGTGGGTCTGTCTTCTCCTCTCGACATATTCTCCTCTCTGTTGAAAACCCCAAAGAGAAAGCTTAACAAGATTTCATTGATTCTCAATACCATCATCCATCTCTCTATTTCGATTATAAATCTAATCCCTTTCACAATTCCTATCTATGTACAAGCATATCTCATATCTCTTTTCATGTGTTTTCTCTCTTGAATAGGGTTTCATAATTTGCTTCAATCCTTATCACTCACTATCCATCTCACTTGCTCTGAAATATTTCCATTTTGTTCTTGTACATTTACATAAATCGAGCTTTAAAGCTTTCTCTTTTATCTCTATTTGAAACTACATGAATCTCTCGATTTCTTCTCTCAAGAAAATCATAGTCATGAGTTAGTTGATTGAGTTTTCAATGGTGGTCATGAAGATTATTAAGTGTGTGATTTCTTACAAGGTATGAGTTTTCGGTTAATTTAATGAAATCCCTAGTTTACGATTTGGGTTATCTTACTTTTTCTATTTAGGTTTGTTGTCCAAATATGCTTCTCCTTTTTGTGAAGCCCTAGTTTTTAATAACAGGATAATTGTTGGGTCTCTGTGTCTGAGGTTGTAGAAGTTCAAGCTTGTCATCTACCGGGTGTGTTACCTTTGTATTTGATGCCTTCAGGTAGTTTGTATGCTGTTATTTGTTATTCTAATTTTTAAAATGTTGGTGTGATTTGGTTAGCAATTAGTGAAATTTGATGCCTACTTCACATTCTTTTCAAATGACAATTTTCTGGATTTTTCACTTCTTTCCAAGAAAGATATTTGGAATAGAACACGGATTTGATGTTTCATTAAGTAAAGGATGAGGATGGACTTTTTTTATTGATATCAACCAGAGACCAGTAGTGATAGTTTTCCAATATATCAGTTCTTATAGGATATTAACTAGCTAATTTTTAGGCCATTACGAGACTTCATCAAGTTCACCTTTTAGTCGACCTTACGAGACTTCATCAATGTAAACTTTATAGGGGGCAGGTTCTAAGAAAAAAAAGGTGGAGGCAATTAGGGATCTAAGGCGCTTGTTGTCGAAGTCTGAAATATCTCTTGTTGAAGCAGCTCTCAAAACTGAAGTAATACCTGCTCTTGCGCAGTTCCTTGCATTTGGATCACCAGATGAACTCGTAGTATTCAGTTCTTACTAGTTTTATATCCAGTAAGCTTTTCCATCTTTCTTACGCCAACCTTATGTCATGATTTTCATTTCCTAGTAAACCAAATCTTGATACAATCTTTTGGAGATGCTTTGATGAGCATATTCCCTTACGTTACTTCATTCTATAATAAGCTTGAATGAAAATATATAATAGATGATAGAGGATGCAGGAAATTAGCATATGTATGTGTGTGAAGGTGTACCCACTAATAATCAGTGATCAAAGCAGAATCTGAACGTGGCAAACCTTTTTCTTTTTTCATGTTGTAGTTGCTTGAGGCATCTTGGTGACTGACAAATATTGTTGCAGGAGAGCCAGAACAGACAAAGTTTTACTTCCTTCCTTACCTTTGCTCATTGCTTATCTTGGGGGTTAGTGATTTCATTTCAAAAAAAAATTCTGAATATTATTTTGGTTCTTCAATGCCTCTTGTTAGAATGCTTCTGAAGCAATTGTGCACCCTAAATATACTTAAAAAAATATCAATAAAGTTTCACATCTCTATGTTCTGGTACATTCTGATAGTTTTCATCAGTAGTGCAAACTGTGCCCAAGTTACAATATCAGAGTCAACACCTAAGTGTCAGCTTGATTAATAAGATAATTCTACTATTCCAGCTAACTTAGCGAGTAGAATCTGTGGCCCTTGTGTTCTAGTTGACACTCTTGCTTTATGTTTTATTTTTGGTCTAAATCGGGAATATAAATGTTAACATTTTAAAATAAGAAGTAAAATCTTCTCCATCAATAGGATACTTATTTCGTTTGTGTACTTTGGTTTGATACTTTCTCTATCGAGGCGTTTTTTTTTCTTTTATCATTCTTATTTTTGGGACAAACACAAATTTAGGTTTGTTTGTTGTTGGGTTTATTTCCTTAACAAAGCCAAAGAGAGAATAAGACTAACCAACTAGTAAATCGTTTGGATAATTAATGTCTTTAGCTTAAAATTTATACAGAGAAGAGTTTCATTTATGTTGTCGAGCAGTGTGCATGGGCAGTGGGCAATGTTGCTGGTGAAGGAGAGGAGCTGAGGAATGTCTTGGTGTCACAAGGAGCCTTAACACCTCTTGCAAGGATAATCTTGTCAAATAAAGGGTCAACAACAAGAACAGCAGCTTGGGCCTTGTCAAACCTGATCAAGGTTCTAACTCCTCAAATACATTTACAATAACTTGATTGATAACCAAAGATATTTTTCTTTATCAATGGTAAGCTAGGGTGATTTAGTAATGTTTATTAACATGAAACATGACCAGGTTTAGTACATGCGACAAAAAATGATCTTGTTCATCACCTAAGAAGTATATGTTATGTTTATGTATATTTATCTTTATTTTAATATATGTGCCCTCTTGATTCCTACTCTTTTGTATCATGATGAATCTCATTTGCATCATCTGTTTTAGCTGTTTTAGCAGTTCTTTTTCCCACAAGTACTTTTAAATGAGTGAATCAGTTCAATCTAGTGTTTTTGAATTCTTTGATTTCTACTTTGCGTAGGTGCCTGATCCAACAGCTTCCTCTTAACTCATAAAAATCGATGGGGTGCTAGATGCAATTGTTTGGCATTTGAATAAAGTGTAAGTAAAAGGTTACTTGTTAGTCGTTACTTGAACTTTTGGATGTTAATTTAGAAAAAAACCCATGAATATTCTGAAACAAATTAAAGAATTCCATGATATGAGATATTGAATGTTTCCTCAAAGTTCTTATCATCTGGTTATGTCTAGATATTTGATAATTTTAAGTTGCTGATCAAACAAAGATGAGGAGTTGGCCACCGAAGTAGCATGGGTGTTTGTTTACCTTTCAGCTGTATCAAACCTTGCTGCCAACATGCTTATCAAGAGTGACCTTGTTCAACTACTTGTTTGCAGATAGGCAACATCGGACAGTTTACAGCTGCTCATTCCGGTAATTGATAACACGGTATCTTCTTTTTTTCCTTATCTGTTGTTTGTAACTTAGTTATCAGTCAAATGACCTCCTTATTTTGTTTTTTTCAAATGCAACTTCAGTATCTTCTTTTTTGTATTAGTCAAAGTTTGGTTTTCTTTCTTTTTTATTCTAGTTGATCATCATAAAATAGTGACGTTACTTTGTGGTTCACAAAAATCCTTCATCAAGACCCAGCACTGAATTTACAGAAAACAAACTCCGCCAAATGTATTTTTCTTTTCCCATATTTTCCTGTACTTTAATTTTGAATTTTGTATACAATTGGCTTAAATCAACCTTAGGTAGTTCGTGGGATATTCCGGGATTTAGTGCATTTGAGCTATATATTGCTGAGAGTTTTCTGTTTGTATAGGTTTTACGGAGATTAGGTAATATCATAGCTAGTGATAGTCACAAAACTTGTGTACTTACTGCTGGACATGATATTACAAGTTAGCTTATTCCCTTCTAATTTTTACTGTGTGCAACTAAAGCTTTTGTCACTTAACATTCGAAGATACTGAACCATTTGAAGTTTCCATAAAATGTCGTATTGGCTCTTGTAAAATGTTTGAGATGTGAGCATTGGGTATTGAAAAAGGTGAGTTTTCCTTACTAACAACTCTTGTAGTATATTTTTGTCTCACCTCTTAGTTGATATATTTGTTAATGGTGCAGGAGGAAGCCTGGGTTCTATCCAACATAGCAGCAGGTACTCTTGTTCACAAATATTTTTCTCATTCATTTTTCATCTTTTTAATGCTAGTTACGGTGTTATATCTGCACCCGAGGTGACCTATCGGTAACTTTTAACGATCAACAATATCTACCTCGTAGCTGCATCTGACAGAGTGTTAGAGAAGATGACCATTCACGATATTTTTATCCTATTATATCTCATCATACATGATGCATGTATTCATGGGTTGACTGCATATTGAGTGCCGCTTTAAGGAAGGAAGGATGGAAAACCTTGCATCCTGTGGTTCCTTTGAAGTCAGATAACTTTTTGAGGACTATGGTAAAGGAAGGATGTGATTGAGATCAAAGGGTTTGTTCCTAAAGTTATAGGCGGCAAAATCTTACCTCAACCTATTCAGGTAAGGTTTTCTCATATTCTTTACATAGAAATTACAATGATCAATTATTCCTCGTGTTTACTACTTCTGACCACGTCGGTATTGCATAATGAAGTGTGTTGTTAAGCCTAGTAATTCCGTAACTTCTAGTCTCCACTTTAGTAGGTATTTATTCAATCGGTTTCTGTTGAGGTAAGGTTTTATCTGTTTCGCACACGAAAAATCTACCCCAAATTCTATTTTGGTAACTTTAATTTATTTCATTACCTCTGGCTCTATACAGCTAACTACATCCTGTCACGATTTTTAATGCCCACAAAATATGACTGTATCAGCTACAAGAAAAGATATCAATTATCCGACTAATCCATCTTTTTTGGTCTTTGCAATCTGTTCGTATTGTTTTTCAGAATAGATGAAACTTTATTTATTTATTCGCTACCTTGTTAGCTTCCATTTTACTTTTTATGTTTCACGACTTAACCCACACGCTTAGTAAGCATAAAGTACATTTTCTTTCATTTTATTGGTTCTTTTTTGTCTTGTTATTTAAATTCTATTAACATGTTGGTACTGTATTTTCACTGTTAGTGTAAGACAACGTGGTAACAACAATTCGATAACCATTATATTTTGGTTCATGCCCCGAACTTTATTAAAACTTTTCCATATTAGCGAAGCATTTTGTGTCATTAGGTTCAGTTTTTTAATAAAAAAAAATTTGTTGTAACACTTAACACGTCTTGGAGGTAAGCTTCCTGAAGGTTTTTTGCTTGTGGGTCCACCCGGGACCGATAAGACCATGTTAGCGAGAGCCATTGCGGGAGAAGCAGGAGGACCATTCTTCTTCTGCAGCGGAAGTGAGTTTAGGAAATGTTTGTTGGTGTGGGGGGCAAGGAAAGTAAGAGATCTATTTTTTGCAGCAAAAAAACGGTCTGTGTATAATTTGCATTGATGAGATGGATGCAATAGGAGGGAGCCATAACCCTGAGGATCAACAGTACATGAAAATGACTTTGCATCGGTTGCTTGTCGAGCTTTGATGGCTTTAAACAAAATGTTGGAAATATACTTATTGTTGCGACCAACTTCTCCAAGTCTTTATATAAAGCACTTATTAGTCCTTGGCGTTTTGAACGTAACATTGTTGTTCCAAATCTTGATGTTGAATGACAGAGGCAGATCATGGAATCTCACATGTCAAAGGTAACTGATTTATTTATCCAGGTCTTATCTATCCCCATATTTATTCATTTGAGTTTTTCTTTTTTATGGTGATTTTTTCAATTTTAGGTTTGGTTGAATCAGTGTCTTACTTACTTACACTTTTGTTTTCATTTCTAGGTTTTCGATCCATTTTTTCCAACATCAATTATAGCTGCAATCAAGTTTCTGTATAACTCCAGAAAGATTTGATTTTTGTAGTGAAGTGTTTTTCACTTTTTAGAGAACTGTCGTTGATGCTTTAATTGATATTTTCATTAAATGTTTCTCAAATTCTAATTAACTATTTGAACTTATTGGTAGTAACAATAAGTTCCCTTTGATTCAAAGTACCACAAATATCAGATTTGGATGTTGAGGTAAGAATAGTAACAATAGTAACAAGAGTAACAAGAGCAACAAAATGTAGCATTTTCCATTACCCATTGTGGATGCTCGTAGGTTGTGGTTTTACAATTTTCTTATGGTATATTTGTATTGAAAGTTTATTTCTTTGTGCTGCGCTAAATATAAATGTGCAACAAGAAGTTCTTTCTCTAACATTCAGCAGGATCAGGACAGACTAACAATTTTTTGTAGGGAGAAAAGTGATCTAGAAGTTCGTCAGATATTTATGGATGTATAACCGATAAAGCCAATAGGGAATATTATGTGTCCTGGCATTTCAGTGCCGATGATTAAATGGGTTATTGGTCATTCCCACTTCACTAGATTTTGGTTTGTTAGTACACTGTTTGGTTGATACTTGGTTGACAAATTTTATTTTATTTTCTATGTCATTAATTTTAATATTTTGTTGTTAATGTGTTTACCAGAAGGACCATGGTATTTCCGATTCTCTCATTAAAGAGGTTAGAGACATGACACGTAAGTTTTTTGACTAACCTTATGGTGAGAAATTTAAGATTAAGATGTCTTCGAAGACTGGATATAGGTTTGTTTGTAGTGAAATTTCTTTCTGATTTTCGCAATGATCATACATTGTGGGGAGCTCTTATACTAAATTAATTTCGTGTTTGTGATCTTGAACTCAATTGTAGAGGATACAAGAGAATTGGAGAAAATATAACCAAAGACAAACTTGATAAGCATGAAGGAATTCATGTAGGCCTTACTTCTTCGTTAAATGAATCTCTGAATTGATTATGTATGTAATGATTCATGGCTAATCATAGTTATTACCTTTCCTATATATAGTGTTATAGAGAATTTAAGCCGGGATGTTCGGAGATCTTGGAAAAACTTTAGAAGGATTTAATAAATGGTATAGATTCTTTTAATTATTTGGTTGAATGTGAGTGCACGCTGTTTTGACTGGAATTGTTTGCCAGCTTCATTTTTATTGGTTATTCAAGAAGTTAACAGATTATAATTGGTCAGTGGACTCACTATACAGAATTATGTGATGAATCTTTCATGCAGGCAAAACAGTCCTTCAAACTTTTACTCAGTAGTGGGAGAGTACATCAACCTTCTAACAGGCAAGCTCTCAGCTCTCTCTTTCTATGTGCGTGTCGACGGTCTATCAATGAGATTTCTAATTACTTACAGATCATTCAAGAAACATATTGTGGGGGCTTGCTCTTGCACTGGATGGATGTCCCGAAGAATTTGAAGCTGAAATAGCAGGAGATCCATTTTGGGTAATGCGTTTCATAGGTAATCCTGGTATATCTGATGCCAAAGGCGTAGGGTTTCCATAAAATGCCATTGGATGGTAAGGCTCCATTTTTTTTTCATGGACTGTCTTCCGGTATTTTGCAGGGCCTTACACGAGTGTTTTTTCTTTTTTATTTCCTAACCCTATTCAAACTCCAATGAAGCTCATACTAATTATGGTAATATTTCTGACCTCAAATAATCGAGGAAGTTTATTTTTAATTCTCCACGCTTCTCACACACAATGTTTTTGTGCAGGACTTTTGGTATTGGTTAATCAAGATGATGAGATTCCTGCACTTCAGGTACGAACATTGGGTAATTTATTCTTTTTCCAAACATAATCCTGCATGTATAACATGATGAACATCTCCTCTTTCTTTTTCAACACTCATTACAAATGTCGATATTAGGAGTGAACATTGGACCTCTCAACAGAAGTGTTTTGATATTGTTAGAGCTAATTACCTGGTATTTATTCCTCTTCGTCAGTATTATCACTGCATGCATAATATAATTTTCACCTATCGTACTAAAGCAAATTTTGGTCTGAAATATGTCTCTAATGTGAGAAATCAAGCTGGTGAATGGATATGGGAAGTTCCTATACTTGGCACATTTGTATGCAACATCGGCGATATGCTGAAGGTATACATCCTTCTTTACGAAATAATATTTGCTCGCCTCTATGCGTGAATCCTCAATGCCATATATTGTGCTATTGAATTCCAGATATGGTCGAATGATTTATATGAATCAACTTTGCAAAGAGTGATCAACAACTCACCAAACTATAGAGTTTCTGTTGCTTTCTTCTATGAGGTACTACTCTTCCTTTCTGATCCGTCTCTTTTTATCTAGTCGTTGTCCTTTTGTTTAAAACATGTTAATGTTGTATTACTGCAGCCCAACTTTGACGATGTTATAGAACCTTTGGAGTTTTGATGGATGTGCCTTTTTTTTGTACAACTAAGTACCTCTTTCCTTTTTAATTTGGATAGATCTTTATCATTTTGCATGAAGATCGCAGAATTGGTTGAATTCATCTTGGTTTCCATATGATTGAAGTTCTATAAAAAAAAATTTTGTGCTTGTTCTGATATATGGAATCTTAATGGCTGGAATATCAAATATCTCATGTTGAATTATATATTGGTATTAGAGAGCTTATTGTAGATTTCCAGTAATAGATCAAATTTAACTGATGTTAACTTTCATTATGCGGCATGAGAATCTATAGAGTTCGGAAACCTTGGACTTCGGGATAATGTTGTACAAGTCTATAAAGAATTTCACTGACAAGGTTTCTATAGACTCGTCTACACGGTATAATTTATTTTCAAATAATGTCATATAAAAAATGTATTTGTTCTGCTCACTACTGCAATGATAGTCTTGTTTTATCTCAACATGGAACCAATAACTAGGCAAACTAAGATTAAATTTCCTTGACCAAATGGACATCGGTTCTAGCTAGTGTAGATTGTCTGATATTTATTTGGGTATGTAGTGGCTATATTCATTGGCTACCAGACTGATTATCCTACAATTCCAGGGTACATGAATTGGCAGGAGTAGATTGGGGACATGAATTAGCAGGAGTATATTTTGATCAACACTTCGAAAAATGGATGTGGTTTCCAACTTCATTGTTAATTTATTTTAGTTAGTATTAAGACTACTTTCATATCAAGTCTTTTGAATTATGTAGTACATTCACTTTTAGTTAACTTATTTTATTTGAACTTACTAGTTCCGTACTAGCTATCTGTTAAATAGTTTATTGAGTAATCGAATGACAATTTTATTAAAAGCAAAATTTTATTTCCATAATTATTTCGATATTAATTGAGCATATGTTGTATCAGGAACTAGTTTGCTACAAATTAGCCTTCTACAAAGTTGACTCTTCTATGACAGTTTTATTTAGAAAACGCAATTGATGTTTGCCAACAATGACAGGTTTATAAAGAAAACTGCTACTTTAGTATAATAAATTGAGTCATTGATGACAGTTTTATGAAGAAACTCTCATCTTAGTCTAAGAAGTTAAGTTTTTAATGATAGTTTTTATGGAGAAATTGTCACCTTAGTAAAAAAAAAAAAGTTTTTAATGACAGTTTTTATTGAGAAACTATGACCTTAGTAAAAGAAATTAAGTTTTCAATGACAGTTTTTATAGAGAAACTGTCACCTTAGTAAAAGAAATTAAGTTATCCATGACAGTTTTTATGGAGAAACTGTCACCTTAGTAAAAGAAATTAAGTTATCCATGACAGTTTTATTTAGAAAATGTTATTATATGTTGTCAATAATGACAGGTTTATGAAAAAACTGATACTTATAGTTATGATTCTGTGACAGTTTCTTATAGACCCTTTCGTAACAGAGCCTTTAATGACAGTGCAATAATTTTTTAAAACTGTCACAGAAGCCCAAATTTGTACTAGTGATTGTTCTCATTATGTTTCGTTTTTCTGATTCATTTCTTCATTTTCGTTATTTTCTGTTCAATTAGTGGGTTTAGGTTAGTTTTTGGGGTAACATGTATATTTGATGAATGTTTTGGTTAGTGTTTGTGGAAGAAATCTATTAGTCATGTTCATAAATGTTTGCATTCATTGTCATTCTTTTGTATTGAAGTTAGTTGTTAACTGTTAATACTGTAATATAACTGGGTACATTATGTGCAGTGGACTTTATTTGTATTCGTTGTTATCTTACTTAGGGAGTGAAAGTGAGACTGTCTCATTATGTGTAGTAGATGTTATTTGCATTATCTTATTTAGGGATTGAAAGAAAGACCTTCTCATTATGTGTAGTAGACGTTATTTGCATTCATTGTCATTTATTGGTCATTTAAGTTTGTTGCTAACTGTGAATACTTAATAAACAAATGAAATGAATACTTCCGACAAAGGTCTGAATTCTTAGTAAGGTCTGATTTATTAGTAAGGTCTGACATCCAATTCAACTTGCTTCTAATTATCATACCTAACAGTTCAGGTTTTTCATTTTCAGAAATGGCTAGAATGAGAGGCGCTCTTATAAAGCAAGTTCCCCGGAGTGATCCGATGACCACTCGTCAAAGGGGGCGGTTCACATGAGTGATACGAGGGTCACTCGACAAAGAGGGTCGGTTCACATGAAATTTGAAAAAGGAAACAATATTCCTCTCCCTTATTTTGTTTATTTATTCATTCTTTTTGTTTTTCATGTATGAACTGTTTTGTTTACGGGTTACTTCAGAGAAGGGTGGTACTTCTACAAATGTATTAAAGTCCAGAAAGCGATCTTCTGCAGCTTTAACAACTCCTCAAATGTCGTTAAAGAGAACATATCCATCCATAAGTCCTCAATTACAAACACTCATTCCAGAAAAGGCAAAAAGCTCAACACAAGCACAATTGTCATTGTCATGGGATGTTGAACCTGTAACGGGTGGCAGTCAACGATCTATTTTGCGACCACCTTTCTATCCACCACGTAATGATGTTGAAAACAATGGGAGTCAAAATTCTGTTTCTAGGCATTTCCCTACTCCAACGTGTGATGAAGTTAAAAATCACAGCAAGCAACGGTCTGCTTCGGCTTCTAATCTCTCACATGGTCAGCGCAGCAATCCCCGTGTGTCTCCTCGACGACATTCCCAGCAGTCTTATAATGAACTTGACTTAACACCGCTCAGGAGTCCTCGAATAAAAACTTTGTTGGCTCGTAGTCAACTTGAATCGACACCTCGTAGGAGTCCTCGGTTGTATCGTCGACATCAAACTCATGAGGTGGCTGAACTTGTCCATGTTTCACCACAAGTAGACCATCGTGGTTGTTCGCAAGAAGCCACTAATTCTCCTCAGGATGCTGATTCTTCCCAACCACTTGGTAAAAGTAAATTTTTTTAACTTAACTCTAATTCTTTCACAGTTTATTTCCTACTAACAGGTCACTGTTTCTAACTGCTAACTGGTCACTGTTTCTACTGCTAATTGCTAACTGGTCATTGTTTCTACTTCTAACTGCTAACTGGTCACTGTTTCTACTGCTAAATGCTAACTGGTCATTGTTTCTACTGCTAATTGCTAACTGGTCATTGTTTCTACTGCTAACTGCTAACTGGTCACTGTTTCTACTGCTAAATGCTAACTGGTCACTGTTTCTACTGCTAACTGCTAACTG
>JAJJMC010005141.1:1523214-1544266 GCA_023531435.1 Papaver californicum
AACTGCTAACTGGTCACTGTTTCTACTGCTAACTGCTAACTGGTCACCGTTTCTACTGATTTCCGTTTATTACACAGAGAATACTAGGGGTATTACAACTCTTCCTAATGTTGCACTCAGAGATATTGGTGAGGATAAATTGAAAGTGGAAGTTTCTCCGCTCGTCTTGGTGGGTACATTCGCCCTTGAATGTATTCTAGCAATAGGTATGTGGGTGCGCCAGAGTGAGAACTTCCCTTTGACTGTGCGTCTTTTTAGCAAGAGTATCTAAACTTGTCAGGGTACGTAAAACTTAATTCACCTTTCTATTTATTTTCTTTAGTTTCATGAATGTTTTTAATCAATGGTAATTGTATAACATATTTATTTTTTGTTATAGGATACTATATCTTAGTAACCGATGACGCATTCGCTGAAAAGACTATTAGAACACAGATGAGGTTGGCTTACGTGCGATATCGCTCTGAGTTGGCTAAGCATTATCGCTCGTTTGATAGTCATGAAGAAGCTTTGCTGCATCCATCCCCAAGAATCCGCAATTTGGATGACTAGACATATATGTGTGACTTCTTCAACACGAATGCGCGTTCAAGGTATATTAATTTGCTGGTCATCTCTATGTGCAATATTTTTTAATGCTTTGACATCTTAGATAATAAATTTATGTTGAACATTTAACATGGAGCCGTGGTGTCCAAATAATTGTTACGGTGTCTTCTAACTTGCATTTTTCATATTTAATTGGTAGGCTGCATCAAAAAAATCAAGGTCTGCGGGAAGGCACAATCTCTGAACCATAAAAATGGTACGCAGATTTTTGCTAGGAAAGCGTATGAGAGGGTAAATCTTAAATTGTTTATTCTTGTATTTTGGATATTTTTTATGTCTTAAATACTTTTAGTGTGGTACACTAATAATCTTTATATCATTAGGCGCGTAAAAATCTCCCGAATGATCCACTTAGCATGTTCATGGTAACACACAAAGCAAGCAAGCTTGGTAAAGTGTGTCAAGACTGGCAGGTACAAATTTCCTTCATAATAGCTAATGGTTTAAATGCCTGAACCATAACAGTTAGTGCCTGTATAATAGCTAATGGTTTAAATGTGTTAAGTATGCATTTCTTAATGTTTGTACGAATTTTGCTACCGTGTGAAATATTCATCAGCCCTGGTACTACATATTAGAAGAAGCATGTCTTTTTTTCCTGTTTTGTTTTCATTTCAATTAGCATGTCTTTTTTTCCTCCCCAGAACTGTACCGTAAAATGACACTACATGTAGACTATTATGTAGCATAGTATGTCTTCAGTGATTCTATGGTGTTAATGTATGAAACCTTGTGTTGGATTGTAATTTGAATGATTTGTCTGTGTATAATATATGATTTCTTGTGGTTAGTTTAGTTTGTGTTTGTCAAATTATGAAGAAGTTTTGTTACCGAGGAATTGCATGGCTACATATTGAGATATTTTTCAACTTGATGCGTTCATTTCTTTTATGATGAATTGATGCTGTTTGCTTATCGAATAACGGAATAGTCTACATGTGAATAGAAAGACATGGAATAGGGCTCACCTTGATTATTACTACTGGTTATTAGCAGGTTTATGTACTTTTGCGCTTGGTGTTCATATATCAGTTTCTAGGTGTTACTTATACAAGAAAACTGTTGCAGCTGTACTTGTTTCATAACATGGCTTGCACGACAAAATATTTTATCATTCGGAAATATTTTGTAACTGGGATCATTTTGTTTGCGAGCTACTTGCATTGCTCTCATATGCTTTAAAAGATGTAATCCTTGAATATCTTAAATGCATTTCTAGAATCCCACTCTTTTGGTAGTATCAACAATAGGAGCAGTACTGGTATTGACTGTGGTGTAAATATTATATAGTTGTAAATACAATAGGAGCATTTCCTGAATCCCACTCTGAGGACCTATGGCTATTAGCAAACAATACTAGCCACAATTGTATTGACTGTGGTGTAAATACTATATAGTTGCTTGACTTGCTTCTAGTATTGTATTTCTAACACTTATGTTAACATCTTGACCAGATATTATAGTTGCTTGACTTTCTTCCAGTATTGCTTCTAGTTTATAACATTACATAATGCTTAAGAATTCTACTAACTGTCTGTGTGTAATGTGTGATTTCTTGTGGTTAGTTTAGTTTGTGTTTGTCAACTTCATGCGTTCATTTCTTTTATGTAATGTTTGAATTCTACTAACTGTCTGTGTGTAATGTGTGTAATGCTTGAGTTATTTTACTAACTGTCTGTGTGTAATGCTTGAGTTAATTTACTAACTGTCTGTGTGAATTCTACTAACTGTTTGTGTGTAATGCTTGAGTTATTTTTCAACTTCATGCGTTCATTTCTTTTATGATGAATTGATGTTGTTTGGTTATCGAATAACGGAATAGTCTACATGTGAATAGAAAGACATGGATATGAGCTTGGTCAGTTTTTTGAAGGGGGAAGTGCATTTAATAACAATGCTTCATTTCAGTATTGTGTAATATATTTTTTAAGCAGCCTTGTCATCTACATGTCATTAAGTGCACCATTAAAATGTGCTGGTGGTAGGTGTAAACTAATCGGTTGCCTGTTTTTTTATAATATTTATGCAGTCTGAAATGAACCGTCTTAGTGAACAAGTTCGTCTAAGGGAAGTGAACTATACTCCCGAAGAAATATATTCAAAGGTTGTTGATCCCCGTCGCTATGGGGCCAAGCGTCCTCGTAAGTCAAAAGTCGCTTCCGGCAGCTTCACCCTATACGAAAGAAATGAAGCCCAACTCGCTGCTCTCAAAAAACAGCTGGACTTGGAAAAGAAGAAAAGGATTAAGTTGGAACGGAGAGAGCGTGATCTAAGAGAGTATATGAACGAGGCTTTGAAGAAGATGGGAATTCAACCTATGCCAGATTATTTGGAAGATGATTCACTAGATGAGCATGAAGCTGAGGCATATGGAGGTGCTGATCATGATCATGATGTGCAGGCAGATGGAGTATGCTGATGAAAATCAAGAGAATAATTTGTATGCGGAGTATGCTGATGACAATCAAGAGAATGATTATGCTGATGACAATCAAGACAAGGATTTGTATGTGGAGGATGAATCTGACTAACGTAGCTTGAAGTCCCTTTTATTTTGGTGGACAATGGATGTGTGCAGTTTTTTTTGAAGCAACAACCAGGTATAATGCTGACTTTTTTAACTTGCACAATTTGATTTACAATGTATGTGCAGTCAACAAACAGGTATATTGCTGACTATTTTTTTGGTATACATGTGGTGTACAAAGTATGTGCAGTCAACAAGACTTATACTGCTGACTTTTTTTGGTGTACAATGTATGTGCAGTATATGTTTTTTGTTCTTTTGGGAAGTGAAAGTAGACATTATGATGATACAAGAACCATTAACTTTTTATGTATTTTGGTTCTTGTTGGGTATGTGTATGAAACAATATTGGGTTATGCTTTTTGGTGGGATACTCAAATGAAATATATATATTTGTAATTATCTAATCTTCTTAATTAGATGTTTTCATTTTAATTATATAATCTTAGTTATAACTTTTTTTAATTATAATTAGATTTTTGGATTATTTAAATCAAATGAGCAAAAAAAGTGAGTAGCTTAAATACTCCAGCAACCAACTTTAAGCCAATTAAAATCTGAATTCTAAAATAATTTGGAAGCTTAAAAATTTAAAAAATCAACTTGAGTAAAAACTTTGATACCTTAAAAATTTAAGCAACCAACTTCAAGACAATCAAAACCAAAAATCGCTTGTAGCAAGAAAAATCATTTGATCGCTTAAAATTTTAACCAAGTAACATCAGGTTAAGTTGTTCCATGTATCTTCCAACTAGGTAGTTTAATAGCTCCTAAGCCACAAGTTGCTTCTAGAGAGTAAAAAATTTTGTACCTCAAAAGCTTGAGCAACCAACTTCAAGCCAATCAAAATCAGAAATCACTTTTAGCGAGCAAAATCATTTGATCGCTTAAAACTTTAACTAAGCAATTTCAGAAAGAGTTGCTCCATGTATCTATCAACTAAGTAATTTAATTGCTTTAGAATGATTGGTATATCTGAAGCGATTGATATTTTACTTGCTATATTTATTGGTCTAGATGTTAAGCGATCATAATTTTACTTGCTCCATGTTAGTTGGTCTAAATGTTAAGCAATGAGGAAAGTACTCGCTCTAGAGCGATTGCATGGTCGCTCAAGGCTTTGAGATACATGGCTTTGGGCAACCAACGGAGCGAGTGTCACTTTTAGTCGCTATAACAGTTATAGCGACTTAAAAAGGGCTTTAAGCGACTTAAAACGAGTAGTCGCTTTGTAGATTTTCTTTGTTATAGATTCTTATTTATATTAGGCATATAATGTTATCTTATAAATGTTCGGATATAATTAGAGTCCACTTGATGTGCTTAATTTGGTTCTTCTCTTCTCACAATTTATTTATTATATGTAAATCTCATATGAAGAAGGAATTTGGTCGTAGGTAATAGTCAATATGTGTTGTTTATTTGTGTATTTTACTCTACTCAAATCAATGACTGGTTGCTTATTTCGGTCGGGAAGTGTTGTTTGACGGGATGGCGTTATTCTGCACGATCTGTTGCACATTAAGTGGTAAAATTAAGAAATTATCATTGTCCAAATAGCAATGATAAATGATAATGAGAGCATGCATGATAGTGATACCTTCATTTCATTTCAATAACCTAGGGAATTGCAAGGTTGAAGAATACCTTAGTGGAATTCGTGGAGGACAAAAAGTACTTGCCTAATCACGTTGATGGTGGATTGCTCTAAACCACGTTGGTGAAACTCTAACAATTACAGGTATAAAAATCACTTTATCATTGTCGTATGTGTTTCCTCTTTTATTTTTATTATTGCTCAAGAAGAAACTCAATAGTACTGGTGGATGGATGCAGTCGATCGACCTGCCCGATGGAAGTGAGAAGGGTCAGTATACTTTTCACAAACTTGGGATTTCAGAAGGGTTCATTGTCTACAGAGTCCATTAAAGGGTCGAGCGCACTTTGAGTATTTGGGTTCTCAATGAAGACTACATTTATGGAGGATGGGTTTGGAAATCTGTTCACAAGAGCATCAAAGTAAAAAATCCTTAATTTCACACAATGTTTTACTTCTGTCCACTGAATCTAGATATTGTGATTATTAGGATTTCCGGACACTTAGGTTGCTTTAACCTTCGAATAGCAGATTGTGAAACACATGCTTATAGTGGGTGGATAAAGAGTCATGGGTATCAGAAACAGAAAAAGAGAAAAATTGGGAATGATTGAGACTTAAAGGATTTTTTATAGTAGAAGATTGGTCATTCACCGTGTTGTCAAATAATGCCGAGTGCATATTTTTAAAAGCTAGCATATGAATATACTGGGAAATGTTATTGAATTTGATCAAATTGGGTGTGTGCTAGTGATACGTGCCTAATAATGCATATTTTTAAATTATTTTATATGCGTTTATCGTATCTCAAGTGCTTTAATGTCCTATTTTAAATCAGATTATGCATTTTGTGTCTCGAGGTTTTAATAATCTTGTTTATTGTAAATATTAATAATTTGTGTTTGTTTGTAGGAGAATAAAGAGTCTGGTCAATAAATGTATTACGGAAAGTGAAAATGGTGAGCAATGGTGCACGAAATCCGTAAGCAGGAACATGTGCAGTGAAGTCAAGTTTAATTGATGATGGGCCAAATTATAAAGTTCAAGTGTTATTCACGTTTCAATACAACAAAGAAGCTATCTTGCTTTCCTCTTCTCATTTCACTTAACAAAACTTACACCCTCTCTCTCAACTGTCAAACACATACCTCCACCGCGACCTTTCTTGTTTTCCCCACTTACACTCTAAAACCCATTTTCTCCCTCATGTCAATCAACACAGTCACCACCGTCCTACCCTCTCATTTACTTTTTGCACTCCTTTCTTCACAGTAAGCTATCAATAGCTAGGGTGGCTGGAATTCAACACAAAATTGGAGGAAAATATAAAATTGTCTGTCAACAATTGATGGCAGCATACCATAGAAGGGGCAGTGGTCGTCTGAATTTATTATTGGAGTTGGTGAGTTGTAGCTAGTGGTCGAGCGTACAAGCCCTAATTTTATGGTTTATTGTTGAAATTGGGGGAAGTTTTGGGTATAAATAGAGAAGAAGTTGTAGAGAAAAAAGATAGGCAAGCTGGAGTATTACTTTAGGTTTTATTTCAATGTTTATTATGTTCTAAAAAGTCTCTGCTAGGCAGAGATAAAACCCCTTAATAATAAAAATCCCTTGGTTTGATTCACTTGTTCTTCATGGAATATTATTGAAGATATGATTAGTCTCTTAATTCATAGCAATTTACTTTCACCTTGTATGCCAAGCATCGATGGTAGTTAGAATAATCCCTTGTTACATATTCAAGCCTATGTGACTTGATTTAGTTCAATTTGTGATTATCTATGCCTTTGACAGATAGGTAATGCTAGGGATTGATAGATTTTGTTGAGATTAAGTCATTCGTTTTGAAAGTGATTGTATCACATCTTCAAGGTAGTTTGAAGCTAGCATCTCTATAGCTCCTTGATTGAAAAGAGAACTAGTATATCAAACTAGGGAATTTCTATGCATTCAGGCGGTGGATTCGAAGCCCTAGTTAAGGTATTTGTTTTAATCTTTGTTTCTTTCGTAAAATCATCAATCTCTTGGTCTTTTGACTACACGTTTTGGTTAAATTAGCAGTAATAGAACTTAGAAGTTTAGCATCACATCGTAATAACACCCTGTGGGATCAACTAGTATTTTTCGTTATCTATGTTATAGTCACTGTGCGCTTGTGGTATCTTATCGTAGTTTCTAAGCCTACCTTCTAGCTCAAAGATTATGGGTCATATGTGTGTGTGTAAAATCTTTTGTACCCTCAATTCTTACCGGGTATTTCACAATGTTAAACAAACCCTAACAATTATTTGAAAAATGGCACGGGTCATTCCCCAGTAGAAATCCAAAACCCATGGGTTGCCTCTAATTTAACGCTTAGTTTAGCGTCCTCAGCCCGACTTGGCATCCACCTGCTACTTCTCCAGAAGGAGTGCATCTACTAAGTTGATATCAACCATCTCTAGTTCAAACGGTTCATAATAAGGCTTTAATCGATACCCATTCACTTTATGCTCCTTTCCTATTAACAAGCTATGAATCTCCACTGAACCATGAGAGAAAACATTAAGAACAACAAAGGGTCTTATCCAAAGAGATATCAATTAACTAGGAAATAAATGAAGGCGATAATTAAGCAAAAAAATTTTATGTCCAACAGTAAATTGTTTTCTAGAAATCCTACTATCATGAAAAGCCTTTGTTTTCTCCTTGTAAATTTGTGAACTTTCATACGCATCATTACGAACTTCTTCTAGTTCACTTAATTGAAGATTCCTCTGTTTACCAGCCTCATTTATCTCCATGTTTGCATTGTTGAATAGCCCAAAAAGCCTTATCCTCGATTTCAACAAGAAGATGACAAGGTTTACTATACACCAGCCTTACAGAGACATGCCAATAGGAGTCTTATATGATGTTATGTATGCCCATAACACATCGTTGACATGTAAACTCCAATCCTTCCTTGATGGATTCACAGTTTTCTCCAAGATTGATTTTACCTCTCGATTAGGGACTTCTGCTAGCACGTTTGTCAGTGGATGATATGTTGTAGCAATCATATGAGATACGTTATACTTTTTCAACAAGCTCTGCAAAAACTTGTTTCGAAAGTGTGATCCTCCATTGCTGATTATGGTTGTTGGAGTTCCAAACCTTGCAAAAATATGATCTTTAAAAAAATATGTAACCACTTTAGAATCGTTAGTAGGGGTGACCTTAGCCTCCATCCATTTGGAACATAATCAACAGTCAGTAAGATATAATATTTGCCAAAAGAATTAATAGAAGGACCCATAAAATCATTTCCCCAAATATTTAAAATTTCAACTAGTTGGCATTTTTCTCAAGAACCGTCCCCTTATGGTCTTTGGTTCTCTCAGCATCTTCTGGTTGCACAACTTGGGTACCACTTATTAATGTCATAGCGTTGATATTTTCCCTTGGATTAAAAGGTTGAGAAGGGAGTTTCCCACTATTCTGTTCCTTTAGATGATTAATCTCACTTTCCATGGTGCCCACTTGCGTTTGTAATTCTTTGATTGCATTATCAGTTGTCTGATGATTTTTTTGAATAAGTGATGCCATATTATTAATCATGGAAAGCATATTGATAATTCCAAGTTCTATACTGATTGTGGTTATTGTACTTGTTGCTGAAAACCACTAGGACGATTGAAAACCGGTTCTAGAACTGCAGGTTGCTTGTTTTTATAGCTGAAGTTGGGATGATCTCTCCACCCTGAATTGTATGTACTAGAATAAGGACCATACCGTTGTCACTACTGATTTGAGAAAATAACATTGACTTGTCATTTCCTTCTTTATAGACTTGGGTAGATGATGGCACCACCACAACTGCAATTTTTTACATCATTGCTACCATGTTGCCCATTTGTTGAAGAAGTTCATAAACCTCGCTCACTTTATTGACTCTTCTTACGAGTGGTTCTGACTCACGACTTAAAATTGTTGAAAATTTGCTGCCATGTTCTCAATTAATTCTCTAGATTGAGCTACGGTTTTATTCACTAATGCACCACCACCTGCAGTATCGAGAAGATTCTTGTCAGCAACAAATTCTTTGCAAATCTCTTTGTTGCAGGAAAGTATCTCTCTAAGAAGAGTTTCATCAAACCATTCCAAGTTGTGACACTTCCAGAACGTAGATAGTATAACCATTGCTTAGCAGTGTCCATCAAGGAGAATGGACGGTGGGCACCCATGGGATGTCATGGGACAAGGCGGACGGTACTGGGTCGTGGGCTGCATGGCAAAATTTACACCCCTACAGTATCCTTAGGTAACATGGCCATGAGTATGTCATAAAAATCAATTAATTGCTTTTTTTGGGTCCTAATTAGCCATTCCATACAACTTTAGGAGCTCTCGGATCAACCTGGCTTGATCTCGAATGTAGAGTTCGTCTATATACACCACCATTGTTGAATGTCCATCCTGTAAAAACAAGTGTGGGGAAATTTGTTAAGTGCATAATTTACATATTTTAAGTATCATTTTCTTACATTTATTTATAATATTTTGTGTGAATTATCTTGCTTTGTTATTACTTTTGTAGTTTGTGTCTTTTATTAGGTTACATCTCTGAAAGAAGTGGAATTGAGCTTTACAAGGGAAGAATTTGTCAAAGATCCAGTTTAACTCACCATCTTGTAGAAAATTGAATTACGAAGCTAGTGGCGAAAGAATAAGGTCATTCCGAGTTCGTATAAAGAAGTTATGAGCAAAATGAGAACTAAGGGTAAAATGGTCGTTCAAGGGCGACTACTATTG
The DNA here is from genome assembly GCA_023531435.1 of Papaver californicum. NCBI lineage: Eukaryota > Viridiplantae > Streptophyta > Magnoliopsida > Ranunculales > Papaveraceae > Papaver > Papaver californicum. The sequence continues at coordinate 1,532,721 of JAJJMC010005141.1, forward strand.
GCACTCCTCAGTACGTTAAGGCGAGCTGGAATTCGAGTATTGTTAAAGGCAAACGCGTTCATACTAGGGGTTTCCAGGAATTTGAATTATGATAATGGTGCCCATTCTGTTGATAAGGGCCCCACCTTCTTCTTCACCACTTCGAACAACAAAACCAGGATTTAGACTAACTGCATATATACGTGATCGGTAATGATCATAGCAGTGAGTTGATAAAGATTAGAGTGAATCCTTGATAGTGAGGGATGAAGAAGGTTTGTTGTTGGGTTTTAATGAGAGTAATTGTAGTGATGTGATATTCTTGAAAGAGTTGGTATCGAGTATTGGCTTGCTGCCATTAATCGATGAGAAGTGGTTGCTACCATGGTGGCAATGATGATGACAGCGATGGATGATGGTTCTGTGATGATGAGCAAGGAAAGGTCGAGATGGAAGCTGTGATAAAGTCTATCGAGTGTTGATGATGATTATTGACCATCAGTGAATGGAGCTATGAGTCTGTAGTGATGATAGAGTTGAATGGCAGTGGTAGCTCAAGTTTCTGGTGATCAGTGATGATGATGCAGTTGAGATCGAGGAGTTAAAGATGGAGGAACTCGATAGCTTTAATGGTGAGTGAGAATCAGCAAGGGTGATTGAGTTTGGACGAGAAAGAGAAGAATAGACAGTGAGGCTGTTAAGTGATTTCTGGTGGTGCCTGATCGATGGGTCTAGTGGGTGTAATGGCTAGCTAGTATAGTACCATTGTTGCTGTTACCTGAGATCAGGGAGATGATGGTCGCTGGTGGTTCTTGACATAATTGGGTAAAGAGAGAATAACGAGAAGTGGAGTTTGCTGGTAGTTGAGAATGGTTGATCACGGAATAGCTAAAGTTATTGGTGATGGTGAATTGGGGTCTGTAATAGTTTCCCTCTATGAGAGGTCGAGATAATAAGGCTTAGAGGATATTCGAGAATACAAGAAGAATTTGAGTTAGAGACAGAGACCTGAGTTTGGAGAAAAAGCTAGGAATTGAGCGCGTGAGGTTTTTAAGGAATGAATTGAAGTATAAGGCAGCTGACTCCGTGTTGTTTCGAGAGTTTAAAAGTCGGTGATTGAATCCGGGTCTTGTACGGAAAGTTGGTATTCGGTGATATGCTTATTGGGTTTAAAGCTCTAAAAAGGTGGTGATTTGGCCTCTATAAATAGGAACCGTAAACTTAACGTACAGAACAGCTTCAGACACAAACAAAAAAGAAAATAGGCACAGAAGGGGCTTTTCGCGGAGGTTGTGGTCTATGGAGAAGCTAAAGATTACGCTGGAGAATGGGAATATCTTTCTCATATATTCGGTTTGATTTATCTTTCTTTAATACTTATTTTTTCATAGTTTTTAGTAAAATTATACGTAGCTAACTTCTTATATTGGTTAGAAATGTACTTTGAAGTCTAGGACATGTATATTAATTAAAATTATTCATTCTTAATTTTTATAACCTTTTTAATATCGTTCATGTTCTACTATCAATAGCGTTTTTGTGATTGAATATTTGTTTGTTTAAGTCGTGAATTAAATGAACATATATTTTTATTTAGAGATAAACTAGGGTTGTCGCGAATTAAATGAACACATATTTATATTTAGAGATAAACTAGGGTTTGAGATCTGAAATTGTCGAAAGACCCTTGTTACACGTAGCATAGCATAATTTCTAACGACGGGATGTTGTCATGCAGTTATGTATAGAAGCTTGACCTGGGTTAAATCCATGTGGCTCCTGCGTCGGATTGCTTAAAATAACCTCAACTCACAAAGATCATTGCTTTCATTGTGTTAAATTTGAGTGGCTCTTGCGCCAAGTTATCTAGTGAAAATGATTTAAAGAGTGGCTTGCGCCTTTGATGAAAAAATGAGTTTTGCCGGAGTAGACCTACGATAGGATAATTTAAGTTTAATGATACTGAGAAAAAATTGAAAATTGAGTTTGATTGATAACATGTCTGATGAAGGAAGATGAATTTTTTAACCAATACTCTCATCATATTATTTACAACTTTAATTGTTTTTATTAATTTAATTTAGCTTAAATCATAAAAAAAAATCCCCCTATTTACATCAGTAATCAGAAATAGTTAACAACCCATATCTCCCTGAGGAACGAACTTGTTTTTACTACTATACTCTAATCCATATTTTGTGAAGTGAAAGAACTTAAAATAGTTTTTCTTGGATGACAACCAACCAATTGGCGCCGCTTCCGGGGAGGCATAGCAAATTGTTATTTAGTTTTGATTTCTTACTTTTTATTTTTTATTTCGTTTAAAGAATTGTGTTTCAGGTACTTTACTGAAAGACAAACCAAAAGAACCAATGGTGATGCAAATCTTACACTAAAAAAACTAGCTTCTAACAAGATGGATACACATGAATGGTGTATTCAAACTACATTCAACTTCGAGATCAAGTCAGGGTTGATTCGAGAGCTTCCCAAATTCCATGGAATGGCTAATGAAGATCCGAACAAGCATCGAATGGATTTCCAGAACATGGTAATGGCCATGCTACTGACAGAGACTAATGCATATGGAGCTATGTTACGGGTTTTTCCATTCTCCTTGGTAGACACCGCTAAGGAATGGTTATACTATTTACCTGCTGGCAGTGTAACAACATGGAATTGTTTGAAGAAGCTCTTTTTAGAGAGGTATTTCCCTGCATCTAAGGAAACTCAAATTCGGAATGATATTTGTGGGATTAAACAGATGGGAGGAAAAACATTGTATGAATGCTGGGAACGTTATAAGAGATTGGTGTTCAGCTTTCCGCGTCATCAATTTGGTGACGCATTGATTATCTAGTATTTTTACGATGGTTTATTACCGGGTGACAAAAATCTCCTTGACGCTGCAAGTGGTGGTTCTTTAATGAACAAAACATTATCACAAGTTATATAATTGATCGACAATATGGCAGCAAATTCTCAACAATTCTCAAGTTGTTTATCAGAGCCGTTTTTCAAGAGAGTTAATCAAGTTGACGAGATAAATGAGCTACGTCAACATATAGGAAACCTGACAACAATAGTGCAACAAATTACAATTGTAGTGGTACAACCATCACGTCGAGCTTATGATTATGTAGAACACGTCAATGCTCTCTTCTCAAGCCAATAAACACAATAGTGTGATCCTTACTCCAACACCTATGATCAAAGATGTAGAGACCGGACACACTCGAGTTATGTTATCAAGGAAGCTACAATTGCAGATCATTTTCATAACCGTTCTAATGAGTTCCAACCTCAAGTACAACAACCACAAATAACTCAAAACTCATAATCATCAGAGATGCTTACTTTGATGAAGACTTTAATCTCCGTGGTACAACAGAATCAACAACTAGCAGAGCTAAATCAGCAAAAAGCTGATAATATAATTAATAGGCTGCGTATGCAGATGGGTGTTATGGAAAGTGAGATTAATCATCTAAAGGAACAAAATAGTGAGAAACTCCCTTCTCAGACTCTTGTTAAACCAAGAGAGATTGTTAATGCTGCTACATTGCGAAGTGGTACACAAACTGTGCAACCAGAAATTACGGTTAAGGGTAATGAAAAATCTCTAAAGGATCCTTCTAAAGAGGAAAATCTCATAACTCTTCTGAAAAACGGTCAGATATCAAAAGAAAAGCCTCAATCTCATGTTTCTACTTACGTTCCTCCTCTACCTTTTCCTTAAAGGTTCACTGAAGATAATAAGAAGGTGGAACAAGATAAAGAGATTTTGGATGTTTTCATGAAAGTCCAAGTGAACATTCCTCTCATTGAAGCAATCAATAAAGTTCCTCGTTGCTTAAAGTTCTTGAAGGATTTGTGCACTAATAAGCATAAGTTGACCGATAATGAAGTAATGAGTGTGGGGGAGAATTCTTTAGCGTTTCTTGAAAAGAAACTTCCACCTAAATTGAAAGATCTCGGTAGATTTACTATTCCATGCACCATTGGAAAAAACCAGGTTTATAAAATCCTTGCTAGATTAGGAGCATCTATTAATGTTATGCATGTTTCAATTTATAATGCTTTACATCATGATCCTCTTTAGGAAACGAGTATAGTTATTGAACTTGCCAATAGATCTAATGTTTACTCCATAGGGGTTGTTGAGTGGTCGGTTGTTATCTAAGCAAAATTATTTTAAGTTCTTTTCATTCACAATTATAAATAAGAGTACTGTGATAAGAAGAATTCGATCCACAGGGAGATATGGGTTGTTAATTCTATTTGAAAACTTAGGGAAATTGGGGATAATGTTGTTTGAAAATTATTGAAACTAAAGAAAATTAAATTGAAAATGTTTAAGAAAATATCAGAAGTAAAAGTTGGTTAAAGAATTCGCCGTCCATCACTACACATGTTACTAAATTAAGCTTCAATATTATCATCACTCTCCCATATTACTAATAACCCTAAATAATATAAATAAAATCGTGGTATATTCAACCTAGGTCAAGTTATACTTTTGATTTCCTTCATAATTCACACCGCTAGTAGTCACAAATTACTATCAATTATTAGAATTCTTGATAAAAATACCTAAGACTCATAATTAGCTATAGAGAAGTTATTAATATATTTAATTCATGACTTAAATATGAGAAATAACTAATTGTATTACATGAACACAATCATGCAATTATTATGCGTAGTAAAACATGAACGATAAATACGAGAGTGAATGAATAAATCAATGCATTAATCAAAATAACACGTTTGTGATTTTAGATTACAACCCTAACCAATATAAGAAGTTAGCTACCCATAGTTTTACTAAATCTATGAAAACATAAATATTGAAGAACAATAAATTAAACCGAATAAGTGGGAAAGAAAATCCCACGCTCCAACGCATCCCTAGTTTCTTCGTGCTAAGACAGCCTCCTCCGTTCTCTGCCTCCAATTCTTTCTCTATGCGTCTGTACGTGAAGGTCTCTTTCTGTATGAAGGTATATCTTTGAAGTGAAACTCACGAATCCTATTTATAGAGGCTAAGTCACCGCCTCTATTAGAGTTCAACTTGAGTAGAAATCTTAATAAGCCTTATTCCCACCGACCAGCTAATGGACACGAATGATGACTCTTTTAACCTTCAACATTTCACACACGCCTCACACTACCTATCTTTTCTCATTAAAACTCATCTTCCTTCCCTGACTTCTCTAACTAACTCAAGCAACAGCATCAACTCCATCTTCAACTTCCAACTCGACTCCAACTGACAACACCTATCAACTCGAGCTATAGCAAGCTTCTCTCCATCAACTGCCAGCCATACTTTGTAATAACTTCTCAGCAACCATCATTCCATGTTTGATGTCTTCATTCGGCTTTGCCATTCTATTTAAAACAACGATAAACTTTTCTCCCTAACCTGAGCTGCTATGATGTTAATGATCAACCATTCTCGTGTTCACACTTTCTCCCAATTTATTACAGACCAACATTAAACCCACCAGCAAATCCTCTCAGCCACAATATAGACCAAACCCATCTCACATACCTCCTTCTTTGCTTTTGAAACCACCAACAATTCTGATCAAGTTGATCCTCCTCGAGCTTATCACAACTGCCATGTTATCCTATCTCTATAGTATTATAGCCACAGCTCGACTCACTCCATATTATCATAGACTCTTCCATGAATATCATCGTTACTACCATCAATGATGATCAATGATCATCATCACCATTCACAGGCAACTCCATTCAACCCTCAAATCATCAACAACCTGACTGCATCCGAGATCAATCTTCATCTTCACGTCAACAACCTCCAGCAACCTGTCTCATCACTGCCATAGCGGGACCAAGCTTTACATTCGATGAACCCTAATTCTGAATTTAGGAGAAGGTGGTGGGTGCCCTATCAATTCTGACGGTGCCTTTATAAACATTTGAATAATTGGTAGCCATGAGCAAATGAGCAGGTGACTTTAACAATTAAATTTCAGATGCACCTTAGCGTACAATGGGGTGTCCATAGTAGTGTCTATTAAAATGACTATATTTCCCTTGGTTATTGTTTTGCTCATACCTTTCTCATAGGAAGTCGGAATGACTTCATTCTTTCACCATCGGCTTCGTAATTCAATTGTCTACAAGATGCTTAGAAGAAATCATGGATTAGAATGAGATACACTGGGTTTTTGGAAAATTCTTCCCTTGTAAAGCTCAACGACAAAAATAATAATAATACAAAGTAATTCACATAAAATCTAACAAATTAGTGTAAGAAAATAATACTTAAAATATGTAAATTATGCGTTTATCATTGAGGATGTTTTGGTGCAGGTAAACAGATTTATATTTCCAATGGACTTCTATGTTCTAGATATGAGTGATGATAATTCATCCTCATCTGCACCTTTACTGTTGTGTAGACCATTTTTGAGCACTTCTAGAACGAATATTGATGTCCATGATGGCACCTTGACTATGGAGTTTGATGGAGAGGTCATAAGTTTCAGTATCTTTGAAGCAATGCGATGCCCAAGTAATGCTCAATCGAGTATTCATAATGTGTTAGATACGGGCTAATGAGTAGCGAGAAGTCTACAGTCGGGATGACGACATTAAACCAAGCGCCGAATAGGAGGCAACCCATTGGTTTAATATTTCATATCTTTCATCTTTTTAGTTTTTTCATTTTTCTTATATTTTCATATCATTAATAGGAATTTTCTTCCTTTATTTTACATTGGAAAAGTCAACTTACATTAAGGACAATGTAAAGTTTATGTGTGGGGGAGTGGTTAAGCATATAGAATTCTTAAGTATTCACTTTTAGGTAGAAATTTTTAACTTTTTTCTAACTATTTGCATGAAACCTCCAACTTTTAGATATTTTAGAATCACTTAGTATACTTTTAGCTAAGTTTACATACGTAGTTCTTACCAAAATAACCGAACTTAGAAGTATTAGAGAACTATATTCGGGTTTCTTAGTTGTTGAGATGCTAGAGCTGACAAAAATGGACTTAAACCGCTGGTAGAGAATACAATATTAGAGAAGCTGATCATTCAATACTCATGAGTTAGGCACCAAAACCTAAAATTGTCTGTTTAGAGTGTTTCATCTGCCCCAAACTCCGGGTAGAATGATGAGCTACCCAACCTCGCACCATTTCAATACTACTTTTTGATCTCTTGAGTGTTAATTCTGTCAAGGAGCATAATTTTATATACAAGTTGAAGACTTATGTACAAGTTACGAAGAATCAAGTGGTAAAGTCCTTTCTCTCACGACCATATTAGTTTCATTGTTATTCTTTCAGTTTGTATTTCATATTACTTTGTTTTGTAAAAAAAAACAAAAAAAACACACAGAAGAAACAAAAGAAAAAAATATATTCATCATTATTGCTTTAGTATTAATTCGTTAAGGTCATGGGAAAGAAAAAATCTATAAAGAAGTTTTAAGCAACAAGAATTTGAGCAGAAAAGAGTTAGAAATTGTCGAAGTCCTATGAAGTTCAAGAGTTCATCATCTACAATTGAAGATCGAAGACTGAAGACGTTTCTATTAAATGCTGTGAAAGTGGTGTTGATTGTGAATCAGGTGAGAAGGTAAGTAAGTGTTCACATCCTTGCATAGTGGTTGATATCCTTTCTTAGAGGTCACTAGGAAAAAAAGGGTTCTTTTTCGTCCCATATTTCTATTGGATAACATCTTCATATAATTCGGAAGGTTCCTTTTCTTTCCCACCATTCAACGTGTGCAGGATTTATATCTTCACTCCTTCCTGCACACATGAGAACCATAAAGTGCGTCTTTTGAATGTCAAATTCATAATACCCTATTGGTGAGGAAGAAAAATTCGGTCACTCACGATTCTGAATTCTTTCATATGGTGGTTTTCTCCTAACTCAAGAGTTAATCATGAGAATAATGTTCTTTGATACATCTAATTTCTTATTATTAATGTGCAGAAATTTTATGTCCTCTTAGCTCTTTGGATGCATTGCTCTGGAGTATTTGCAAGTTGGAGTAGGTTTTATGGGTAAATCTCTAGTAAACCCTCACGTGACTATAACTCGTCCACTAGGGACACCTAGGGATTCCTCTAGTGATTCAAAAAAAGTTAACAAACACAAAAAAACATATCTTAGGTAGGATTATCCATTCAAAATACTCAAACTCAAGAAGTCTAGCTCTTTTTTTCGATTCTTCCTAGCTCAATATATAAAATGAATATGAGATTAAGATAAGAATAAGATAACCAAACTTCCTACAATTTTTCCTGAATTGAATCATCATATAAGGAAAGTGCCTTAGATTTCGCCAAGATTTTCACTAATTGTTAACAATATTTAAATTCCTATGGAATAACAGTTGAAAAATTGAGATGAGAACAATGGAGGTTGACGGTATTAAGTGTCTATACCGAGTATATTCTATAATGAAAAAATGAAAACATTCATTTAGGCTAGGTAAATCGGTAATATTAACGGGCTAACAGGGCGGGCAATATTGACGGACTAATATGGAGGGTATTGGACCGTGCAAGGAAATTTAAATTGTGATATGTTCCCGTCCTTTTAGTAGAATGGGCTAGGCTGGGACAGCCCGTAACGGGACACGGCACCCATGGGATTTCATGGGACAAGGCAGACGGTACTGGGTCATGGGCTGCAGGGCAAGATTTACACCCCTACAGTATCCTTAGGTAACATGGCCATGAGTATGTTATAAAAATCCATTAAATACTTTGTTTAGTCCTAATTAGCCATTCCATAAAACTTTAGGAGCTCTCGGATCAAACTGGGTTGATCTTGAATGTAGAGTTTGTCTATATAGACCACCATTGTTTAATGTCCATCTTGTAAGAATCTAAGTCCTTGAGTGTACGGTTTTCCTCCGTACCCATTGTTTCTTCTTGTTTGTCTTCCGGTTTAGGTTAGTTTAGATTTGTAGTTTGCCCGAGGACTAGCAAAAAACAAGTGTGGGGGAATTTTTTAAGTGCATAATTTACATATTTTAAGTATCATTTTCTTACACTTATTTGCAATATTTTGTGTGAATTATCTTGTATTGTTGTTACTTTTGTAGTTTGTGTCTTTTATTAGGTTATATCTCTGAAAGAAGTGGAATTGAGCTTTACAAGGGAAGAATTTGTCAAAGATCCAGTTTAACTCAGTCTAGTCTAAAATTTTTACTCATCATCTTGTACAAAATTGAATTACGAAACTAGTGGCGAAAGAATAAGGTCATTCCGAGTTCGTATAAAGAAGTTATGAGCAAAATGAGAACTAAGGGTAAAATGGTCGTTCATGGGCGACTACTATTGGCACTCCACGGTACGTTAAGGCGAGCTGGAATTCGAGTATTGTTAAAGGCAAACGCGTTCATACTAGGGGTTTCCAGGAATTTGAATTATGATAATGGTGCCCATTCTGTTGATAAGGGCCCCACCTTCTTCTTCACCACTCCGAACAACAAAACCAGGATTTAGACTAACTGCATATACACGTGATCTGTAATGATCATAGCAGTAAGTTGATGAAGCTTAGAGTGACTCCGTGATAGTGGGGGATGAAGAAGGTTCGTTGGTTGGTTTGAAGGAGAGTAATTGTGGTGATGTGATATTCTTGAAAGAGTTGGTATAGAGTATTGGCTTGCTGCCATTAATCGATGAGAAGTGGTTGCTGCCATGGTGGCAATGATGATGACAGCGATGGATGATGGTGATGTGATGATGAGCAAGGGAAGGTCGAGATGGAAGCTGTGATAAATTCTATCCAGTGTTGATGATGATTATTGATCATCAGTGAATGGAGCTATGAGTCTGTAGTGATGATAGAGTTGAATGGCAGTGGTAGCTCAAGTTTCTGGTGATCAGTGATGATGCTGCAGTTGAGCTCGAGGAGTTAAAGATGGAGGAACTCGATATTTTTAATGGTGAGTGAGAATCAGCAAGGATGATTGAGTTTAGACGAGAGAGAAGAATAGACAGTGAGGCTGTTAAGTGGTTTCTGGTGGTGCCTGATCGATGGGTGTAGTGGGGGTAATGGCTAGCTAGTATAGTACCATTGTTGCTGTTACGTGATATCAGGGAGAATAACCAGAAGTGGAGTTTGCTGGCAGTTGAAAATAGTTGATCACGGAATGGCTAAAGTTATTGGTGATGGTGAGTTGGGGTCTGTAATAGTTTCACTCTGAGAGAGGTCGAGATATAAGGCTGAGAGGATATTCGAGAATACAAGAAGAATTTGAGTTAGAGACAGAGACCTGAGTTTGGAGAAAAGCTAGGAATTGAGCGCGTGAGGTTTTTAAGGGATGAATTGAAGCATAAGGCAGCTGACTTCGTGTTGTTTCTAGAGTTTATAATTCGGTGATTGAATCCGTGTCTTGTACGGAAAGTTGGTATTCGGTGATACGCTTAGGCTTATTAAGAGTCTTATTGGGTTTAAAACTCTAAAGAGGCGGTGATTTGGCCTCTATAAATAGGAACCATAAACTTCACGTGCATAACAACTTCAGACACAGAAAAAAATAGAAAAGCGGCACAGAAGGGGCTTTTCGTGGAGGCTGTGGTCTACGGAGAAGCTAAAGATTGCGTTGGAGAGTGGGAATATCTTTCTCATATTCGGTTTGATTTATCTTTTTTTAGTATTTATTTTTTCATAGATTTTAATAAAACTATGTGTAGCTAACCTTTTATATTGGTTAGAGATATAATCCGAAGTTTTAAACATATTTATTAATTCAAAATATTTATTTTTTATTTTTATTATATTTTTTTAATATAGTTCATGTTCAACTACCAATATCGTTTTTGTGATTGAGTATTTGTTTGTTTAAGTCGTGAACTAAATGAACATATATTTATATTTATAGCTGAACTAGGATTTGAGATACGTAATTGTCGAAAGACCCTTGTTATAAGTAGCATAGCATAATTTCTAACGACGGATTTTACCATGCAGTTATGTGTAGAAGCTTGACATAAGTTAAATCCAAGTGGCTCTTGCACCGGATTACTTAGAATAACCTCAACTAACGAAGACCATTGCTTTCATTGGGTTAAATTTGAGTGGCTCGTGCGCCAAGTTATCTAGTGAAAAGGATTCAAAGAGTAACTCTTGCACCTTTGATGATAAAAGGAGTTTTGCCGGTGTAGACCTGCGATATGATGTTTTAGGATTATTGATATTTAGAAAAAATTGAAAATTGAGTTTGATTGATAACATGTCTGATGACGAAAGATGAATTCCTTTACCAATACTCTCATCATATTATTTACAACTTTAATTTTTTTTATTAATTTAATTTAGCTTAAATCATAAACCAAAACCCCCTTATTTACATAAGTAATCAAAAATAGTTAACAACCCATATCTCCCTGAGGAACGAACTTGTCCTTACTACTACACTCTAATCCATAGTTTGAGAAGTGAAAGAACTTAAAATAATTTTGCTTGGATGACAACTGACCATCAAGTTATTTTGATACTTATAGAAACGGGGGGGTTGTAATTGTAATTTTAACTAAGTGTTATACTAAACAAGT
>JAJJMC010005141.1:1564266-1576643 GCA_023531435.1 Papaver californicum
CTAGAAGAAACTCATACAAGCCCCACACAATCGATTCCACACGTTTTAGCCGGAAAAATAGCCCGAAATCCGAATTTGGCCGGAAAAAGGGAGTTATACTTTGATTCGGATTTGGGAGGATTTGGATGTGTTTTAAAGAGTTCTATTAGGTTTAGAACTCTCCCAAGGGTTCCCAAAGCCTATATATACCAAGAGATGCCAAGAAAAATAGACACGCAGCCCTAGAGATCAATTCCGTCAATTTCCGGCCACTTCCGATCACCGCAGGTCACAGCTGCTGCACCGGCCGATCACTGTTCTTCATCTACCACCGCCTGGGAAGACAACACAGCAACGTCCACAAGTGTTGCTGATTCAAACTGCTCATGTTGCCTTAGCTTTTAAACCTTTGTTGCTTAGAACCCTTTCTGTGATGGCTGAACCCTATTCTGTGACATTTATATACGTATCTGTTCAGCTGTTGCACTATTCTTTCACCTTGTAATCAACTTTTTGAGCAATGAAAAGATCTTTTGAGCAAGTTTTCTTCACCATGAGCTAAGTTTATTTACTGGGATGATGGAGAAGGTTTTTCTTTCAATTTTATGTGGTAAGTCTATTTTTAATTAATTATTTACAATTCTTTACTTCTTAAAATTTCATAGTTTCGAAATAGAAAAACGGTTTTCATTCAGTAGTGGTATTTTTTGTTTGATGGGTCATGCTGGGTTGACAACCTCTGATGTCCCATGCTTGTGATTTACCTCTGCTTGTTTGCATAAAAACCTATTTTGGTAATATTTGAGCTTAATTTATTTAAAAGAATTGCATGATTAATCACATAAATTGTTATAAATAACTGAATCCTGATTCCTGGTTTTCTCCATATTTTCTAAAAATAATCTCTAGTTTATTTTCCTGATTTTTATTTAATTAGATTAAATCCATTATTTTCTAAAATCATTACCTTCACAAGTTCGAGAATCGAACACTTATTTACCACTATTCTAAACTACATCATCACGCTTCTACATATAATTGCATGGCAACATTTATCGTCAACACTTATATTATGCTACTTATAACAAGGATCTTTTGACAATTCTGGATCTCAAACCCTAGTTTAGTTATAGATATCAATGCATGTTCATCTAATTCGCGACTTAAACAAACAAGAAATCAATCACACATGGCGTTATTAATGGTAGAACATAAAAGATATTGAAGAGATTATGAACATATGAGAATGAATACTTCAATTAATAAACATGTTTTTTGACTTAAGACTACATCTTTAACCAATAAGAAAGGTTTAGGTACTCATGTATTTCTCAAAACCCATGAAAAATATATAAAAAAGCAAGTAAAGCAAACCCTAGAAATCGTAATGATCAAACGCGACTCCAAGCCCTAGCTCCTTGTTCTCCTCCGACCTATGTAATAATTCTCTCCAAAAGGATATATATGGTCCCAGATTCTAATGTGAATTTAATTATGTACCGCAAAATCACGGTTGTAGATGAGACAGTATGTAAGCATGGGTCGTCCTTAGAGACTAATTTATTGTTATCTTTAATTCTTAATTAAATTAAAATGAATATATTGAGAAATATGAATTAAAATAAAATAAAAATAAGTAAACAATTAGAAAAATCTAAGGTTTAGATTCCATTTCCACCATTAATGTGCATACTAAATTATTTAACCAATTTTCTATGGAATTCTTCGTTATGTCTCAGGACGATTTAGGACACGGATATACATTTTGAAAGATAAATCTTTTTTACTAATAAATTTCTTATCAAAATATTGACCACTCTCTTCATTTATAATGTTGATCTTTAAAAAAAATATAAAATCGTGATATAAACATATGGACACATGAAAAGAATTATCATCATAACTAAACAAGAATGAGACCAAAAGAATTATTATTAAAAATAAATAGAACTCTCTAATATACTTCATCGAACTTCCTCTTAGCTCTAATAAAGTAGATTATTTCATAACAAAAGAATGAAAAATATATTAAACTAAACTACTAACTCGGACCCGGACAAAAATAAGCCTCCCCCTGTTGATTGTGTCGACTGCCATTTTGTATCCCACTCCTCATCTTACTTACCAAAGATAGAAATACAGTATGAGCACATCCAAATCCAATATACAAGGTAAGTAACTTATTTTATCGTCATTCTTTTAATATGATATGTTAATATCAAATCTCAAAATTACCTTCATTCACGTACACAAGATTTTGCCTTCCTTGTTTGTGTTGGAAACTTCCAACTGTGAACTGTTAATCCAATTTCTTTCCCAACTCCAATTGATTTCTTGCAATTCTTAGTTGTACACGGTGGATATGGAGAACATGATTCGACCACTTTATAAGTAAGCTAACAAAATATTCTCTCTATCTTGGTTTATGTCCGTGAAACCTATTTTCTCTAATGTTTACAACAAAATTCACACCATTTGCCAAGTTATAAATCAATGACTCTTCAACTTCCCATATTTAAATGGGAGTATAAGAAACCATATTGCCTGGTGACTTCAATTCACTCCATGTCCTGTGATGTCTACACATGTAAAGTAGTCCCAACAAGAAGATTATTGCTCTATGCATTCACGCCCAGACTTGGGCCCAATAAATCCAGTCCGGTCAAACTCATTAGCATAAAATCAGCCGGAGAAGAAATTATTAACTTTGACCACTTGATAATTTATGTATCACGGACTCCCGTGCCCCGCGATAGTCGAGATACCAAGTTAGACTTGTTTTTTTATCCATTTTTTTTTGATATAATTCTGGGTTTTAGTCCAACGAGCTTTATTTCATAAACACTGCAAAACTAAACAAAATCATCAAATATGTACAAAATATAGAACTATAAATATAAATGAAGATGTAAAAATAATGTTTTTACACACTCATCAAATACCCCTCCAACCTACACTTTGCTAGTCCTCGAGCAAAACTAAAAAATGAAAACTAATCTAGAAAGGTAATAAAAATCGTAATTCACTTTCGTAGGAATCCCGACTACACTTAGCATTTGTAATAAGTCTTTATACCCCTACGTGGTATTAGCAGACGAGTTTTGTCTTGTGAAGGTTTATAAGAGGTATACCCACAAAACCTTTAACAACAAGAATCATTAACCTAATTTATATGTGAATGTCAACTCTACTCAGATAGTCGTCGAATGGTCCGCGATACTCGGAATCTATCAAAGTTCAATCACATGAATAGACTAGAATATGGATACGAAAGTGTTGGAGTGTGCATATGCTGACTAAGGTGAAAAATGTTTCACAAAATATTTGTACAATAGTTCGGCTAGGATGCTCCTACTTGATTGACTTTTTTTTAATGATGGATAATATACAAAATTTGAATGACACAAAATATGAAACTTTTCTTGCCATTGCTTTGGAACTTGATTCTTCACAACTGTTGGTAACACAAATCTTCAAAAATTTATTTTATTTTCTTCGATCACTTGTTGCTTCATTTTGGATTTCTTCTTCTTCATGGATTCTTTATTGAATTGATTACTAAAATTTAATAAATAAAATAATTACATTTTTTTCCAATCATTATAATGCATCCAAGCTATGACCTTATGGAAATACTAGGGCCCACCAAATCACTTAGAGAAACATAAAATTGCAAAAATAAAAACAGAAAGTGATATGGTTGTAATGATTCCGAGATATGTAGACGACAATAATGTTATTTCAAACACCTGAATTATGCATTCAAATATGAACTTTTTTCGGGTACGCCAATTCCTACAAAAAAGAGTTCTGTTTCCATCTACCTATATTGGTTAGTGTCATCCTGAATTATTCATAAGTTTCTAGATTTTGGAGTTTTTGGTACAACTAAAAATTTCTCCCTTACCCCCAAACCTAAATTGAACATAGTCCTCGATGTTCTAAAGATACATGAATAAAAACATGAACAAAGAGTAAATGTAAAAAATTTAAAGGAGATAAGGAAAGATGTTACTGTATATCGCGGCATACCATGAGCATATGGGTGCCTCCCATAGCGCTAAGTTTAAAGTCACCGGCCAAACCAAGAAAGGGTTAGTCACAACACATAATATAATAATAATCAAAAAAGTTGTGGATCTTAAAGTCAATCAACTTTGACTCACATAGTTGACCACAATAGATTGTAAGAAAGTGGTGATTATTCTTAAGAAAATGTTTAGATTCTATTTTCCTAAAATAATAGGCTCAGCTTCAAAAATAAAGAAACGACATATTTCAAATTCAGATGTTCTCACATTTGGAAGATAAAATTTTGGTGAGACAAAAAAGTCAATTATGGTATCATAGTCCGAGTAAACCACGTCAATAAGATGACGGATTTCTAACAACTAAATTTTATTTTGGACACAATCAGGCTTGAGCAACGGTGTACAAACATAATCACGTAAAATGGTAGAGGCACATATGTCAAGTCCCAAGTGAGGGACTTTTTTAAGAGTCAAAGGATTACCACGGGGAGAATAATAATCACCCACAAACTTAGAGTGGTCGATATCCTTGGAAGAACTAGTCACAATTTCCTTAATTTCTAAATTATCATATTTAGAAAAATGGTCAATTATTTCATCTAGATTGTAATTAGGAGGTATGCCTTCACTCACATTCAAGTTCTCTATGAGTCTATCATCTTCGCTTGAGACTATTGTTCTTGAATCGTTAGACCCTAAGATATAGTCTCAGGATAAACCCGTTCCTCTAAACCATCATCGTATTCATCATTAACATTATCCTCATCATCATAAAAGTATGAAGATGGTTGAACCTTATCAACAAGTAGTTCCTTCTATTCTAATATCGTCCTCTTTAATAGGTAAACAATAATCATTATTATCAAGGGTAAACTTGAAAACACTATATTGGCAATTAAGTTCACTTAGAGCAATATTATGAGTTGACTGTTCTTCTTCCATTTCTCTAAAGGTCTCATGATTGTCTTCCCGTACTATGTCTCTCCTACGTGAATTTCAGTCAACTGCTTGAGTGAATCTTCTAAAGAAAGACTAGCATCATAAGAAGTGTTAGATATCAGTTGTTTAATTAAATCCTCCAAAGACGGAGAACATACATTGTGATCATTATAATATTGCTCATTCACCCGTTCGTACGACTGATGAGCGTGCGAATAGTAATTAGGATCACCATGGTATGAACCATAACCTTCAGAAGGTTGGCAGTGGTCCCAAGTACTATCTAGACTGTAGATACAGTGCGGATAATGCCCATGTTAAAATTCAGGTCGATATTCATTGTATTAGTCCTTATAATACCAATTCGACATTATTTTTTTTGCACGTGCAAATGAAGGCTCAACTAAAATAGGTAAGCTCAAGTTACCTTAGCGAAATATATCTACAGTCAAAGACTGGTCAAAGGTACGAGGCTAAGGCTTGTGGAATTTCGGCTGGTAACTCCCATAAGGCCAACGACACGGGTTCAGCGTACGTTTCCACGAATTTTCCTAAAATCAGTAATTTGACGATGCAATTTGTGTGTGCACAATGTTTTTTTATAAAAAAATAAATAAAATAAGATGACAACAATAAAAATCTAACTAAAAATAAAAAGAAAGTTTCCTGATCTAATTATTTACAAATAAAATAAAATCTAAGATGTTAACTTACCTTTGTTAGCAAATCCTGCTTTCCTTTTTTAATTTCCAACAAAATCTGCACACCAAAAATAAGAAAATTCCAAGAATAAAATCTAGAAAATAAAAGGAAAGAAAATTAAATTAAATAAATTAATAAATTACAAAATCTAAACTAACCAAATATTCACAAAAATTAAAATAAATTAAAAATAACAAATTAATAGTCCCCAGCAGCGACACTAAAAATTTAATGTGAATTTAATTATGTACCACCAAAGCACGACTGTCGAGGAGACAATATACATGCACGGATCGTCCTCAGAGACTAAATTATTGTTATCTTTAATTTCTAATTTAACTAAAATGAATAGAATGAGAATATGAATTAAACTAAAAATAAAAATAAGCAAACTATTAGAAAAATCTAATGTTTAGATTCCACCATTAATCTGCATACTAAATTATTTAACCATTTTTCTATGAAATTCTTCGTTATGTCTCAAGATGATATTGAATCTTTTTTTACCAATAAATTTCTTTTCAAAATATTGGCCACTCTCTTCATTTATAATGTTGATCTCTAAAAAGAAGATAAGATCGTGATATAAACATAAGGACACGTGAATAGAATTATTATCATAACTAAATAAGAATGATGACTAAAAGAATTATCATTGAAAATAAGAAGAACTTCCTAATATACATCATTAGGCTTCCTCTTAACCCTAATATAATACATTATTTAACAAAAGAAAAGAAAAACAAAAAAAATGAAAAATATACTAAACCAAACTACTAGGTCAGACCTTAGACAGAAATGAGCCTCCCCTGTTGATTGTGTCGACCTGTGCAATACATTTTGGCCGAAATGGTCAAAATTTCGTCGGAATTTCGAATTTCGGGGTAAAACCGAAACGAAATCCGGAATGCCGGTATGGTCGATTATTTTATTTATTTATTTATTCTTTTTCTGAAAAATAAAAAAAAAATGAAAAAAAATAATTATTATTCTTGTTTTAGGTTTTGAATTGTTACTCATATTTTTTATAATATTTTGGAACTATATGTGGATATGATAATATCTATAATTAATCTAATGATCTCGATTAAAATTGTAATATTCTTTTTTAATTAGCATTTTAGACGATGAACTTTGAAGTTGTCTTGTTTCTCTTGTGTTTCCAGTTTGAACTTTGTACGAAATCTATGGATCTATATATTTTAGATGATTACTAGTTTTTCTTTCTAAACTTTGTGAAAAACGTTTGTTATAACGTGTTAAAATATATTTATAGTTATAAAATGTGAACTAATATTTTTTTATAAAATTATAGGTATAAAATATATGGACCGATATTTCACCGATACTTAAAATCGATATTTCCCCGATATACTGGTATATCAGTGTATCGTTTTCAACCAGTACGAACCAAAATCCGATAAGATACAACCTTGATGTAGACTGCCATTTTATATCTCACTCCTCGTTTTACTTACCAAAGATAGAAATACAGTATGAGCACATCCAAATCCAATATACAAGGTAGGTAACTTATTTTGTCGTCATTCTTTTAATCTGATTTGTTAATATCAAATCCCAAAATTACCTCCATTCAGTACACAAGATTTGACCTTCCTTGTTTGTGTTGGAAACTTCCAACTGTGTACTGTTAATCCAATTTCTTTCCCAACTCCAATTGATTTCTTGCAATTATTAGTTGTACACGGTGGATATGGAGAACATGATCCACTTTATAAGTAAGCTAACAAAACATTCTCTCTATCTTGGTTTATGTCTGTGGGACCTATTTTCTCTAATGTTTACAACAAAATTCACACCATTTGCCAAGTTATAAATCAATGCCTCTTCAACTTCCCATGTTTAAATGGGAGTATAAGAAACCACATTGCCTGGTGACTTCAATTCACTCCATGTCTTGTGATGTCTACACATGTAAAGTAGTCCCAACAAGAAGATTATTGCTCTATGCATTCACGCCCAGACTTGGGCCCAATAAATCCAGTCCGATCAAACCCATTAGCATAAAATCAGCCGGAGAAGAAATTATTAAACTTTGACCACTTGATAATTTATGTATCACGGACTCCCGTGCCTCGAGATAGTCGAGAGACCAAGTTAGACTTGCTTTTTCATCCATTTTTCGGGTATAATTCTGTGTTTAAGTCCAACGAACTTTATTTCATAAAAACCGTAAAACTAAACAAAATCATCAAATATGTACAAAATAAATAAATTAAATATAAATGAAGATGTAAAAATGATGTGTTTATACACTCATGAGATTCCAAGATATATGTTCACCTCTTTAGAAGTGTCTTTTATATAGTAGTTCAGAAATAGAAGAGCCCGTATTCGAATTACGGTCGAAATAAGTTCCAAAAACACCAAAATCCAATCATGTACATAGAAATAAGAAGCTCGTGCAAGGAAATAAGAAGTCCATGTGTGACAGACCGGAAAAGTTTTGCTTCCAATGGGTTGGGTTTCAGTCCATTAGGCCCGCTCCAACTTCCCGATACGCCACGCGAGAAACCTCGAACTTTTAAATTTTTCGAACCAATTCGATCTTACCAAGCAAATGTTCATCGATTTAATTCAAAATGCTTTATAAGCATGCAACCATAACTTTTATAATTCAAGGGTCATTGAATCCTTCCAACTGCTTTACAGTTTTGATATCATTTCTGATATTTATCGATACCAACAGATTATATGAATTACCAATCATCTCTTATAAAACACCAAACTTAAGATACTAAGATTCTGCTGAACAGAAATCTCACTGATTTGAGGGTTAGGATTCTCTGATCATATGTCCTTCACCATAGTACTAAGAAATCCCATGATATCCATCTGAAGTCAATTGGGACCTTCTGAGCATACGTCCCATACCGTATACCCCGGTATACTAAAAGAGTCCACAATTTCGTAAGGGTCATCGAGTCCGACAAATGATTTCCATCGCTTCTACTGTGAGGTTCTCTTGCCGCCGTTACAGCTAACGGTCATCATTACAGTTAATGGTCTTCCGGGTTGCCACTTGTAAGTGGAAGCTAGCAGGCCCGACAACACACATCGTTCCAGCGACAGGTGGGGATGATCAGTTCCGTTGTCTACCACCGTTCAAGCGACGGTCTTCCGGATAGCCACCTGTAGGTGAGAGCCCTAGTTGGCCTGGCAATTCACAGTACTAGGTCAAGCTCAACCGACTATCTTTTTCAAATGATATGAACTAGTCAAAAGAGTTAGTAATCATTTCTAGATGGATGATATGAACTGCCATTATAGGCAATAACCATCCCTTCTCAGATGATATGAATTACCTGAAATGGTAATAAACATCTTTATTACATGTATCATACAGATGATATGAAATACCTAGTATGGTAATAATCATCTCTTATCGCACGTTTTGTACATTTATCAGATGATATGAATTACCTTGGATGGTAATAATCATCTCTCACTAAGTAGTATGAACAACCAGTAATTCGACTGCAACTACCTCGAGAAGATTGCAATCATCTCCAAATAAATGGTATGAATTGCCGAGCAGCAACCAACACTTTTAGATGATATGAAAAATCTTGTGCTGAACCGCAGAGCAGCTGCCTACGTACCCTCTTCGTAGCTCGAAGGGATCAAGCACGACCGTAGTTCGTCTTCCTTTGTTTTAGATAGTATGAACTACCCTCTCTAGTAGTAACTATCTCTTATTAAATGATCTGAACTATCCTATTTTTGATAGCAATCATCTCTTACATAGATTGTATGAACTGCTTTTCGTAGCAGCAACAATCTCTAAGGTAGTATGAACTGCTTACCCAGGCAGTAACTATCTCTAGATGTAGCAGTAAGTTAGATAAATGGATAGTATTAGTTGCATAGAAAAAACTATCCCTACCACATCCCATCACCAACAATCATCTTGGCAAATATTCATTGATGAACAAGATACCATCATCTATGTTTGTACCTGTACCTGCAACTTAAAGTCCACAATAGACTACAACATAGATCATACACAAAAATGGGTTTAGCGTGTCCAAAAATCATAGAAATACATGCAGTCTAAGTGCCTCATTTTCATCTCAAGAACTCTACGACGTTATACGAATTATGTAGAAACAGTTATCTGTACTACAACAGTTTCTACCATTTTTTCTCATCCGATTATCTTGATATTTAAACAGAGTTTTCCTGACATATCTTATCATAACATATCCAAATTTCACCTAATTATAACGACTAGATTTTGGTTTATGATTCCAACAGTGCATACGTTATAGATGTCAGAAAAAAAGATTTGTAGTTCGTGTTATGGTTTCATCTTCTAGATTAAGTTTCAAAGTAGTTACAACATTGAAACTCAAATACAAAAAATCATAAATGATGGGGTAAGAGTGGATTTTCCTCATTTAGGGTCTACTCATAGCAAGAAGGACAAATTGAACTTGAAATTGAGAACTACATGAAGACTGAACCTATCAAGAAGACTTCAAGCTATTAACGTAGATATTGATGTTTCTTAAAGGTAAAACAGAGTAGTGTACCTATGTATATTTCAAATTTTCAGAGATATCATTATGTGACAATCATTGTACTCAAATCTTTCAACACCATCATAGACTAGGCTTACTATAGAACATAAAGGAACTATAAGAATTAGAGCTATATTTACTAAAATCCCATTAAGCAACATATTGTTTTTCATTTCAATTTCAACAAAGTAAAGGACAAGGATAACATCACCAAATAGTACTTAAATTTAGCTTAGATTGCAACAAAGTTAGTTTCAAATAAGTGCAATTACGTTATCACATATAGATTAAAGCAAATATCACATGCAAACCTTTTTCTTTTGAAACTTTTATCGAACAGGTTGTGGGTGTCCTTTGGTTGGTGAAGAGGTAGCTCTTATGCTGTTATGTTTTCCGCTTATATAGCTTCTCTTCAACCTTCAAACTCCAATTGGATAGGAACCCAACATTTCCATCCATACAAGAATCTAAAGCATTCACAAATTGAAGTCATTTTACACATTAAATTCAATGGCATCCAACACCTAAACCTGCAACCTCATACGCAACCGCTTCCCACACCTTTTTCTCTGCAATACCAAAAGAACCACAGCACCACTGATTCTATTTCACCTTTATGGCAGCAACAACAATTCAACAAGGTTGTACGGAATTTCTGAATTGTAACAATATGCAGTCACACCCAATCCGTACTTTTCTATAGTACACATTTTCCGATTGTCTTGAAACTTTTACAGTACCCTTACTGCTGATGGTAGCACAACATATTCAAAAATCATAACAATCTAACGGTTCATTAAAGAGTTATTTACATTCAAGCATGGCTACTTTCACTATCCATACACAGAATTCAGTCATAATTCTACCACTCTTTGGGGAACCTAAATTGATCAGAACTTCATGAAAATTTTATAATATGTTAGTTACATAGATATAAACGTCATACTCAAATTTCAACTTTATCCAATAAACATACAAAGAGAAACCCAATGAACAGTCGGTTGTCCAGGGTTTCAATCCTGTAAAACGCAGTCAGATATCATGCAACGTTTGAAATAGTAAACAAGACCTGATCATCATGAAATGTTTATCGTATATCTATCACATAATTAAGTATACCTTAGTAAAACTTCATCACAATCCAACCACTGGAACTAATGATATTAATAAAAGAAAAACAGACAGTCTAGGGTTTACAAGGTTGTACATAAGATGTTCAAACACGAATTGTTCATTAGAAATTACATAATTTCTACAATCAAATAGATATTAGAGTATTTAATGATGATTGGAAGTTACCCAATTCATCAATTTGCTCAGAATATGAGCTATGATCAAGATCCCCAATTTCATAACATAAACCCTAACTTCATTGTATGCAAGAAGAATTACAAGGAATCATATAACATGATGTGTAAACAAATTGAAAACAAACCCATTCTTTGTGTTGATATTGCAGTACCAGCAACAACTCCCTTGCTGATTTTCTAGCCCTAACCTCACCAATCTTTCAAACCATTTGTTCCAATTCTTGGTTTGAGAAAAATGAAACCAAAAATCAATTGAAATTCTATATCCGGAACATTAAAACAGTTTGAAGACTAATTTAATAGATTGATCTGTTGCCGTTGAAATTGGTGATAAATGGATGGATTAATGGGTATTTATGAATCAGTGAAGGTTTATTAGAGTTGGGTTTGTTATGAGTTTGAATTGGAAGTAAAAGTTGAGCTGGATTCATTTGTAATAAGATGTGGAATGAGTTTTGCTTTCATTAAACAAGCAATAATTTTGCTCCTCTCCAGAAATCACCAGATGCATACCTACTAGGGTTGCACAGGAACCGACCGGAACCGAAGGACCGGACCGGAACCGACGGAACCATACCCTAAATGGACCGAACCGAGGGTACAGGGTAGAGGATACACGTACGAAAAATGGGAACCGAGTACAACCGGGTACAAGGTACATGTACTACCCAGGAACCGACCTGTACCGGACCGATTGTACCGAGGTATGTGATGCGTCAGAAAACCGAATTTTTTTTACCGCAAGCGCACAATGTCGAAAGATGTAGACAAGAGCAAATACAGTTTGTTCCCACGAGGAGTTTGGATTAAAATATTTTTTTAGGTTTTTTTTTTAATAAAGAATTTAATTAACTAATGAATTAAGATTATTT
>JAJJMC010005141.1:1576653-1637521 GCA_023531435.1 Papaver californicum
GACAAATTAATAATATTTAGTTCATACAGTTAAAAACCCTAGTTTCGAAACACAAATAAAAATCATCTCTACAAGTTCATCCTTTCGCCCTAACAAAAGAATTATCCCAACATGGCTTTCTTAAAAACCATGAGAATTAATTAATAAAATAGGACAAACTAACCGATAATCGTCGAAGATATCGACTGTACGTCTCTTCTGTATAGTATCTTCTTTACGTGAGAGTCTTCTTTCTGTATCCGGAGCTCAGCGTGTGTAGGTCTCTTCTGTATAGTATATTGTATGGGGCGTGAGGGGTGTGTCTCTGTCTGTACGTATCTTCTCTGTCTCCCTATTGTATGTGTAGTACCAGGTTATATATAGCCTTCGAAACCAATTCCGTGTACAACAAGGTTTGGCTCTTTCCTAAATCTCTCCTGACTTGCATTTCAAGTCTTCAAACTCAACGTAATCCATTAATTCCTTTCCCGTTTACAGCTTAAATCCTAGTCATACAAGGTTGGTTCTTTTCCTAATTTTTTTCTTGATTGCCGCTCAAGTCTAACTCCCTTGAACAGCACATTAACCTCCCAGCCAATCTCGACTGCACCTTCAAAGACTCTCCATCAGCAACACCATCTCAGCATCACCGAGCTCGAGCAACAGCACCCACCTCTTTCCATCGGTCACCAGCACCAACAACGGCTCGAGATGGCCAGTTTTTTCCCTTTACTAGAAAATAAAGTTTGTATTATGTTCCTCAACATATATGTATACGAAGGAATACAGTAAGCCCACTAGTAGGAGATTCGTGGGTTGATCGAGTTTGACCTCCCTTTCCAGAAGGGCGATGAACCGTTGAAGTCGACTCGGACCACTGACTCCTGTGATAGTATGCGAACCCAAGGAGATGAGATAATATCGTAATTGTCGTCCTTCCCTATGCAGTTTATATTTAATAATACCCTTCCTTGGGGTTTAAAATAATAAAGTCCAAAAATAATGTTCCAAAATGTCCAAAAATAAAAGAAAGTTTGCAAAAATAATAAAAGATTCCCTAATGCAGTTTTCTAAAACTCAAAAGAAATAAACTCATAAAAATAAAATAATATAAAATCTTTGTCTTTCTTTTTCTGTTTTTTTCGCTTAGTCTACAACTCAAAGTCTTTAATTAATCACCAAAATCTTTGGCTCAACTTTCTTTTTGATCCGAAACCTGTAGCAAATAGACAAATACCCCAAAACGTAAAATGGAACAAAAGAAAAAAATATAAAATTAAGACTAACCTAAAAACAAAAATAAATATAAATCTCTAACTAACAACAAATACCCGGCAGCGGCGCCAAAACTTGGTCATTTTGTAAAAGTGGTAAAAATATGTTCGTTCACTGAGACTTGTGAACTCGTTTTAGACCTAATTCTGATTTAAACTAGAAAATAAATAAAAGATTTTAACAATGTCGGGAGAAACAGGGACTCAAGATTCCACCATTAATCATATTTGAGTAATGAATACAGTGATTCTTAACATTATAGCTCTTTTATTGACTCTGTTTCTTTGCCAAAAGTAGATTTCTAAAACATTAACTGTAAATCGTAAGCATGGCGTATCAAAATCTCTAAGTCTCAGCATACACCATCAAACAAAATTACAACTAATTAATAAAAACATAAATCAAATTAAAACCAATGCAAAAGTCATAAAGAATCAAAAATAATTACCATTCATTCATGAAATATGGCTTCCTCCATTATCCAAGTGATTGGGTTTAGCTCATCATGCTCAAAACACTCTCAAAAGATAGAAACATCGCTCAAAAGTATTTGAAAGAAGAAAAGGAACATAAAAGAATAACACATGGAATCTGCAACGTTTATAATTGTTGCAGAATGTGTTCTTTTTTTTCTATGGTTCGGAAGCAGGTTCTGTTGCTAAGATAAATTATATAACGGTTCTGTTCAACCGACTATTGGTGTTGTTTTCTTGTTTGCTTCTTCTTCCTCGAGCAACTAGCTTTTCTCCCTGTATTTTCCAACGTCTCCTCTCCTCCTATATTCTTAGCTTTTTTTTTTTTGCTTTTATAGGTTTAGAAAATCCTAAAACCTATTCCTAAATCGATAAGGAACCAATATTCTCTCCAAAACAAACTTAAACTCGTCTTTATCAAAATCAGAGCATAACAATATTCTGGACAGTAGCAGCGACTTGCAGCCATGTTTAACGGCGTGAAAAATACTATGACGTGTTTTGATAGTTCAGTCTTGTTGAGATATCAAACAACGTTTGAATCCCTGAAAACTCGGCTTGGAAACAATTCAGAAAACTTTCTTCAGGTAAAGAAATATTCCCATCGTTTTCTCCATTTTTGATTTCAAGAAGGGGGGTGTCCATATCCAAAAGTGGGGTTCCTTTATCAACTAGTGTGGGTGCCTTTAGTAATTTCGGGTGCCTTTATCGCTTTTAGAACCAATTTTTCCACAAATGTTTATTTCCCAAAAACACCTACAGACACATAAAATACCAAAATAAGTATAAAATTGAGCACTAACAATTGATTAGCAATAATTTATACATTTTTACCGCTTAATCTATATTTGTTAGTGCCCATTTTTTATACTAATTTTAGTGTATGGGGATTCTTTCTGTATATATCCAGTAGGCAGATTTTTATTTTCTTGTTTTTATTTTCTTTTAGGATTTTTGTTTATTTTTATTTTTGGTGTTCTTTGTTATTACTATTGTTTGATGTGTGTTACAGAGAATATTGTTTTTCTTGCGTCAATCAGGTGAGACGTTTCAATCCCTTCTCTTTAATTTACATTTGTTTATCTTATTTATATTTATTGCATACCATTCTAGGTTGCACGGTTTGAAACATTGAGGACAATGTTAACTTTAGGTTTGAGGGTAGAGTTTCAGAAAATTGATGCCAATAAGAAACTCTGAAATTTAGAAAATTGTGAATTATTCAGTATGACACTAACCATTCTAGGTAGATGGAAACATAGCTCTTATCTATAGGAATCGGTGTGCCCAGCTAAATGGTCTATTCATATCTGAATGCACTCAGGTGTTAGAAATAACATGATAATCATTGAACAAGCATATCTCGGAATCATCATAACCATATCACTTTCTGTTTTTATTTTTGCAATTTTATGTTTCTCTAAGTGATTTGGTGGGGCCCTAGTATTGCCATAAGGTTGTAGCTCGGATGTGTTAGAATTTTTATTTTGTCAAAAAAAAATAAAAAAAATTGACACTTTGACAGCAATATGTGTGTGTTTTCCCTATCTCCGTCGCCTAAGCAAGCGTGGAATGCAGGATCCATGGGAACTATCATATAATCTGCTAAAAACGAGCCTGCGCTTAGATTCAAAAGATCTAATCATGTAGTCATAAAAAAAACATTATGTATATATAAAATAATAAAAATAGGAGCATCCCAGCCGGACTTTATACTAATATTTTAGGAAACATCGTTCACCTTAGTCAACATATACACCATTCATTACTTCTATATCCATTTTCTAATCTATCCCTGTGTTTGAATTTGATTGATTTCGAGCAATGTGAATTTTTATCTAGCTTTGGATGTTCAATGATTATTTGAGTAGAGTTTGCATTCTTATATGAATTTTAGTACGCTGATTGCAAACTCGTGTACAACAATTGGATTCATACAGGGTAATGATTATTATAGTCAACGAAATTAGTACGCCAACTAAATAGCTTGTTTAGTGTCTATCCTCGATCGTTCATAGGTAGCTAAAATTTGGAGTACAGGTTTTGTGGGTATACCTCTTGTAAACCCTCACGAGACAAAACTCGTCCGCTAAGGCCACTTAGGGGCTTAAAGGCTTATTACATATGCTAAATGTAGTCGCGATTCCTGCGAAAGTGAGTTAGGATTTTATTCTATTTTCAGATTAGTTTTGCTCGAGGACTAGCAAAATATAGGTTTGGGGGTATTTGATTAGCATTAAATTCATACATTTTTACCGCTTAATCTATATTTGTTAGTGCCCATTTTTATACTAATTTTAGTGTTTTGGTATTTTTATCAATTGTACCGGTAAATTACTAGTTACAGGAAAATAAGGTTATGGATATGAATGTGGACACTTAAACTCATGGGCTACAGTTTCTGTTGGATGTTGATGGACGTGGCTGGCAAGAGTGGATGGAATTATAGAGAGAAGACAGGGAGTTATGTTTGGTTGGATAGTAGGGTAAGTGGCAGACAAGTTATTGAAGTGAAGGCCAGGAAGCGTGGGTGAGCTATTGAAAGGCTGGCTAGGAGGACAATATAGAGAGGGTACTGGGGCTCTGAGCATCACGTGTAGAGATTGGGTGGAGTTAGCGTCCTCTTTTGGTGTTGTGGTCTTCTGTTTTTGAATTGGAAGAGTTGGTGGCTCGATCAGGAGAAGAGAGAAGTGTTGACTTGGGTCCATGTGTATAAGTGATGGGAGTTGGGTAAAGAAGAACGAAGGAATAGCTAGACCTAGGCGGAGGGTCTGCTAGCTAAAATTCTAGAGATAACAGGTTAGAAAAGTTAGTATAAAAGGGAAGAAAAAGCTTAAGAGATGGGGGAACTTTTTTGAAGGTTTTCTTCTAGTTTCTTTTGAGGTTTTATGGTAGGTTAGAGTAGAGGGAGGCAGCTAGGTCAGTAGGTTGTTCTGGATTGGAGAGAGGAAGATGCGGCTTTCTTTGGAGGTTGCTTCTTAGGTTTAGCTTTTGGATGGGGAGTTTTCAGTCTGTACGGGAAGAGCCATGACGGCCATTGGAGAAATGGGGATATTTTTTGGGTTCTGTTTTCGGCAGGCGTCAGGTACAGGAGAGAGTTTCTGGAAAAGAGCCGCCTGGAGAATACGCAGGTGTACAGGAGAGAACCGGTTGGTGATTGGTGATGGCTGGTGATTACTGGTTTTAATCTTTTCTTCTCTTCTATTTGTTTTAATGGGTTTTAAGAAACCCAACTCCATGTTCTAATTGATTTGTAGTTAGGGTTTAATGTTGAAACCACTTAAAGTTTAAGATCAATTAAATCGATTTATTTGATACAGACTATTATGATTTGAATAAGATTCATTCCATGATTTTGTTTATTGATATAAATCTAAATTAGTTGTTGCTTCAACGGTTCTGTACAATACAGTAACCTATCCGCAGAATTAATAGGGTAGCAAATATGTTTGTCTACTTATTTGATATTCCATGCTTTGGTTAAATCCTTAGATGGGGTATGCTTAGAAGAGCCAGATATTATTTTTGAACCCATAATTAGTTTCATATTATTTTCTCGCTAACGCAATTAGATGCTGTATGCATGAAACTTGGGGCTTTTGATGCACCATACTTAGGGTGTCCCAGTGATATTTGCGACTCTAATACATATAATAGGTGATGTCGATAAAACGAACAATAGATGAATATTCAGGAGTTATGTTCACTTCAGTAATTAAATAGAAATAGTGGTGGATACTGAAAACCCTGGTTACTATTCTCTCATTTGATTTATTTTTATTAGTTTAGTTTGTTTTATTATTTTATTCATAAATCTAAAATTCCAAAAATATTATTCTTGATTAGTTGATTAGAGATATTGATTGCAGTATTGTCCCCGCTCCCTGTGGGTTCGACCCGTACTTGTCGTTGTCTGCATTGTAGACACCGTGCGATTGCGGTTATTTATATAGGGTAATCTAAAATCCTATCAACAATATATAGAATTGAGAAAAATTCGACATGAAAATGTGTCTATCAGCGAGATGCGATCATCACTGCTTGATTAGCATCCACCTGACTTCGAGTTAGCACTTACTCTTCTCTGTACTCACCATCTGATATTTGATCTCACTATCTTTGTTTAATCCTGCACATTCAAAGAAAATGAATATGTAGGGGTAATAATATCCTACGTGAAGAAATTCGAAAGTCTCAAAAAGGAAATCTCAGGATCTTTATATGCTTTCCCTCGAATTCTTCACAAGATATTCTACATGAAGGAGATAACTTGATCTGACAAGGAAAAAAAAAATAGTCGAAAAATTCTTTAAACAAAGCTGAGGATTACGCCCATCATATGATATGAGGATTCTAAAATTTTGAGATGATTTTTAACTCGAACAACTAAAAAGGATAGAGTGAATATTTTCTAAAAAAAACGATATCCACTCCTTCCTAGCTCAGATCTCTGGCCAATAGCCTTTTCTGCTTCATCTTTAAAAGAAAACAAGTCTCAGTTTCTAACGCCAAACTGTAACTACTAATTTTCCTATAGTTTAAATGCTTGAAAAATTCTTTAGTACGACTAAGTATAAGAGTAAACAAGCTCAGTTAAACAGCTATATTAATGTACAATTAAGTAAAACGTATGCAATTTGGTGCGAATAACTTCACTTAAGTAAAGTAAATGCACAGAAAGTGAACAATCACACACTTAACACAACAGATTTACGTGGTTCAGCTAATGCTTACGTCCACGGGGTATTGAGTTGATGATCTTATTAATATTTAGTAGGAGATTACAATGAGAAAGACTGTTGAGAAATCACAAAGGACTGAAGGGTATTTCCAAGGTTTTTTGATGGTTTTTTCAGACTCCTACTCTTGAAAGCAAGCTGGGTATTTTTAGACTTCATCTTTGCTGGTAAGATTGCACAGAACAACCTCCTTGGGGGGCTTACTCGTGTGTCCGTTTTAGAGACTACCAGGGTTTGACCCGTTCGTTACATTTAATGCTGAGTGGATGCCATGCCATGCTTCTGGCATACTTGACAGTTTCTTCAACCTTGATCGACCACGTACATCTATTATTCGAGATGAGGTGAAATAGAACAAAAATGATATTGTACTATGCAGTTATCCCGTGCTTTTGTGTCGCAACATAACAATACATGGTCCTATTGGTTTAGGATTCCACCACGTGTACATCATACTATTTGCACTCACACGTACAAAAACCCATTTAAAGTCTATTTTTTCCAACATGTTTTTTAAGACTTTATTTCTACCGGGAAAAAAATACTATCAAACTATGGTTATAAGTTTCCCAAGTTCAGATAATATATTACATGGCATATCACTATCTTTTTGAAATCAAATTAGTTGGTATAGCATGTGCAACAAAACTAGTGACATCTTCATCTTAACATCATGATCTCAGTCACTATAGATTTTAAACTTTTGTATAAGAAGTAAAAGTGTTTCGATCTTATTCTGCTTTCATTGATGACAATATACATACACCATCTTGAAACGACAAGTTAGTTCGCGTTGCTAAAAGTATAGGGGGAAATCAAAATCAGCTGAAATCTTGTTATTTGTTACCTTTATCAAATGTAACACGGACAATAAGAATATAAATACACTACTGCCACGGTCACTAAGCAGGGGTGTTAGCATTGGTGTTGGTGTTGGTGTTGGTAGTGAAATTTAAATCTTTTAAATCATTTTAAAAGTTTTTTTTCGAACAATTATGCCGAATGTTTGAGTGCTTTCGCACTATCACGCGCATGAATGTATAACAAGGCAATGAGCATATACTTACTTTACAGTAGGGTGATGTAGTTTGTTTTGATGGTAAAGCATTAGTTATCATGGCTTTTTTTATTGATTTTTTCTTTCTTTTTTCTTATACTCTTTGTCATTAATTCTATTTTTTTTCTTGAATGTAATTAATTTTTCTAAGACTGGCATGTCAACAATCGTTAATATTTCTCTAACAAAAAATAACTAAATTTGTATTGATCTTGTTATGGACACTAATTATTTAGATTCCGGTAATAATGAATTAATGATTAGTGCAGTATTCCATACATGATTGTATTATATCCAAAAACGTCTACGATTTTTCACAAACTAGATCTGTTATCTTTGGGTCAATTTCAACCGTGAGATCATCCTTAATGTAAGTCCCGCAATAGTAACAACGGTGTCTACTTTCTTTGTTTCTTTTTAATTCAATCCAGTAACAGTACAACTGGTTCCGGCCATTTATTCGAAACGTAATCGACGGTCCATACTCGACGCATGCATATCACGATATCCACCATTAACAAATTGATTTTTCTCCCAGAAAAGAAAACACGCGCGAGAAGGAACAAAAACCAAGGGCATTTGTGTAAAGTATCGTAACTGATTTCTGAATAGTGCGTGATGATTTTCATCCATGCACAGCAAAATATGTAGGTTATTTATAGACAGTAGTGGATATTATTAGATAAAAGATTCTGAATAATAACGCGATCGAGTAAGTAAATAACAGATTTATATGCTCTGTTAAGGGTTTTCACATCACATTTCCACACTGTCCTTTCTAAGAATTCTGCTTCTCACTATTAATTCCTCTCTCTCTGTCTAAAATTGTGCTGTCAATATAGATTTAGAGAACGAGTAAGACACTCTCACCATGATCTGTTTTTGTGGTTACAAATTCTAACCACAAAAAATAAGATTTTCTTCATAATTTCTTCTGATTATAAATACTAGTCTTGATTTCTTTTCTTCTCTCATTCACTTCTTAATCTTCTTGACTTCTTTGTTTTTTGATTCTTAAGGTCAGTCAGCATTCAGCAAAAATGGTGGTTACAGCAGATGCAGCTCGTAATGTTGTTGGGGTTATTGGTTTGTGTTTCTTTACCTAACTCCGAGTTTCTCTTTCAAACTATATATATATATATATATATATACCTCTCTATCTATTTGATATCTTAATTCCTGTTTTGGATTTTTATTAATGATTGAATGACAAGGATATATGGTGATACTAATCACATGATAAGATTTGTGTTTCTGTAATTTTGTACTTTTTTTTTACGCAAATGAACCTCTCTCTCTGCGTTCTTTGTAGTTTTTCTGAAATTCTTAGTTTCTAAAACTGATTTCTGATTTGTGTTTGCAGGAAATGTCATTTCATTCGGTTTGTTTGCCTCTCCTGCGTAAGTTATCTCTCTCTGTTCCAGTGACTATTAACAATAAATATTGAATCGCTTTTTGATCTGATTCGATTTTTTTTCTTTTCTAGTTTTGATACTAATTATCAATTTAATTATCGGTAATCTTTCAGGCCAACATTTTATGATATTATCAAGAGAGGAGCAGTAGAAGATTATTCACCAAATCCATACTTAGCAACAATATTAAACTGTGCATTATGGGTATTCTATGGACTACCATTTATTCATCCTCAAAGTATTCTTGTGGTCACTATAAATGGAGTTGGGCTTGTCATGGAATTTGCTTACATTATTTGTTACGTCATGTACGCTACAAAGAAACAAAGAGTAAGATTTTCTGTTTTCAAAACAATCCTAATAAATTTTAATTTTCATGATTTTTTTTTCTATTTTTGGTCCAACAATTTAGCCAGATTTGTGAAACTTATTTGATATCATGCAATTACAATGACAGATTCGTTTTGAATATGTCGTATATTTCGGTATGGATTGTGGTTTTGATATTATGTGACTCGATTCACTTCATTTTCAATTCTGAATATTTTACTTTTTACTGTTTCTAGTTCTCTTCGGAGTAGGATGAGTGGGTTTATTAGTCAGAAATTTGAGAGTGCTGCCTTTAGAAAGCAGTACCTTCAGCAAAATTAGTAGCAAACCTAGCTATTCAACTAATTCAATTCCTGCACAGATGTATAGAGTCAAAATGTTGCTACATTTAATTGCAGTGAATCATGTCTTCTCTTCTATCACGTGTTCATTACATCTGGGTTTTGGACATAGTGGTCTCAATGTGTCTTTTCTTCACTTACTGATGTTTAATCCGTTTTCGATGTATCTGTGGATGTTTAGATGTATGTGGCAAAACTGTTAGGGGGTGAAACTGCATTCTTTGCAATTATTGTTGGTGTTACCATGGGTGTATTTCACACTGTAAAAACCAGAGGTACATTCGTTGGTATCTTCTGTCTCATCTTCAACATTTTGATGTACGCCATGCCACTCGACAACATGGTAAAAGTTCTAGTTTAATTATTTACATAAGATTTCAAGGATGTGGTTGTATATCTTACATGAAGATTTTCTCTTAATTTCCCTAGATGATAAATTTGTTTGTTTCTGCAGTTATTGGTTATCAGAACAAAGAGTACTGAATACTTGCCATTTTGGCTTCTACTCGCCAACTTCCTTAATGGTGGCTGCTGGTTGACATACGCCTTGCTTCGATTCGATCTCTTCATCTTTGTAAGCAAAACGCACGCATACATAGTTGAATACATGCATCTATGGAAATCTGCCGAGTTTTTGTTTTTCCATCTTTGAAATAATTTACTTCGCCTCTCTTTTTTGATCGTTGCGATTCGTTGGTAATTACAAAGACTAACCAAATGAAAAATCTGCTTTTCACAGGTCAGTAACGGTTCTGGAATGCTACTCGGTTTAAGTCAGCTGATTTTGTTTGCGATATATTACAAAAAGAAACCAAGGAACATAGAGGAGAAGCCTGGCAAGCTACAAATGTCTTCCAGTGTCTAACCAGTCGACAAACTCAACGGAGATAAAGCTAAGACTCAACGCATCACCAGTACTGTTTTGCCGCCTGTTTGAAGTTGCATTTTCTCAGTTTTGTTCTTAATAAGGATGATCAGTGGGATCACATTATTATTCCTCATTTCTTTATGTTGGTGATTTGTTTTCGCATCTTAAACCTTAAAGGTCAATTTCTTATGATTGGGAGGTTCTTCTTTTGCGGTTGATATTCAGTTTGTAGGGTAGTTTTATTTCTATTTTCAAAGATGTTCTTTATAATTCCTTTCTTGTATCTGATTTAATAAGTACTTTGATGCCAGAATCTATATTTTTTCACTAACATTTTTAGGTAGCTAGGTAAATGTGTCCTGATAGCTGGTTTTTAGAGCGCGCACTTGTTTAAATTAAAAATTCGTTACATTTATTTTATATGATTTTTATTTTTTAACCGTATTATAATTTATAAATGAGGAAAATTACCCTCAAAATCTTTCCACCATTATAATTTTATTTTTATTATCAAATTTTATTATTAATTTTTTGTTTTAAATTAAAATATAAAAATAAATATTAAATATTTATTAAATTTTAATTTGGTTTGTTTTCTAAAAATTATATTTAGATAAAAAATAATTATATATAATTATAAAAATAATATAGCACCTTTTAACAATAAAAATAACTTAATTTAATATTATATATATATTATAAGATGTAATGGTGTTTTTATTGTTGGACTGAACATCTATATTTCGGACACATAAAGGACGGTCCAGATTCAACATTTATTACGTGTTTTCACTCTCCCTTAATGGAAGGGGATCTATATTTCGGGTTATACAGAGCGGCTTAGGTCTCTCCCCATGTTCTTTTAGGACTCTTCCGTTACTTTTGCCCACTAAACGTTTATATTTCTCTCCTCAGTCAGTTCTTCAGTCCTTTATTTCTCCATCAATAAGCAATGCTATAATATGAGAGGCGTTACTTTAGAATAATCAATGTAATATTAAACCTGATTAAAAATGAGCTCCTTTTCACTTTTCTTTCAATACATTCAGGGTTAGGGCTCATCTTTATTTTTCCCCTATTTTTAATCTGTTATTTCTTTTGTTATCACAGGGTTTCTCCGTCATCGTCGACCAAGGCAATTTTTCAAAAGTAAAGAGAAAGGTGATTTCTTTCTAATGGAGGTAACGTTTATGGTTTTTTAAGGTTTACGAGGACTGCGATTTTAGGTCTGCCTTCGAGTAAGAAGAACTAGAAGGGGCTGTTTGTCTTATTCACATAGGTTTCGGTACTTCCTCCTCTAAGTTTGTATGTACTTTTCGAAATCACGAATAGATGATTGATATCTCTTTTTTCGGATCTCTTACTGTTTGTCCTAAAGCAGGAACCAGTACACGAATATGTTGAAATGGAAGATGACATGGAAGATTTTGGCCTTGATGGTTCTCTTAAAGATGATGATACTGGTAATTTTGTTCTGATTTGAATTGTTTTGTCCATCTTAGAAAAATATTTGTGACCACTCCATCTTAGAGTTTGATTGAAAATTTTGGTTCTCTCACAACAGGTAAGATTATCTATTAATTGCAGCAATTAGTGTTGACAGAGGTTAGATTCCTCTCAGATGCTTCTAAAAGGATTATGTAAACAAATGAATATGAACTCCATCTTTGGAACCCAATTTCTTTGTGAGGTTTTCTCTCACAGGCATGGCAGTGTTCTAAAAGTTAACTATTATGATTAAACCCATTCCGTTGAGCCCAACATAATTGGATAAATGCCTGAAAGATATTTCAGAATCTTTTGGCTTAAATTTACTTCGTTAGTGACCCCGGTTTCATTTTACATCATATGTATGTTTTCCTCCTAATATATTTTGTTCAATCTCGGTAGTTCTGCTTTGCCCCCAATAATGTTGCTTTACTGAATCTTTAGAAGTCCAAAATATAGAATGGTTTTGATTGAATTTGGAAGAACTGTAATTGTCTAGCAGGTGCAACTTTGTAAGACTGCTTACGGAAAAACAATTGAAATTCTTTTGTATTTTAACAGGTGCTACAAGTTTTAATTTCTTTTAATACTACTGCACTTTTAAGGTAAGCATGGGACCTTTTAACGGGTATACCTTGCATTGGCAGATTTTCATGAAACCCGTGAACTTGATGTCCAGATACAACAACAAGTTTCAAAGTTTGGGGCATCGTCAAAGGTCAAGGGTACCTATATATACGGAGGGGTTCCAAAAGGACCTCAAGTCCAAGATCTTCAAAAAGGTAAAAGTTGGTTAAGTTTGTAATGATTCATCATTAGCCTTGAATTTGATGAATTGGGTGGCCTTGGCTGTAAATCTTAATGTCTGTATTTCTCTCTGCTTTCTGAATTAAAATTTCATTGGCAAATATTTTTATGTGACCTTTAATTTTAGTTTAGAGTGTTAAGTTTTGTTTGAATTTGATTTTGTGTAGGCATACTGTTTGCATTAAGAAATATGGAAATCCATTTACGGTGCTCTTAAACAAGAAGATTGCGTCCCACTTCCTCTTGGCAAGAATTCTGAAGGTTAGTTATTTTTCAGGTTCTATATTTTACTTATGATACTTTCAATTTACGTTTTCGGTAAGATTATTTTACAATAAGCCTGATTAGAATTGAGTTTCACTTGATGTGTTGATACTCGAGTACCACAGTTGAATTAATTTTCAGTTCATCGTACTTTTTTGTTTATAGCAATCTTGCCACTTGCCAACTTTTAGCTAACCCAAACACGTTTCACTTTCTGTAGACCTTGGATATTGACGAGTGGGAGTTGATTCCACCAAGCCAAATGCCGAAAAATGACGTGATCTCTATTTGTGCATAGACATTATGTTTGGGTATGTTATATTGGGTTTAAGTTTTAGGTATAGAACTAGACAACTTCATTGAAGATATTATGTTGTAATGTGAATAATTATAGAGGCGAGCCATTCATCAATTAGGTTCTTTGTTTTTCTCCAATTTGATTTAAGAAAACGACTTTTCAAACATGTTAAATTGGTCTTACTTTGTTGTCCTCGGTTTCAAACTTGTTAAATTGGTCTTACTTTGTTGTCCTCGGTGTACTTGGTTACTTTGGTGATCTTGGTTTTACAATCCTTGGACGATCTTTGTTATATTGGTTTTTTCTTTTGTGGTATTTGTTGTATTGGTGAATTAGTTTGTGTTTGTTAAGTTGGTGATGATTTTAGTGTTTTTCTTACTTGAGTTAGATTTTTTAGTAGTCTAATTAATTTCTGAAATTTAGGTTAGTGAACAAAATATTTTAAACCTTGCTTTTGCTTTCAGTTATATATCATTTCAAGTTTTGCAGGCTCAACGGAAGTCCTTTGGCAATGAAATACCCCTTAAAGCAAGGGAGAAAGGAAACATATACTCTCTCCGTTTCTGGAAAAGAGTTACTATTACTTTTTCAATTTGACCTATTTTTAGACTAAAATAAAAAAGTGATAGTAACACTTTTCCAGAAACAAAGGTAATATTCAGTTATCTATATCTAGACTGACATTTTGTTTCCATGGCATTTTGTTTCCATACATTGAGGTTTGGTAAAAAATCTCCTCATGATGTATTTTGGATGAATTAAACATTTCTAGAGTCCACTGGAGCAATGTTCACTAAGTATAAAAATATAGGATACCGTTATTTCTTAACATAGTATTTAGGAATTTTGTTCAAGGAGGATTTTGAGCTGATTACTTATGTCCAATGAGCATGACACGGAGTCGTTTACCATATATATATAAAAGGTCGAATAAATGGTTTATTCACATTTTTATACTGTTGGTCTCACTGCAAGCTACTTTTGGACTCTTAATACTAATTGAGCTTGGATAAAGTATAAAATTTTGGTGTTCTTTTTCCAGGAACCTACTGTATGTCAAGTTCTGAATAACGATCTTAAAATTTTGGTTTTGCTCGCAGTCAGCAAAATGATGTACATGGAAAATTCAAAAAGAAAAAGAAATAAAAGAATGTTGTCTCGCTTAAGTTTCTTCATTTTTCATCGTCGAAACCTACCGGTGAGTGGTGGTCCTGAGATCAAAAGAAAATTTGTAATGTCAGTCTCATTTGATACATGATTTTGCAACTTAGTTAGTTGTATTACTGCTAACACGTGGAGTAATGAAACTCTTATAATTCATGATATTTTGGTAGATGGAATAATGAACTATTTTTGTTCTAAAAAAACCAGCTGTTACATTTTCCTAAGTTATTATCACATACACTAGAACCGATATTTGTTTTATATTATCACAAGTTGCCAATCCAACTCCAGAAGATTGATTACCTAAAACTAGATGTTGCAGCTCTCAAGATCATATAAAAAGTATTGTTGATTAATACTGCCTTTGGCCAAAATTATAGGTGCCTATAAAATACTGAGTGAGATGGACCCAGGCTTTCAGAATATAGGTAGGCTTTTTGACTAACCATCTATATTTCCGTCATTTGTAAGGGTAGTTGAATGAGATCAGAAGATTTTTAGAAATTTTTTATTTGGGTGATTCACGTAGATTTTTTAGAAATCTAGAAATTTTAAATGATTTTATAGGATTGTTCTAGAGAGTCTTTGTGATTTAGTCACATAGTCAATGAATCTTTTCCAAGCGGGGAACAGAAACTAAAATAATAGATTTTTAGAGAGATTTTATCATTTATAAAGACAATAAATATTATTATTGTGGGTTTGTTTTATCATATTTTTAAAAGAAAAAAACAATTGGAGATGGGTGGAGGCAGACAAAAAACCGCAAATGAATTGCTGGCAGTATTCGACACAGTTTTAATCATTATATGCAATAACAAATAAATAATATACTCTTATATAATTACTGGGTGGAATGGTTTGTCCGTTTCTCTTCACTGTGGCCCATTCTACTGAGACCACCGAATATTTTATAATATATATATTGTCCATGTATGTGTTTGTATAAAATAACTCAAATTTCATGGTCACCAAAAAAAAATTGAAAAATGTCACATGGTATTTAGAAACCCAAATTCTTTAAAATTCTCCGCAGCATGGATTCCTTAAAAAAAACATGTTTATTTCTAATAACTCGTTGTATATATAGTTAAGCCAGTTATAGGTAATGTATTATAGATGACTAGTATGTTAATGTTCATATAGTTGCAAAAGCATAGATCAATGTAATGTAAATGGTTTAATTGAGGATAATACAACGCAGTTTGATTAATCATTAGTTTAAATGTTCGATACATAAGAGAGAGAGAAAAGGCTCCTGCAAAAATAAAATAAATTCAACACTACTTTCAAAGTCTCCCAAAATATCACCTATTTTGGAGAGACTTTTGCCAGCCTATTTTCTCACAGAAGTCTCCCAAAGTTTCTCAAAGTTACAAATCCATGACTTTGAATTCTATGACCAATAACATGAGCATTTAAAGGACTTCCTAGAAGTCTTTAACCAATAACAAAGAGTTTTTAAGAATTTGAGAAACTAAAATAAAATCTTTATCCACTAACAAGTAGGGCTGCACAAATGTCGGTTCGGCTAGGTTCTTGGTAGAACCGTGTACTTGTACCTCCCTATGGTCGGTTCTCTACCCGTATACCTGTATCATGTACCCTATACTCTCGGTTCGGTTCTTATACCTGTATCCATCTTCTCGGTTCGGTTCCGATCCTGTACCTCTTTTTTTTTCCTTCTCTAATTTAAAATTCACCATTCTTCCGAGAATCATTTACCTAGAGACTGTGACCAGGCCAAGGCAGCAGTAGGAAACCTACGGTAAGCAAACAAAAAGAAGGCTTTTCTTCTGCCATAATCGGAATATCCTCAAAACTGCTAAATGAGTGGTTCTATAATGCATCACTCAGAACTTCCTCCTACAGAGATGCAAAAGATGCTCCTCGAGCTCCTCGGTGTATCTAACTTCTCTCCATAATACTAAAAGATCAAAAGAACTTGGCACATGCCATCACTCCAGGTTCTAACATGACACTAGGTTCACTTTAAAGCAATGTCAACTATTGTATTGTATTTAATTTTGATTGACAGCACCGGTGATGTTACGAGTTTATACCTACTGAAAGTAAAAGCAATATACCTACATTGATGGTGGCTTCAGTTGCACTTTGAGATCCCGTACGGCAGAGTAGAAATTGACAGTTAGTGCTTATTTTTAGTGATAGAATCAAGAAAGATCAAATAAACAATAAATAAATTCATATTTATTGAAAGAAAGATCCGGAGATTTCCTTCAGTCTAACCTTCAATTCTGCTATCTCCTACTCCCGTTTGGCAAATGTAACAATAAATGCAGCTTCCTTTTTTATTGCCTTATCAAGCTGATAACAGATGTCACAGAAATACCAAGTAAGCTTAGTACTTTGTATATGCTCCCACAACAAGATAAACACAAGTAACTAACCTGTTCTTTGTATGACTCCTCCGATGATTTCAGGGACTGAAGATAACTTAGAACTAGCCCAGGCTCTACAAAGATACAGAAGAAGTATCAAACATTCTGATAAAACAACAACACACAGGAGTAAAATAACCGGATCAGGCAATTTCTATAATGAGTGGGTAATCTAACTTAGAAACAGATGGATGAGACTGAAAGTCTAATATCTGATCAACGGTTAACAATAATCGGTACCTTCGGTTCGGTACAGGTCGGTTCCTAGGTAGAACCTGTACCTGGTACCCGGATGTACTCGGTTCTCCTTTTTTGTACCTCTACCCTGTACCCTATATTCTCGGTTCGGTCCGATTCCGGTCCGTCGATTCCGGTTCGGACCTTCGGTTCCGGTCGGTTCCTGTGCAGCCTTATTAACAAGGGTGTTTAAGAAACTCCTCTGAAGTTTCGCACGACTAACATGAGATTTAAGATCTCTCTGAAACTCCCTATAACTACCACTAACCCCCTGTTATTTTCAGTATATCATTGGGCAATGGAGTTGTAAAAGTGGGATTCACATTGCTAGTGAATGACTTCAGAAACCATAATCTTTGTTACATCTCTTTTGTGGAACCACATAACGAAAGCCATGGATTCATGGTTCTACTTTTTAGAGTCGATGAATTAAACATAAATCAAGGATAGTGCATTGTAACAGCCAATGCAACCAAAAAGGAATGTCTATAATGAATTTAGTCACTCCGGCATGTAAACATATTGAATCCAAGGTATAAACTTGAGGAATACGGAATGAAAAAACATATTACCATCGACAGTAAATGGTCGTATAGCCCGTCATCATATGTTAGCCTTCTTATACCTATGTAATGTTAATGAAATAACCTCATATTGCATACCACCCTGAACAAATACATGGGGAAGAGTAACTAAATTGGTGACATGGTGATCCTCATCATCACCACCAGGCTTCACATATTACATTTGGAAACCATTACAACATATACCAAACGGGACTACATATCATTTAGATTGATGATAAATATACTTCTTCCCAATGTGGAACAAAGAATACAACATCTAGGAAAGGTTTTCAGACAGCAATATACCGATTCATGATATTTATAGGTGCACAACTAAAATTACTACCCATAATTGGATGGTCTCTACTTAGAACGTGTTAATGGTGGAGTCAAACTCTAACTGAGAGAAGAGACATGGAAAAATAACCAAAGAAGCTTATTTTGTGCATCAAACCGGAAATACTTAGCAAAATAGAAAGATTAGGCTGTGTCTTTCCACTGGCTAAGCTTCGGCCATATAATTGCAAGTATAAGATAGTGCAATTCTATGAATCATAAAAAAGAAAAAATTATGTATTTATGTTGTACATATGTGATTCACATTTGTGAGGAGACTACTAGCCACCCTTTGGAGTAGATTAATGGAACAAAATCCTTGGGAAAATTAAATTAACGATCTCAAATTTGTATATATCACTAGTACAAATATGGGGTTTGGTGACAGTTCAAAATCCAAAACCATGATAGTTCACGAATTAACTGTCACAAGAGAATAAGCTTTGAGATATAGGATACAGTTTCTTACCAAAACTCACACCAATAGTGGTATATAATCACGACAGTTTTTTAACTGTTACTGAACAACTATACGATGACAGTTTTTGTAGAAAAATGATAGTGTACATTGATGTATAATAACAGTTATAAACTGTTAGTCTTTTACTATTCTTAAGTTGTTACAACTGTTCCATATTAAAAGTGTTATCGAAGTGTATAGTTTAAGATAACTGTTCTTGTAATTACCGCCACTTCCATTTATAGTGACAGTTCTGATCCAAGACTGCTACTACCATAAAGCAACTCAAACCCACGATGTTGTTAGTTTGAGTAGTCATTATCTATGTATGAGTAGTGGCCTAGTGGTTTTGTATTGTTAGTGGGCCTCTCTAGGCTAAAATCAGTTTTAACAAGAAGTAATCTCGTTTCTAACCTTCTCTAGTCTCGACTCCGCCTCCTCTCAGTTTTGTTATACAAGCAGATTTCATCACTCACTTCTCATGATAACCATCAATCTTGGGTTAAGTGGAATTTGTTCATTGAGAAATAAACATTTACAATGAATTTGGGGTTTGATTAAAATGGTGTAGTTGTTGTCGATGGGTGAACAACTGGTGGTGGTTGATTTTATCCGTTGGTATCAAGAGAAGAACAACAAGCCTATCTACTACAAGCGAGTGTTATAAGAAAGCAAAGGTCTGATTGACTGATTTGTTGACATGGTCATGGTGTTACTGCCAAATTCGGGGTTACTAGCTATGAATCACTTGAGTATGTGTTAAGGGTTAGAAGGGATTTTAGGGTTCAATATTGACATGGAGATAGAACTGGCAGAGAATTGGGTGTCGAAGAAATATAAGATGTTGGTCTGGTGGCTCGATTTGTGATAGGTTTAAACAATTTATAGGGGTACAACATGGCAGAGATGAAGAAAACAGGGAAGAAATTGTTGATAGTTGAATGGTGTTTGATAGTTGAAAATTGACGCTGCTGAGGTTTGAAGAAATAGAGAATTGGGTATGAGTTTGAAATAGAGAGTTTTTAGCAGCTGGGAACGAATTGAAGAATGGGTTTATGTTGGATTCCATTTTACATTGAGAGAAAGCCAAGATTTGATGCCAAGAAGTTAGGGAAGAAGCTAACCTTGCTGTCTTTCTCCAGGTCTTATCTATCCCCATATTTATTCATTTGAGTTTTTATTTTTTATGGTGATTTGTTCAATTTTTGGTTTGGTTGAATCAGTATCTTACTTACTTACACTTTTGTTTTCATTTCTAGGTTTCCAATCCATTTTTTCCAACATCAATTATAGATGCAATCAAGTTTCTGTATAACTCCAGAAAGATTTGATTTTTGTAGTGAAGTGTTTTTCACTTTTTAGAAAACTGTCGTTGTTGTTTTAATTGATTTATTCATTAAATGTTTCTGAAATTCTAATTAGCTATTTGAACTTATTGGTTGCAGATAGTAACAATAAGTTCCCTATGAATTCAAAGTACCACGGATATCATATTTGGTGTTGAGATAAGACCCATTATTTTTGTTCATTCGCAATACATTGATCATATATGAAAATCCCATGAAGATTTCTTTGTTTGTATATTGAATTTTCATAATTCGTTGTTTATGCGATTTGCTTGAGTTGTTTGGGTTTTCATTGCTTATATATGAGAATTTTCTTGCATGGTTTGTTTCTTCGAGGCGCCTTTACAATAATAGTTAACCAGGTGAACCAAAATAGAAATGAAAGTTATTTTTTACTTTTGTTTAGTTTTAGTTCTTATATATATGTTTTCATTATACAAAAGATGGCCTCCTACAAATGCCCGTTGCATAGCCTTCAGGTTCGCGCAAGCTTAAGATTCTACACTTCCAACGCGTCATGCGCCAATATGGCACTTGATTTGTTCGTAATGCCAATTTATGTTTCTTAAATTGCTATGAAGTTCAATTTTAGTTTTTTTGTTGTTGTTCTTTTTGAAGTTTGATACTTTTTGTTCGTTGGATTCGCAATCCCAATCCAAAGTATAAGTTTAAGATAAGCTTTTATCTTTAAATAGTGTCGCATTCCTTCCTTCGTGATAGACTGATAGTAGCCTATTTGTTTTTTTGGTTAGCTTGAAAGAAAAGTACTTGATACATAGTTATAGATGTTTTTGACTTACATATTACACTGGAATGTGACTGATTTTGAATTATTGACATTTGACACTGCAGAACACATTAAATCAATTTTCTTATAGGATCTAGAGAGGTAGAGATGGAAAAACATGAGGTAATTGCACGTAACATATTGAAGTCTAGGTGAAATTGCATAAATGCTCATGTGTTTTACTTAATTTGAAGACATTCTAAAATATACATTGTAAGATCAATATAAATTGTAACTCTTAGATCGCTCTGATATATGAAGGTATGCCATTGTGTATAGTCTTCTTGGGACACTTCATTATAGGTTTTGCTGTTGGAGGATTCTATGCTAAAGTTGAGAAGGTATAGCAGCT
Source organism: Papaver californicum (assembly GCA_023531435.1). Lineage (NCBI taxonomy): Eukaryota > Viridiplantae > Streptophyta > Magnoliopsida > Ranunculales > Papaveraceae > Papaver > Papaver californicum. The sequence goes on from JAJJMC010005141.1 coordinate 1,597,638, forward strand.
GATCATGGTTCAGTCTCTTTGAGATTTGATTTTATAATGTGGTTGTTGGACAGGAAGATGCGGTGGGTCTTAATAAGTTTTAATTTAATCAATTTCTAAGTCAGAATCGATGAAGTTGGTAGTGTAAGGAGCAAATTGCATAATATTGAAGGTGTTATCTTGATCTAGGCTGAAATCTTCATTATTGTTCTCATTTTGGCTTCATCATCTTCATAAAAAACTATGTCTGGTTCCATTGACATTATTTCTACATCATAGAAATCTCAAACTGCACTTGATTGATCACCATCTGAGTACGAGATTGTGGAATGGTCTTGATTAAAAGCATTAGGTGAAAGGATGGTGTCCAAACAAACTCTAGTCGTTGTCAGAATCTTCTCATTGATCATTAAGGAAATTGCTAAAGTAAAGTGATTATCAAGGCTATGTTGTTGGAATTATGGAGATGGATGGTGAAGGATTATATATTTGATTCTTGGGTGATTGAGTGCATTTCACATTTAAGTGGCCTAGTCCATGGAAGAAGTTGCAAAAGATTCTAGAGAGTTCTTCAAATTTAAATTTTATCCAATTCAATCCAAACTCATTGTTTGGATCATGGACTCCAAATCTTAATGACCGAGTAACATCAATTTTGAGTCTAATTATTCTAGAACATAAGCCATTGCGATAATGGATGAGGTTATCATATACAATGACTTCTCTTATACAAGAAATGTTGTTAAAAATGTTAAGAAGTTGAGTTTGCTCTGGGTACATGTTAAGAAGATTGATTTCAAAGTCTTCTCTGATGATTGATATGTTAGAAGGGTTTAAAGAAGAACTCATAATCTGGATAAGAAAGATATCACCAAAAGCTAGTATAGTTTCATGCCTAAACACACACAACATTTCATGTTTTAATTCAAACTTCACTAGATAATGGTCACCAAATCTACTCACATACATGCCACCATTTGATTTCCATATATAAATTAAATCTTTCCTAAGAACATAAAAATTCTTTTTTAATCTGATTTGAGATAATGTCTCATGAATTTATTTTGGAAAGTTACACCATTAGTCCATCTACTAAACATTATGATCCAGGGAAAAAATCAGCTCAAAAAGAGAAGAAAAAAAACAATGAAGGAAAAACTAAATCTAAATACAGACAAGAAACTCAGAGAGAAATAAGTTTCCGGTGAAAGAATAAGGTAACCATGGAGATGGGTTTTGAACACCTTTTATATGTGAATGGAAGGCACAATACATGGGTTATAAAGACATCATGATTAAAATCAATAAATGGATATAAACTCAAATTGAAATTACTCAGCATAAAACATGGAGTTGCAAATTTAGCTTGAATAAAATTGATAGAATTAACAATTGAAGAAATGTTAAATCAGAAGCAGGTGCATAGTTGTAAGCATATGGAACTGCCACCCAATGCAATGTAATTCCCAAGAATTGATTAAATTGATTTTATGAAAAATGATGATATCATATTTAGCAGAAATAATGTTACCTAGAAAATTGGTCTGGAATAAACGGCTGTTGCAGAAGAAGGAAGATGGTGAACAATATCATTACTTCAGAACCCGAAGTAGGCTAGGAAGAACCAAAGAAGAAGACCAAATCAGAGTTGTTGAAGCACTTTCCAGAAATTCAAATATCAGTAGCTTTGTTGATATGATATATGTATTGTTAATCAAAACCTTAAAGATAATCATCAGTGTGAGAGAATAAATTCTGAGGTACACGCGTCCAAAAACTATTGGAGAAGTAACGAGCTACGATGAGACGAGAAACACTGTAATAAATCCTTTTAAAGTATTGAATTAACAGCTGCAAATTCGATAAAGTTTGAACCTGACAATATTAATGCATGACCGATACGTGGGTTGCGGGAAAGTAAGGTACACTGCTCAAAACAGAGCTCGACTGACAAAAAGTTGCAGGAAAACATGACTCAATAAAGAGTAATAATGAGTATTGATGCATGACTAACATATGTCGACTATACAAACTGCAGAACAAAAAGAGATAAAGCATGATGATTCACTTTAAAGAGCTATGTGTCAAACGTGCCATGATTCAAATAAGACCGCAACAATCATCCTAATCCAAAAACAATAACTTAACTACAAGACCACAGAAGAGCTGCGGGATAACCAGTGAGAAATTACGAAAAACTAGCATTACGCATGCTAAGACTTGCGGAAAGAACGATCAAGCTTTGCGGAAATTACAAATAAGCTTTGCGGGACTACATATCGCACCAAGAATGGATAATAATAAATAGGTGGAAAGGTAGATTGGTGGGATCCACCAAAATTGGTTATAAATACCAAACTCATAAACAGGAAAAGGGGTTGGGTAATCTGGAGAGGAATGAGACTGAAGTCATTGAAGTAAGAACAACGAGTTTAGGTATGAACTTATGTAAAATTTTAAGTTCAGTTTTACGATGATTATTATGTTCATAATTTTATGACATATCAATTATTTGTTGTATCTTATTATGATCTATGATAAAAGGAATATAAATCTTTTTGACCCGTGGATGTAGGCAGTCTGACTGTTGAACCACGTTAAATGTTTGAGTCAATTCATTTTAAGTTGATTAATTGATTAATTTTCATTGTCTAGATGATCATGAGAGTTGATTTCACGATAAGTTATCGTACTGTATTAAGATTTAAATGCTTTTGGTTGTGATCCAAAGATGCCAGATTTTTGGTCATCACAATTTGGCGTTAGAAACAGGGAGGTAGTAAAGAATTTATACCTGTAAAAATTTTCTTTGGAAAATTTTTGAATTGTGTTATGTTTGAAAATTCTTCTGTTTAAAGTACAATGATTAAGGTTCATCTGAAAAAAATTGTATATATGGTTTTACACTAAGTAAATCAATTGATGTGTATATAATTTTGGTCGATATGATCATATTCTTTATTTTTATTGTCTTATACTTTCCATAAATGTAAAATTACCAAGGATATTCTTCAAATCGTTGGTTTGAAAATTTAGTTCATAATTTTCACCAAACAGTATATCATGTGTATCAAGTTCTTGATTTATTATGCTCAACAAAATTTTCAGTTCCTGCAAAGAACAGTGAAATAAGTTTTCAATTGAGTGCTCGAGATTAATTTGTTTCCACATGAACTTACAAAACCTATGGTAAACTAGAAAGTTTTTTTTTTTGAGTGTGACATGTTAAAACTAAATGTAATATTTTTTTTCAATCAAATTGTATTGCAGATTTATTGAGAATGATAAAACCTCTTGAAACGCATAATTTATTATCTGAGCTCTTTTAGAATACTGGAAAACAAATCCCTATAACAACACAAGACTGAGCTTAGAAGAAATTACAACATCTCAAAAGGATTCACACAAATGAGGACAGTATCACATAGAAACATCCAAGATCAAGATGCCAATTCAGGAAATCAGGGGAGTAATGCAATAGAGGCTCCTCAACAAAGGGAAATGGTGAGAGAGTGACAAGAGCAACAACCCATTAATGATCATATAAACAATTCTGAAGATCACTCAAATAGTCGTTCATTTGAAGAAAATTCTCAAAATAGTATTGATCACATTCAACAATTAATGGAAGAAATGGACGAGATGCGCAAGGTACAACAGACTTGTGTGGAACAAATTGCACTCCTGACCAGAGAAAACCAAGTACTCAGAAAAAAGGCCCAACATGGTGCGGAACCATATACAACAAGAACACGGGGGCAAGAAGAAAGCTCTCGTGGACCCACAGGAAGAAAAGTGAAAGCCAATAAAGATCAAAGAATAATGGTAGTGGAACCCGCACGCCAGCGGAACGAACCAGATAGATTGAATTTCGATGGTTCAAGATTGCAAAATGATAGGTGGCAAAAATGCTATGAGGACATGGAACAAATGTGGGAAGAAAAAAAGATTTTTAAAAATAAAGAGGGTGGACGATTAGAAGAAGTGTTAAAAAGAAGCTAGACGAACGCCATTGGCGCCACACTTAGCATACGCACCAATACCGCATGAATGTAGTATTCCTATTTTTGAATGCTACGATGGGACAAAAGACTCAACAACCTATCTGAAGTATTACAATCGCATCATGACACGTTGGGAGCAAGATGATGTTGTTATGTGCCGTTTTTTTCCCTCAAGTTTGAAAGGAATAACTTTGGCGTGGTATGACAATTTATTATAAGGGACGGTGTATTCTTCAAACGAAGTTGACCCGCAAGTTTTTAGAAGCATACATGTACAACAAGCCCGCAGATGCGGGGATGGACAATCTATACTCACTTGCCTCAACAACAGAGGAAACCATCCGTGATTATACAGATCGATATCAGACGATCTTTCAAGCAATTGGGGATGTAACCCCAGAAGTCGCAATCAATAGTTACAAGTGGGGAATAGCCAATCGAGAAAGCCAACTCTTTGTTGATATCCATAATATAAATCCAAAAAGTAAAGGAGATCTCACAGATATTATTGAAAAATGTGCAAGATTGCAGGACATTCAGAGGCAACATCCGAGAATAATACCTCATCAACAAGGAAATGCAAAAAGAGCCAATTCTATAGAGCCTTCATCCGGATCCGGGAAGATGTTTGCGGGAAAAACTCCAAACGTTGAATCAAAACGAGCAAAGATAGAGGAAAGAAGAAAATTTATCCAACAATTTGAGGAGCGAATTTTCACTAAACTCAATACTCCCTATTCAGAAATTTTTCGACCAAGTTCAAATCTTCTCTGAATTTCGGTCTTCTCACTTCAATAGTAACATCAAACATATCTCTCACTAAATTAATAAATGAGAATGTTGTTCCTTCATGGTTTGGGATCATATTATTTTAAGTTTTTATTTATGCATCGATATCTTAGCTGAATATGCTGCATTTAGTTGTGCAAATCATCAATAATCAGTCGTACTAACTACAATCTAATGAAATTGAGTATGATCTAGTAATTTTGATAAAATTAAATAAATTTAGATTTATTTAGCTTGAATTTTTAGATAATAAATCAAATAAAATATGATCTAGTGATATTATGGTTGAATTTATGGATAACTAATCTAACGATAATTTGTAATGTTGAATGAAGATTAAAAATCTACCGTCCGTTTTACAAGGTGAATTCAATGATCTTCACACTTACCTTAATCCGTATGAAAAGCCCTAAACAAATATCTACCTTCCAAAATTTTCTCCATCCGTATGACTTAATCTTAAACCAAGATCTACCGCATGATCTCTTAATCAAAACCTTAAAATGTTTTCACTCACTTCACTTTCTCTCATATCTCTTATCAAGACTCTTCCTCCTCTCTGGAGCAGCGCAAGCTTTCTAACTTCCCACTTTCTTTTGCTCGATCTTCTCCTGCTCGATCTTCTGCTCGATCTCCTGCTTGATCTTCTACTCGATCTCTTAGATTTTTTAATGGGTTGTTCTGTTTTTTGATTTGTATAGAAGTGAGCAAAGGTTAATAGCATGCTCTTATTTGATAAAGCTAGGTTTTAATCGGTGATTTTGCTTAGATTTGTTGTAAGTTCATTACTTCAGATGGTTTAGCAAATAACAGTAAGATTATTATTGTTTGATAAATATGGATTTTATTATGTTATTAGATTAATTTATTATGCTAGAACTATTAAGTATTTTCCCCGATTGTTGAATCTGTAGCTATGTTCAACACTTCCAGTTAAATTGTGATTATTAGCCCGAGTGCTAAATGTTAATGTTGTTTTTCTTTTCAAGATTTTTCTTTCATAAACTGATTTCTCACAGGGGTTTGTTTGTTTTTCTAATAATTTTTTGTTTTCATTTCTTCTTTTGCTAAAGTCAGCTTCATCTAACTATAAATCAGATATATTTCAGCATTCATAATCGATGTTTAGTTAGATCTGTACAAGAAATTTATGTTTTCTTAATATATACAGTGAATCCATGTGAAAATTATTAGTGAACTTATTGATGTCGTAGTCTTCTGTCTAATTGGAATTCAGTTTTACTTCAAACATTTCCTTTTGCGGCAATATTTGGTACTTCTGGCCCTGTACTAACACCTGAAAAGCTCCCTGGATTTTGCAAATACCTCTTCCCTAAGCTCGTAAAGGGAAGCCTAAACTTTTTCCATTCAGAAAATCCCCTGTAAGTAATATTGTTTATATAATTACCTATCTCTGAGGCATTTATGTTGTTCACTTTACACCTTATTATGCAATGGAGAGTCAAAATCGCTTTTAGGCATCATGTTTCTTTCATAGCTAAACCGTTATTACTTCACCTATCGATTTTTCGCATTGTTATGTTGCGTAGTATGGCTACTTCAATCTCTTGGGGAGTTAGGATAGAAATGTAGTTGTTATTTTTTTTTATAACTGTATGTGCCAGTTCTTATAATCAGGATGAGGCAACACTCATTTGGTACTCACGTGGAGAAGAACGAAATTTGAAGTTATCTTCCGTCTCACGATTATTGCTGGGAAGAGAAATGTGAAGCATTCTCTTGATTTTTTACAATCCCACATTTGACTTGCTTATGTCAACACTCTTTATTTGACTTTATTAGTCCATGTTTTTGACAAGACCAGACACAATTTAATTTTTATACCTCTTTTGACTAATTTAGGCATTTGTATACTTATGTTTCTTTGATGATACCTACAGGCTGAAAAGGAATATTTATCGTTTTAAAAATGGTGAAAGATCTCTTGATCTGGTTAGTAAACTGAATTAGGCTATGTTCTTTTGTCAATACTGCATCATTCAAATAAAACTGCGCTCTATATTCAATATCTTACTCTGACATCCAGTTATTCTTACTCCATAGATATGAAAGGACAAAGCTGAAGCAGAGGTGTGGTTTGCGGGTCTAAAGGAATTGATATCCACAGGCCAGCAAAGTAGGATGTTAGTTCTCATTCCAAATATGTATTTTTCATGTAGAGAGCTCATTTGGTTACTGATTGATTGAGATACATCTGCTTCAATAATTTAATCCATTTCTTTGTATGCAAACTTTCAGTTTCAAGAAGGTGGCCTTTTATTTGGTGCAGCTTTAGAAGTTTCTTCAACTCTTCCCCGTGAAAATCCTTTGAATTTAATATGCTCAGATGTCGGGTCGGTCAGATCGCGCAAATATGCAAAGACCAAGTAATGTAGATGGTGGTTTCCGGATTAGTGTTTCAAGTGAAGCTCCTAGCTATTCAAGTCAAGGTAGTGGACAAGTATAGAATCTTTAGGGGATGTATATGTTTGCGGAGAAGTTTATTGTGATGGGAGTTTGAACGAGGGGTCTCTGACCAAGTATTGTAAATCTTTAGTATATTTGAAATTATCTAATTTTAATTAGAAGTTATCATTTTAATCATATAATCTTAATTAGTGCTAACTTTTTTAATTACAATTACATTTTGTGATTATATAAATTAAACGAGCAAAAAATTTGGTACCTTCAAAACTTAAGCAACCAACTTTAGGCCAATTAAAATCGGAATTCCAAAATAATTTGATAGCTTAAAATTTTAAGTAGCCAACTTGAGTAAAAACTTCGCTAGTTTAAAAGCTTAAGCAATCGACTTTAAATCAGTTAAAATCAGAAATCACTTTTAGCAAGTAAAATTATTTGGTTGCTTAAAACCTTAATCAAGCAACATAGGTTAAGTTGTTCCATGTATCTTCCAACTAATCAGAAATTAGAAATTATTTTTAGCGAGCAAAAATTTAAAAGCTTAAAACTTTAAGCAATCAGCTTGAGTAAAAACTTTGCTACCTCAAAAGCTTGAGCAACCAACTTCAGACCAATAAAAATTAGAAATCGCTTTTAGCGAGCAAAACAATTTGATCGCTTAAAACCTTAACCAAGCAAATTTAGGTCGAGTTGCTCCATGTACCTATCAACTAAGTATTTTACTTGCTTTAGAATGATTGGTATATCTGAAGCGATTGATATTTTACTTGCTATATTGGTTGGTCTAGATGTTAAGCGATCACAATTTTACTTGCTCCATGTTAGTTGGTTTAAATGTTAAGCAATGAGAAAGTACTCGCTTTAGGTTAGTTGGTTTATTACTAGAGCAATTGCATGGGCGCTCAAGGCTTTGACATACATGACTTTGGGCAACCAACGGAGCGAGTGCCACTTTTAGTCGCTATAACGGTTATAGCGACTTAAAATGGGCTTTAAACGACTTAAAACGAGTAGTCGTTTAAACCCATTTTGTAGTGCTAGTGCTCTTGATGGAGAAGATCTTGTTCCAGGTTTTATTGGTCAGGAATAACTTGAGAGAAATGTAGTTGTAAGCCTGTAGTCCGAAATCGATCTGCTATGCCAACCAACAAATATAAATATACCACTTAGTTAACTAGATTTCTTGTTTACACTTAAGAAATATACTACCACTACATAAACAATCGACTTTAGCCACGACAGGAATCCGTGTCTACAAATCAACAATCCGTGGAAAAAAATAATTAGCCATGACTGATCAACCGTGACAAATATTCTCGTGGCTAATAGTTTTTGCCACGATGATAGCCACGGTTTTTCCACCGTAACTATTGGTACAAGTTATTGGTTCAACTATTTGATTCAATACTGCTTTGACAAAAGGACATTCCAGATTTAGGACTTTTGGTACTCACTTAAATTGAGCTGAAAAACAGGCTTATTTACACTACAAGAATTCTCAAACAGCATCCATTCATTGAAACAAATATTTACAAGGTCATAATTGACTACATTAAAACATCGCAAAGAAAAGCTAAATGAAAAAAAATAATCAAGTCTAATGTTGAGTTCCACTGAACAATTTAATTTAACATTAAAAATAAAATTATAGAATTAAACCTGAGGATGATGTAACATTCCTTCACTTCCGATGTCAATAAATATCTTCCGACACAGAATTCACTACCAATGCCATTTAGTGAAGCTTGGAGCATAAAATACATACAATGTCAATAAATATCTTCCGACACAGAATTCACTACCAATGCCATTTAGTGAAGCTTGGAGCATAAAATACATACAGTTACACATCAATGTAAACTCAACACGACATCAAGATAAATAAATCGTATCTCTTAGACATTGCCAAGAAACCATGCGCAGATTGACATACATACAAAGTTCACCATGTAGACCATCAAGTCTAAAACTTTATAATTATGATTAGTTAGATAAACAACAACTACAAAAATATGTTTAACTAGTGCGATGACATTCTAAGAAACAAATAACCATAACATACTATAAAATAAAAACCAAATAAAAGAGTTTGCCTTGATAAGAATTCTAAAATCCTGAACCAATTATCCAAATCTATCTCTGCATCATTCAAAAAATTTGAATTAGCACCATTGCAGACATAAAAAATACACATCCGAAACAGGACCACTTAAATATTCAACAAATCATAAGAACCATATCAGATATTCAACTTCAAAGCTTATGTTATGCCCAACAATTTTACTAGAACAACTCAATCGCATGACGGTTCTACGGAATCATCGGTACAGACTTCCTAGCAGTGGCCTATTGATATGAACATTTTTGGGTAAAAAAATGTCCGACAATGAAACCAAGCTTTAGCAGATGAAGAACTATGTCAAAATTTAGGCCTTCCCTTTAATAATTTTTTATATGGATACTCAACTTAAGTTGCGTGTTTATCTACAAGTTTCCATAGTTTCCCTCTGATTCAGAATTAAAGCAGAGCCATCTGATCTATTTACACTAAATGTTATTTATTAGTTTTGCATGGATCTTGGTAATCATAACTACAGGCTACACAATCTATTAGCTACAATGATATCAAGCATGTTAGATATCACTCTTCTGTCATATAACCTAACATGTAGAAAAATTAGGACATACAAACATAGCTAATAAAAAAGATTAGCAACAATAAATGAAACAAAAAATATTACAGCTTGAGCAGGAAGATAGTAAGTGAATCATTCACACACAACATCTCAATTTGGGATAGGGTAAAATTTCATATAGTGCCTAAAAAGTAACATCTTAATGAAGCTCCAGTCTGGGTATGAGACGCTTTAGGTAGCCACAGGTCTAGCTAAAAAAAAAAGTTTTTTATGTAAAACATATTCAGTTTCATCAAATTCACATCCTGCAACTCTTAGGAAGACCTCTTTTTGTGTTGTAACAGAGATTGCATAACTTTAATCCCACAACTTCCACTATATATAAATATTTGATCTATCCATTAGCAAATGACCAGAAAAAGAGGTCCGCCAATACTCGTATTTGTTTACAAACCAGCAAAAAGCATTAACACCGCAAAGGCCAATACACCAATTGTTTCAGATGTATTAAAAAATAGTTAAGTGTGAAATAAACATGGATCCGTAAAAATAAATACATGAGTAGTGTGCATTTTGCATCCACGAAGTCCACCACAACATACCTTAATAATTTGAGAAAGTACACCCCACATACTAAAAAATTGACCTTATAGGCAACTACCCAAGTACCACACCACTACAATTTAGAGAAGCAGTTGCACTTTCTTCCTGCTAGAGGAATAAAAACCATAAGAAAAGCCATTCTTTTGATGGGCCAGTTGGCCTAATCCTAAGTTAACAAAGAAAAACTATATTTCCATTGACCATGCAATGGTTACTATGAGCTTGACATGATATTGCTAAGTGACCAATAATTTGAACAGGATAAAAATATAATCGAGACATGCTTTATCTGTAATGCAAAATAAGAAGATTTTTTGTAAAAATGAAAAGTAAAAGGAAGGATGCAAAATTAGAAAACATGAATCTTCAGATATTTCCTATTAGGCTATTTACCAGACTATGACCCTAGTATCGGATTCCAACTATCAGTTCATCCCACTTCTCTTAGTTTGTGTTACTCTCTAGCTTGTACATGTTGGGAAATAAAAAATGTTACTAAAATTAATAGTTTCTTACTTAAATTAATTTTTGTTACTTTAATTAGCTTGATGGGTGCTAGGAACACTAGTCCAAACTTGGGTGGAATTAAAGCCATCCATTTTCACTTCTTAGTGAATGAGAAACCTTTGATTATCCCACATTGGGTAAATCAAGGAGGAAGTTCATGCATATTACCACAAACGTTCTATAAAAGGAAAAGAACTAGTGGATTGGATATGGACTTGGGAAATGGACTAGTGGGCAAATGCATACATGTGCGGTGCTTCGCACCGAAGCACCGCAGGCTTGCAGGCTTGCGGGCTTGCGTGTGCTTTTGCGTGTGTTTTTGGCGTGAGCCTTGGTGTGTGCCTGGCACGTGCTTGCGTGTGCCTGCGTGTGCACACGTGTACCCATCAATGAGAAAACGTTTCTTTATTTTTAAATAAATATTTTACCGTTTTGAATTAAATGAAAAATAAAATCATAAATATTTTTAAATAAAAGAATCTTAACGTTTGTGTTTTAATGGGGATTTAATATTTCAAATTAAATTTTCACCGTTTTAAAACTCAAAAGATTTCTTCTCCTATAAAAGAACAACATTACTAAGTTTTTCGTTTACCCCAGTCGCAGCCACTGTCCTGACGACTTTTCACCATCTTCTTGCTTTGTTTTGCGCACTAGTTTTACATTCTTATTTTCATCTTCTGTTAAGTTCACAACGGGCTAACGAGCTTTGCTAGCTGGGTTGGTATCAGGTGATTTTATCCTGAATTCAAGTTTGTCACTAAAAGGGTATAGCAGCATCTTCCTGAAGGTGTACCTGGCAAATATTGAGTTAAGGGCAGTCTGTTGAACAGGCGACTTCACCTCTCTGTGTTTGAGTGTGTGTGCATTTTAATTCTAACCCTCCCTTAATCATCTTCAAGTTCTCTTTGTTTGTTTCTCTCTGTTACAGGAAGTATATTTTCCAATAATCTTAACTCAATATCTGTGCATTCAAAAATCTTCTGTAACAATGGCAAAGACTGATGTTGAGAGACCTCAGAAGTTTTCTGGTAAGGATTTTAAGAGGTGGCAGTCGAAGATGCTCTTTTTCCTGAGTTTCCACATGCTTGATGAAATAGTGTTGAAACCATATAACAAAGCTCTGGATGCTCCTGAATCATCCAAGGAAAAAGAGACCTGGACGAGAAATAACTATTTGGCAAAACATCATATCTTAAATTGCCTTGAAGACTCTCTGTATGATTTTTACAATGCTAAGGATGATTTTTCTGCTCACAATTTATGGTCTGCACTGCAAGAAAAATATGAAGCAGAAACTGCAGGAAGTAAAAAGTTTCTGGTTGCACGTTTCTTACAATACAAGATGCTGAATGAAAAATCTGTGGTTGACCAGTTTCTGGAGTTCCAGAAAATTGTTAATGAAATCATTGCTGAAGGTATGACTATCTCTGAAAACTTTCAAGTATCTGCTGTGATTGAAAAATTACCAAGTTCATGGGCCGAATACAAGAGAAGACTAAGGCATGAAACTGGTGAGATTACTATGATAGAACTGGGCAAGAAAATACAAGTTGAAGAGTTGTTGTGCTCAAAGGACAAGAATGTCTCCTCTGCAAGAGACATGTCAAACAAAGCACATGTGATCGAACACAGGTTTGCTTCACTCAGTCTGGACCACAACAAGCGCAAGCCTGGCCCTCAAGGAAAAGGTAAATTTCAAAAACCAAAGTCTTCTATTGGTAAGATTAAGGGAGCTTGTTATGTCTGTGGTGTGTCTGGCCATATGGCAATGCATTGTAGAAAACGCAAAGATGCGAATTTTAAGAAACAAAATGTAAACTTGGCTGAAAGTAGTAAAAATGAATTTTCTGGCACGGTGTCTGAGGTTAACTTAGTTACCAATGTGAGAGACTGGTGGGTAGACTCTGGAGCTACCAAACATGTCTGCGGAAGCAAGGATATGTTTATCTCCTACCAGACAGTAGGAGAAGGAGAAAAACTCTATATGGGTAATTCTTCTGCAGCACAAGTTGCAGGAAAAGGAAAGGTTTCGCTGAAGCTTTCTTCTGAGAAAATCCTCACATTGAATGAAGTGTTACATGTACCAGACATCTGCAGGAATCTCGTTTCAAGTGGTGTGCTAGATGACAAGGGTTTTAAAATTGTTTTTGAGTCCGGAAAAGTGATTATCACTAAGGGTAGGGACTTTGTGGAAAAGGGCTATAAGGCTGAGGGCCTTTACAAATTATCTGTAATCTCTACTGAAATTAATAAAGTTGATTCTTCTTATGTTGTTGTCTCATTGAATATCTGGCATGGTAGACTTGGTCATGTAAATTATAATTCAATGAACAAATTGGCAAAATCTGGCTGCATTCCAAAATTAAATTTGGAATATGAACATAAATGTGAAGTCTGTGTAGAATCAAAATATGCGAAGAAGCCTTTCCAGAAAAATGTCCACAGAGTTTCTAATCCCTTAGAGTTAATTCACTCTGACTTAGTTGATATGAAATCAATCCAAACCAGAGGTGGAAAAAAATGGTTTGTTACCTTCATAGATGACTGTACTAGATACTGTCATATCTACTTGCTTAAAGGAAAAGATGATGCTCTTGAGGCATTTAAATTATATAAATTAGAAGTAGAAAACCAGATGAGTACCACCATTAAAACTGTTAGGTCTGATCGTGGGGGTGAATACGTAACTCCAATAGGAGAATTTTGTGCGCAACATGGCATTATTCATGAGGTAACTCCTCCTTATTCACCACAATCTAATGGTGTGGCTGAACGGAAAAACCGAACCCTTAAGGAGATGATGAATGCCATGTTAATCAGTTCAGGACTACCGGCGAACTTGTGGGGGGAGGCCGTCCTCTCAGCTTGCTATATCCTGAACAGGGTGCCCCTTAAAGGAACAGAAAAATCACCGTATGAATTATGGAAAGGCAAACAACCCTCTTATGGATACCTCAAAGTGTGGGGGTGTTTAGCCAAGGTCTCTATTCCTCCACCTAAGAGGACTAAAATAGGACCTAAAACCGTTGATTGTGTATTTCTAGGATATCCCGAGCACACCACTGCTTATAGATTTATGGTTGTGAGTTCCGATAACTCAGAAATCAGTGTGAACACCATTTTGGAATCTAGAGATGCTTCGTTTTTTGAAAATGTTTTTCCAATGAAAACTGAATCTCGCGTGATACGTGTAGATCCTCTAGATGTCCCTTCTTCTAGCCATTCATTACCGGTAGAAGAAGATGAACCTGTTTATGAGCCAAGAAGAAGCAAAAGACCTAGATTAGAAAAATCTTTTGGGCCAGACTTCATTACCTGTTTAGTTGAATCTGATCCACAAACTTATAAAGAGGCCATGACTTCGTCTGAAGCTCCATGGTGGAAAGAATCCACTATTAGTGAGATGGATTCTATTATTCAGAATGAAACCTGGGAAATAGTAGATTTACCTCCAGGGAGCAAAACCATAGGTTGTAAATGGATCTTTAAGAGAAAACGTAAGGTTGATGGAACCGTGGAAAAATATAAAGCCAGACTTGTAGCTAAAGGCTATAAACAAATAGAAGGTGTAGATTTCTTTGACACTTATTCACCTGTCACTAGAATAACTTCAATTAGGTTGCTAATTGCAATTGCTGCAATCCATAACCTAGAGATACATCAAATGGATGTAAAAACTGCGTTTCTAAATGGTGAACTAGATGAAGAAATTTATATGGATCAACTCGAGGGCTTTGTGGTGAAGGGTTATGAGAAGAAGGTGTGTAGACTTAAGAAGTCTTTATATGGCTTGAAACAAACACCTAAACAATGGCATGAAAAATTTGATCATGTAATGTTCTCTAATGGTTTTAAAATAAATGAAGCTGACAAATGTGTTTACACTAAATCTGTCAATGATGCTTGTTTGATGGTATGCCTGTATGTTGATGATATGCTTATACTAGGTACAACCTTAGAAATCATTAATTCCACTAAGAACATGTTGAATGAGAACTTTGATATGAAAGACTTAGGTCCTGCTGATGTAATCCTAGGGATGAAAATTAGAAAGGAGTCTAATAGATTCAGTCTCAGTCAATCTCATTATGTTGAGTCAGTTCTGAAGAAATTTAACCAGTTTGATAGTAAACCTGCAAGTACTCCTTTTGACCCTTCCTGTAGACTCAAGAAAAACAAAGGCAATGGAGTTTCGCAACTTGAATATTCACGTGTCATAGGAAGTCTGATGTACTTAATGAACTGCACTAGACCAGACATTGCCTATGCAGTGAGTAGACTAAGTAGGTATACCTGTAATCCAGGACAAGAGCATTGGGATGCACTTTTCAGAGTGCTGAGGTATCTTAAATACACTTTAAACTTTCGGTTAAGTTATGAGAGATACCCTGCTGTTCTGGAAGGATACTGTGATGCAAACTGGATAACAGACTCAGAGGAGTCTAAGTCTACGAGTGGATACGTTTTCACTCTAGGCTGTGGAGCAGTGTCTTGGAAGAGTTCCAAACAGACCTGTATCGCTCGATACACTATGGAATCCGAGTTTATAGCGTTAGATAAAGCAGGAGAGGAAGCCGCTTGGCTAAGATGTTTTTTAGAAGACATTCCTCTCTGGCATAGGCCTGTGCCAGCTGTATCTATACATTGTGATAATCAAGCTGCAATAGCTAATGCTAAAAACAGCAACTATAATGGAAAATCTATTCATATAAGGAGAAGACACAATTCTCTAAAACAACTAATCACAACTGGCGTTATTTCTGTTGACTTTGTGAGGTCTAAGGAGAATATCGCGGACCCTTTGACGAAAGGCTTGTCCAAGGAGGTAGTTAGTAGTGCATCGAGGGGGATGGGACTTAAGCTCATAAACTAAAACTTGCCATGAAGGATACTCAACCTTGCTGACTGGAGATCCCAAGATCAAGGTTTTGAATGAGACAACTAATTTGTGGTGGGTAAAAATTAAACACTATCAGAGAATTATTTTCTCTGTCCCTTCCCTATGGTGTAGACGTGATAGTGTGACTGCAAGTGAGGATGACTTAGAGTAAAGTCTTAATGAGTTCTATAGTTTCAATTTAAGATTGAAATGGGGTGTAGCAGTTAACACTCTTGATAGAACTCACCTATCTGAATGAGGAAGTGGGTCGCTTCCTATGAGAACTGAGCTGATTCTCTAGAGCATTCTGAGAAACGGGATACGTCCAGGGCCAAAACGGACACAACGGCGTGAACTTAACAGCATTTTAAGAGATATCTCGCGTAAGGAGTTATTGAAGAATTACACTAAACGATGGCAGTTCAAAACATCACGTTCACTGACCATCAAGTAGTTCCGGTGCTTCTCACTAAGCAAAGGTTCAATTCCAAATAGTCACCTATTGCTTAAGAGGTATTTCTCGTTCTTTCCGATTTTCCGATTTTTCGGTTTCGTCATTCATGTGGGGGATTGTTGGGAAATAAAAAATGGTTATTACTAAAATTAATAGTTTCTTACTTAAATTAATTTTTGTTATTTTAATTAGCTTGATGGGTGCTAGGAACACTAGTCCAAACTTGGATGGAATTAAAGCCATCCATTTTCACTTCTTAGTGAATGAGAAACCTTTGATTATCCCACATTGGGTAAATCAAGGAGGAAGTTCATGCATATTACCACAAACGTTCTATAAAAGGAAAAGAACTAGTGGATTGGATATGGACTTGGGAAATGGACTAGTGGGCAAATGCATACATGTGCGGTGCTTCGCACCGAAGCACCGCGGGCTTGCGGGCTTGCGGTGCTTGCGTGTGCTTTTGCGTGTGTTTTTGGCGTGAGCCTTGGCGCGAGCCTTGGCGCGAGCCTTGGTGCGACCCTTGGTGCGATCATTGGTGCGATCATTGGTGCGAGCCTTGGTGCGAGCCTTGGTGCGAGCCTTGGTGCGAGCCTTGGTGCGAGCCTTGGTGCGAGCCTTGGTGCGAGCCTTGGTGCGAGCCTTGGTGTGAGCCTTGGTGTGACCATTGGTGCGAGCCTTGGTGTGAGCCTTGGTGTGAGCCTTGGCGTGAGCCTTGGCGTGAGCCTTGGCGTGACCCTTGGCGTGACCATTGGCGTGAGCTTGACGTGTGCCTGCGTGTGCCTGCGTGTACCCATCAATGAGAAAACGTTTCTTTATTTTTAAATAAATATTTTACCGTTTTAAATTAAATGAAAAATAAAATCATAAGTATTTTTAAATAAAAGAATCTTAAAGTTTGTGTTTTAATGGGGATTTAATATTTCAAATTAAATTTTCACCGTTTTAAAACTCAAAAGATTTCTTCTCCTATAAAAGAACAACATTACTAAGTTTTTCGTTTACCCCAGTCGCAGCCACTGTCCTGACGACTTTTCACCATCTTCTTGCTTTGTTTTGCGCACTAGTTTTACATTCTTATTTTCATATTCTGTTAAGTTCACAACGGGCCAACGAGCTTTGCTAGCTGGGTTGGTATCAGGTGATTTTATCCTGAATTCAAGTTTGTCACTAAAAGGGTATAGCAGCATCTTCCTGAAGGTGTACCTGGCAAATATTGAGTTAAGGGCAGTCTGTTGAACAGGCGACTTCACCTCTCTGTGTTTGAATGTGTGTGCATTTTAATTCTAACCCTCCCTTAATCATCTTCAAGTTCTCTTTGTTTGTTTCTCTCTGTTACAGGAAGTATATTTTCCAACAGTACATATCTTTCCAACAAACTGTGGTGTGAGCAAAGTCAATAACTTTTTCAAAATATGAATATTCTTAATACAAGGAAAACAAGTCAACTATAAAAATATGGGGAAGCATGAAAAACAAGCTTAATTTTGAGTTTTGACAGTTCTGTGTTGTGTCTTAACCACACCAAAAGGTGGTAGACCCTTAAACACTATTAAGTCCATTTGTATGAGTACAAATATCTCTAAATTGAACATACAAAAATGGCTAGATAGAAAATTACCATAAAAGAACTCCATCCTTGACGACTTCGAAGAGATCATTAGTCAAAGGATCTACACAAAGGGATTCTTTAGAAATATATCTTCTCATAAGGTAACTGTTGATAGGAACAACATAAGATGACTTTTCAGATTCATAATTGCATACAATAATGTCATCATAGCAGCCTAGAGAAAGGTAGATGAGTCTTTTGCACCACCAACACCCGTTCTGGCACTTTGTATGGGCTTGCATTTTCAAATACACATAGCCAATGACAATTAATCGATTTTAATTCCATTTCTTACAAAGAAGACTCAGAAAAATGAAAAATATAATAATATTTCCTCTGCAAGAAACCTCGATCGACATACCTACCAGTCATAGATTAGAAACCCCAAATCCAATTTCTACTTCATGTTCTACTTGTACCAAAATAATATCTAACTGTAAACGAAAGATAAAGCTTAGATGACTACAACTGAAGCAAATCTATAGAATTGAAATTTCAACAAAATCAGTATAAAATGAAAATCCAAAAAAAAAATCCTCTCAAAACTAATACATTGATGATGATTTAATTCAATCAAACCACTAGGAATTTCAATTTTCTCACCCTAAGAAAGACTTCAAAATCAACTTCTTGATTCAAACTCCCATTCAAACAAAAAAGAGCTTCTCCCTTCATCAATAATATTTTCACCAACAATCTTTAGTTTCGATACCAGTAATCTTCTAACGTTGCATTTACCAGCTCTCTTCTCATCGAAAGAAACTACCAACAAAAAAAAACCACAAAATAATCAAAATAATCAAAAGAAAATCAAAAGAAAAGAATGCAGGTTTTCATAAGCCTGAGATATTAAACTTCTGAATTCAATTTGAGTTAACTGATTTTGATGCCATGGATCTGAAACCAATATACCTACATATCCGGTAGCCATTTAGACATCTAGAGAGTAAGAAAAAGTGTTACATCTTGTTTTTGTTCAGATTATTGAAGTATAAAAAACCCTAATTTGATCCCCAGCATACATTATGTACCTTGATCGACCCTTTTGTGATTGACGACTATAGGTTAAGGTCAGTTGTTTGATTGGTGAAATGAAATAGTATTCAAGGATTAATAGGATTTCGGGTTTAAAGTGAAGATTGGAATGAAGGAGAACAAGGTGGGAATGATTTTCTGGTTGGGCTAGAAGAATGGAGTGAAGGATGAAGTACAGGAGTTTAGGGTTTCGTCTCCCTCGGGCAAAAAACAACAACTACAGATTTATTTTGGATTTTTTACCGGTGGAGTGGGGTCGATGGTAATGGAGCCTCGAGTATAAGGTAAAGTGGGTAGGTTTATCTTTTAGAACGTGGCCCAAATTTTCATGGGCGGGACCTTTTAACTTTTTAGCGCTCATAAAATGGGCAGTTTCTTCCAAAATTAGTTACTGCTAGGATATAATTGATGTAGCAAAACCCGCAACAAATATCACGTTCATATCATGGGTCTACTGTACGCCCGCAACAAATATTCTACAAGCCGTAGCAAATGAATGACATAATCCACGCCCAACGATAAGTCGTGGCAATATTTCATTAATAGCCACGTCTTACATAAACCCGTGGCAAGAACCTCGTGGTTAAAAATCAATATTTTTATAGTGTACTTAGGTGGTGTTTGTTTTTTTTCACTATATAGTGATTAGCATTTTAAAGTGAAAAGCACTTTAAAGTGCTTGCACTTTCAAATGCTATTTTGTAGTGTTGTGTGTTTGTTTTCTAGGCACTTTAAAGTGCTTTTAAATGTTGTTATGTGTTTGTTTTTTCACTTTAAAGTGTTTTTTATGTTACAACTGTCTATTTTACCCTTAGATATGTTTCTTCCATTTTAATGATAAAATTCATCATCATTCCTCATGATAAAAACATAATAATGTCAACAAATCCAACACTACCAAACAAAAGTTTAAATTCACGACAAACATAAACACAAGAACCTTAATTGTTGTTAAGAGTAACTAGTTTGTTGGCAATTTCCTCACGAAGCTGGACCATTGCAAATTGATCTTGAGGCCTAAATATTTCGGAAGGAAGCATCGGATCTTCGTTGTCGTTAACCACAAAATCATCATCTTCATATTGCGAAAACAACTCATCATTAAGAGAATACCGACGAAGATAGTTATAAACCGTCAGACATGCAATCACTGTATGTGTCTGAGTATGCAAGCTATAAGACGGCATTCTTTCTAATATTTTAAATCTATTCTTCAATACACCAAAAGTCCTTTCGATCACGTTCCGTAATCGAGCATGAGCACGATTGAATGCTTCCTCTTTACTAACCGCGGGACCGGATCTCCAACTTGACAACCAAAATCTTTGACCCCGATAAGGAGCCATAAAACCCCTCATGTGCGAGTAAGCAAGATCACATACATAATATTTATCTATCTACAACAAAGAAGCAAGACAAATAAATCATGACCAATACACTAGTTACAATTATTCAATAATTAGATAAGAACAAGAAATTTTAAATAAAATTAATATAAATTACCTGGAGGAGGAAGTGGAAACTTAAATGCCGGGTTACGAATACTTTCACATAGCACAAGCGATTAACCGCCTCCAAGCATAAGCGGATAAACTTCTTCTCCATTTCAGGCTTCTGTTTCCATACATGAGGACTTCTTTTCTCATTCTTATCCATCTTGTTTCAAATCCTACACATATATTTAAGACACATAATGCAAAAGGCAAAAAACCACCCACTAGATAGAGCAATTCCGAAACAATATATATAAGCAACACAAAACTGTTTAGCGCCTAAAAAATGATGAAGTAAACATAATCATAATTTTGTTGGCATCCAACTCAAAATAAGTTGATTAACTAGCTAAGTGCAGCACTAACACCATAAATTGTGTTCACTAGTATCTCTATGTTTATGTAAGACCACTCGATATATTATTTTGAGTATGATTCAGTGAAAATGTAATCCTATATTCGTCCAACGTGGACCATGTTAAGCGATCCTGAGTAAGTTTGATCCTATTTTAAAATAAAGGAACCTTAGCTCTAGATTTTGGATTCAAATCAGAATAGGGTCTTTGCAATGTTCAATCAATCTACTACCTGAATGCAAATTGACAAGAAATGGAACAAGTAATTTAGAGATATACAAACAAAATTACCTTGATGAAGAAGAAAAGAAAACCCAAGAAGAAAACCAAAGAACCCAAAGCCTGAACAACAGGAACAGCAAATTAATCCTTATATCGTACGAACTGTTTCTTTAACCTGAAAACAGAAATTTGGGAAAACATCAATTACAAAGGCAGAAGAATAGTAAAGGATATGAATCATACGATTAGGTCAGAAGAAGAAGTATAATGAGAAACGCTAACAATATTAATCTACAGGAACCCTAACAATAATTTTTTAATCTGCAATTAAACGAAATCCCAATTGTGTTGTTAACTTATCTGACGAACTAGGTTAGAAGAAGTAAAAGAATCTCATTATTTGAAAAAGAACATAAGAACGGTACAAATCTACCGGAAGAAATTGGTGTAAATTGCTTCACAGAATCAAAAGTATTTTTTGAAGGAAAAAAAATCAGTGTAAAGAAATATGAAACTTCACTATTCTGTAAAACGGAGGTCACAAGAGAAGAAGTGAAAGAAAGATATACCTAAATCATGTATAGTAACCACCAGTAGAAGCGGTGGTGGCAAAAGTGGTGGGAGTTTAGACGTGAGAATGGTGAGAGTTTAGATTTTTAGGTTTGTGAAAGATTGGGTATAGAGTTTGGAATAGTAATAGTTGTTAAAGGATAAAATGGGTAGTAAGTGATAAATATTTGAAGTGGTAAATTTGAAGTAGCTTTTTGCTACTTCATATTTTGCACTTCAAATCACCACCACTTGAAGTGATAATCACTATATAGTCAAAAAATAAACACCCCATTTTTTTTGGGTCCTACCATTTTAAAGACATTTGAAGTGAAAATCACTATATAGTGCAAAAAACAAACACCCTCTTAGATTACAACATGCTCATCATCCAAATCTAAACATTAATTTTAAGATATGAAACCAAAAAAGAAACCGATCAATATTCGGTGACGACCAACCCTTAAATTAGTGAGAAATTATTTTCGAAAAATCATTCTTGTAAACAAAAGGTCAAATAATGAGTTTAACCTAATCGATATATACAAAGAGGGAATAAAAAAATCAAGAACCATCAATCTCATTAACAAAATCAATTTAACATTAGAACAAAATCCAAATTCAAAAATCTAAAATAGACAAATGTTATTTGAGGAAAAAGTTTTTCACGTATAGGGAAGATGTCTAACACCATTGTAACAACATGACATATAGAGAATTTATAACCAAATGGAAACAATAGTACTATTGCCAACTTAAAAGGGACATCAGTCAGTGAAAATAAAACATATTTAACTAACAAACTCCAAAATAAAACTCAGTGTAGTTACTATGTAATGTTAATAAATTTTAGCGTGGTTAATCTGCACTGTTTGAATGCATACACAAATGAAGTAAAAAAAACATAAAAATGCCAAATACCATTTGTAAAGATCAAGATTCAAAGTTTACATACAAAGATCACAGATATCATGAAGGTTTCATTCACACGCATATTATCGTCACGAGTATGATTTAAAGCTATCATTAAGATGAAAGATTTAGGGAAAATTAGACTTTAGGTCCCATAAAATGGTACTTCTTAGCGTTTAGGTCCAAACTTTGTCCAGCTTTGAGTTTAGGTCCCAGTCAACTAAAGGACCAACGTTGACCCTGTTGACCGTCCAAATGAGGGTTAAATACTAACTCCGTTTAGATCCTTTAACGGCCATTAATGGCCGTTAAATCTTCAATTTCTAATGATTTTTTTTTTTGAACTAACTGTGTTACTTCAAATTTTGGATCATTACGTCAAATTTCTAATGATTTGAAGTAACACAGTTAGTTCAAAAAAAAAATTCATTAGAAATTGAAGATTTAACGGCCGTTAACGGATCTAAACGGAGTTAGTATTTAACCCTCATTTGGACGGTCAACAGGGTCAACGTTGGTCCTTTAGTTGACTAGGATTCAAAGCTGGACAAAGTTTGGATCTAAACACTAAGAAGTACCATTTTATGGGACCTAAAGTCTAATTTTCCCAAAGATTTAATGCATAATCAACACGAAATTTCTGTATCATTTTTTTTCTTTCATATATGAACATTATAAATCAGTTCTGACTTAAAGATGTCAATGCAGAATTACATGATTTGAAGATAGTTAATACTTATCTAGTATATGATTTCAATAGATGTTCAGAGACATTCTTGAGATAGTTCAATTCCTTTTCATTGTGATCCAACTAACATCTTCAACAATAATGCTAGCTCTGATAGAGATAATGAAATTAAAAGAATATTTCCGGTTAGATACATGATTCGGCTCTTGAAATCATATTGCATATGTTGTTAATCCGGTTAGAATAATCAATCAGTAACAGATAAGAGTATCAATGAGTTCGAGTTAGGTTGAAACTCAAAATTAACCAAATTAAAAGTAAATATATTGGGTATTTGAAATTTAGAATGACTGATTACGAATCTAGAGTTGGATTCTCGATCGAGACTATAGATAAATTGAATTTCAGCCAACCCTAAAAATATTTTGGTTCAATTATTTTTTAGGAATTTTTATCTCAAAACCAATATTAAGATGAGATGAGAATAGATCTCAACTTTGATTATGAATTAAAAAGAAGTTTGATATTATTTTAGGGTGAAAACAAATGTTCGGTAAAATTGTACTTTCAAGTAGATTCGAGAGATCAAAATCGAACAGGACGAGCCTAAACCAAGAAATGATCGTTCACGTCTTGATTTAATCGCAAAGGTGGAAAAGATTGGGTAGGTCTTAGGGGAAGGAAGCAAAGAAGGTTGAGAAATATCAGTGTGATAAGTAGTATGAAGAAGAAAGGATTCTCTGAGAGGAATCACTAATTATGTATACTTATTTTCTCCTGACTGATTGTCCTTGAATGAATGAGAACTATTTATTTATTATTCGAGTGAGACATACTGATTTATCATAAGTCGTGGAAGTTAGGGAGAGGTGGAGAAGTGATGATTGTGGAGATTGTAGTGGGGTGGTATCCCAAAAGTAAGAAACACTTATCAGACCACTGCTCTTCATCCTTTCAACTTATTTCTAACTGTCCAACTACTTGTTACCTTCTTGTTTGTAGATGTGTTGCCACAATGCATGATTATCGTATACCGCAGGCCAATACCCCAATGAGAACCCCCCATTGTGTTGTATTTGATATCTCGTTGAAATAGTGGAGCCATAAGCCACTATTGTTTTGATTAGGTCAAGTCAAGTCAAATGACTTTCTAAGTTAGTGAGGTAAGTTGTGCAACTCACTGGATTGATAGTCAGACTGATTAGTGTCGATTCTTGGAAGTTCAATGGTCATGTACCTTCTTGGGAGTAACATGGCATATTCAATAGCTAAGTATTAGCTCATAAGTGACTTAATATAAGTCTGAGAGGCATTCAAGACCATATATTGTAGAGAGCTTCTTAAGCAAGGAGACCTACTAGAATTCATATAAAATTTGATATTAGGCCCATATTGAGAAGAAAGACATATTTCTGAGGGAAGTAGCTAGGAAATCTAGTACTAGCTGCTTAGTGCAACTAGTAATGTGCTAGCTCTTTCAGTACATAAAGCTAATGTGATAACGTCCCAGGAGTAAGACCAATATGCATAACTTCTAGTAAATATCAATTATTATAGGGCTAGGAAGCAAGTGTCAACGAGGTTCGAAGTTAGCACTTCAATTGAGTCAAGTACATTAGCACTAAAGTGCTAGCGCCAATGCGATTGTTGCTAAGTCGCTAAATATGGTTGTGCTAGGCCAAGGGCACATTGGCCATGGCCATGCTAGGCTAGATACGCTAGGGTAGGGACGCATCAAGATAGGATGCCAAGCTAGGGACGCATCAGGCTAGCTAGAGATCT
Organism: Papaver californicum; assembly: GCA_023531435.1. Lineage (NCBI taxonomy): Eukaryota > Viridiplantae > Streptophyta > Magnoliopsida > Ranunculales > Papaveraceae > Papaver > Papaver californicum. The sequence goes on from JAJJMC010005141.1 coordinate 1,622,565, forward strand.
AGGTCCAAGGGCGCATCAGCTAGGGTATTGTGGCCAAGAGACGTGCTGGAGCCAAGATGCGTTTGAGCCAAAGGCGCTAAAGAGCTAGGACGTGCTATCTAGAATTGTGGCGCTTCATGGAACGCGCTAGGGTTTGTGGCGCGTCATGGGATGCATCAGGCTAGGCTGGGAAGCATTAGGCTAGCTGGGACGTGCTAGGCTAGCAGGGACGTGCTAGCGCATAGGACTCACTAAGGAGCTTGCGCCTTTGGAGATAGGGGTTAGGCTTAGCACTTTTATCTCTAAGATTGAGGTACTAAGGTAGTGACATGCTAGCTAAGGCCTTATCAGGACAAGATATGCTAGCTAAGACCATGTTAGGTTAGTTGGCGCTTCTCAAGCGCTAGGGTTAGCGCTTTTAGCGCTATGGTGGCTAACTGGTGCCAATATGGTGCTAAGCCAAATAACTAGTTCTAACTTGGCGTTGATAGGAGAAAAGGCTAGGGTTAGCCTAGCTCAAAGGATCAATACGTCTTTTGAGGCATTACTTCTTGATTATGGCGTGTACGAGAGGAGTGGCGCATAATTTGTGGCTTAATTTAAACACAGTGCTAAAGTAGCGTATTTGAGCTCAGAAGAGCAATTTGAGAAGCATTCGTTGTGAATGAAGCGTTAAGCTAGAATGTATCTTAGGGTTTAAGCATTAGCTATTCCCGAGTTTGATAGATGTTGCTGGAACATCGATGCACATTCGAGACAAGTTCAAGGAATTCAACCGTGGAATTTATGCGACTTGAGGCTAGTTCGATATGGCATAAATATTATGATTATCGAGAATGATGCAATGCCATATTATAATGTTTAAAGAGAATTTGTATTGTTAAATCTCTTGTGGAATATAAGCAGAGATACAATATTCCATTTTTTGCTATGAAGTTAAGCATATGCACATGAATACAACATATCTTTTTATACTCATGTTGCTTAGCATAGGGAAATTTTACAATTCTATCCCTTGTCAAAAACTCACCATCTACATATATGAAATCAGATCATTTACTTTATTGATAGTAGAGCTCTTGACATTTTTTTATCTTTCTTTAAAGGGTATTCTGAAAAATTTTAAATTTTTCCTACACGTGTCACTATCCATAGACTAAACAATTGGGTCCAAATATTTAACTTTTATAGAAAAATGACCTTCGGTTAATAAGTCTTTAATGGATAGACTTGTCGTTAAACCTGACCATAAAAATGATATCAATCTGTAATTCCTACTTTTGATAGAGAAACTACAATAATATAACAATCCACGGTTTTTTATGGTCCATAAGATGTGGGACAACAAATGTCACCATAGTGGTTGAAAACATCTACACACCAATAAAGGCCGAAGGAAACCCCTCAAATTTGAAGAGGTTCTTCCGGATTAATCCATCCAGTTATTAGAGATCAAATATGATATCCAGTCATCCATTATATAGATGTATTTTATCTTAACACTTAAAGTCTTAGATAGATAAAGTTATCACATTGAATGGTGATGAAACCCTTGTTTCCTATTGGCTGAAATAGTTTTTTCTGATATAACAATTCTGGTGAAGACAATTGGCAAAGTTTATTAGGTGTAAATATTCTGGCATAAAGGAAACCCATTCTCATATTGAATATTATGTTAAAAAGGACAACACCTCAGATTGGTGATCTACGTTTAATCGTCTTCAATAAACGACTATGATTTTTTAACCAGAAAAAAATACCAAATATATTATAGTTTTTTTTTACACGAAGATTAATATTTTATGACTTTTATTCAGTAATCTTATTAGTATTATTAGACTTTACTGATCAAATCCATCAATTTGATATGAAACCCTAACCTAGCATACACTAGTAGAAAAATGGCTATTGGTAACAGTTCCTACTTTTCTAAGGTGACAGTTCTTAAAATATTTGTTACCAAATATGGGGATGTTGAATAATGGTATCATTTTCTTGTAAAAACTGTTAATATAGCTAGGGTGTATAAGTATTATACTGTAACAGTTTTAAACTGACATCTAATTTGTATATTGTAACTGTTTTAGAATAATTATGATTGTATACTGATAGGATTTTAGATTATCCTATATAAATAACCGCAATCACACGGCGTCTAACCAGTAGACAACGACAAGTACCGGTCGAACCCACAGGGAGCGAGGCAATACTGCAATCAATATCTCTAATCAACTAATCAAGAATAATATTTTGGGATTTTTAGATTAATTAATAAGATAATAAAATAAACTAAACTAATAAAATAACTAAACAAAGAGAGTCGGTAACCATGGTTTTCAGTATCCACCACTATTTCTATTTAATTACTGAAGTGAAACATAACTCATGAATATTTAGAGTCGTAAATATCACTGGGACGCCCTAAACATGGTGCATCAAAAGTTCTAAGTCTAAGCATACACCGTAAAATTACGTTAGCGAGAAAATTGTACGAAACTAATTATAGGTCCAAAAATAATACCTGCCTATTCTAAGCATACCCCATCAAAGGATTTAACCCAAGCATAGTGCATATATGTGTTGCACTCCTTCATCATCCCTTTGGATATCTTAGCTCAAACAGGTAGAGCGCATGGCTTTTAGTTATAAGGTTGTGGGTTCGACTCCCATAGACAATGACTGAATCAATGTTACGTGGTTGGTATTTCTGAGAACATTTGGTTGCACATATTATAAGAAGTTTGTTAAGACCAACGCGTAGCACAGGCACAAATCTAACGTTTATTTTCTTTTTATCTAGTCATCTCATAATAATTTCCTTCATTTGAAAATTTGTCTAGTTATTCAATGATAGTATAGAAGGAGTGTGTTTTTTTGAAATATAATAACATCAAACTGAGATATATGTGGGTCTAGAAGTATCTTCCTATCCATATATTGTATAAGGATTATCGTAAGATATGGATGTTTAAACATCTATACCATAAGAGTTTCCCTTACGAGAATCTCCTACATAAAAAAACTTATATGAAGGTTATGTTTAGACCTTCATCTATGAGGGTCTTTATATGTGGAAAAAGTAAGACTTTATGGTTCTAAAGGTATCTTCAGTAGTTAAGATTTTTATTTTTTATAATTTTCAGAGGTGGATAAGCATAAAAGATTTTATAATTCAATTTTGTATTAAGTTACGAATTTCAACTATAAAAAATGGTGATGGTAACATGGAAATATATATAGAGGTTTAAGTTAAGATTTTCTCCTAGACCTTTTATTGTCCATATCACAACTACATATTTCTAGTTACCAACCATTGAAGATGAATTTTGTCTAGTTAGAGGTCTAAAATCCTAGGTGACGGTAACCAATAACATTTTCAACAACTATTGGAAATGCTCTTATAAGTTTTACTAGATTTTGAGGCACGCGTATGCCGAAATCATCGGCTAACCCTCAAGCATACTATATTCGTAAAATAGTGTTGCACAAATACAAAAAAAACACAATTATACACAGGAATTTGTAAATAGATTGACACTTGTAATTACTTGATATAGAAAGAGCCACAAAATATCTAGATGTTATATGACAATATCATAAATACATCAAACAAACAGGGCAATAAAAATAAATTTATATCAAGTTATTATTATGCTCATATAACTATATATGCAAAGTTTAAATATTATATTATTAATATTTTATAATAAAAATAAAATTTGAGTGTTTAAGATAGAACATGACATTGTTCCATACATAAAACCATATCCTACCAGAAATCATCGATTTCCTATTTGTAAGGTCATATAGGATTTATGTAGTTTTTAACCAAAATTCTTTTCCAGCTGGAATGTGAGGAATGAATGTAAATGTAAGATATACATCAGTTACAAAGACATCCATAAAAGTAATACTCTAATTTCAGAAGTTCTTTTAGAGGATGTAAATATCCTAGTTACCAGTATCCATCATTATTAATATGAATATCGAGTATTCATTTTAAAACCAATGGTCTAAAAAGTTTTCAACATGGAAATGACGTTACGGTTGGAGGTGTTTTCTTTTTACATCCTTGATTAAGAAGAATCTAGTCTGATATCCATAAAATAAGATTGACATAAGATGCAAGTTGGCTTTGTATCTGGAATCGTTTCTAAAACCGAATAAGACTAAATTTGATTCTTCAATTCTGAATTCTTATTAGAATAAAAACTTAATTCAAGTTCAAATATGCTTTTAAACATGTTTACTAAAAAAAACATTTCCAACATGTTTTTAAACACAGATCCAAACTAGGTTGAGATATCTACTTATCGAAAGTTTAGCACTAAGTAGTAAAAATTACAACACGAAATCATCGAAAGTATTAAAAAAAATATACTTCGTAATTTTATATAATAAGCTGTAGATTACAATTAATCTGTATTATTCCTTCGGCACTTTGATCATGAATAACCAAATCACCAAAAAATAAATTTATGTAAATAAACTTTATATGTTAATATTTTTAAATAAATAAGACTATGAGAACTAGATACAAATGACACAGTCATTCAACGGTAACTAACCCGAGTATGAAGGATGGTATCTTTGTTTGTTATTCAGCCATTCGTCTTCAAATCTTCAATAGTAATTAGATTTCTGTCTTTACACTTCTAAGTCCTAAGTTTAATCCAACGAAGTTGAATTTAGTAAGCAATTTAAACGATAAATTTTAACATTTAAATTTTACAACCATACTTAACATACCAACGTCTATAAGGGTCAACCTAACAACATTCATTTCTAACACCAACTCTCTACTATCTCTCTTTTAAAAGTAAGACACATGGAGATTCATTTCTCTAACAAGCTTTGTTGGGCCAGGTTTGTGGTTTTTAAATAACATTACACCTAAGTTTCCGTAAAAACCCGACCACCGTAGATGTTTTTTTTCCAAGTTATCAAATTATGATGAAAAATCTTTTTAATCCATTCTTGTATAAAAAGAGTGTTAGAGCCTGCAATTAAAGGAGTTATTCCAAACGAAAACCACACAGCGGTAGAAAAGGGGCACTTTAGAAACAGATACAAGGAATCTTCGACCTAATTATTGTTGCAGACACAATAGAAAGGAGAGGTTTTATAAGATTACCTAATAAGTATGTTGTTTAATACAGGACCATTAAAATAAAGTTTCCAAAGAAAGATTGGCATTTTAGACTCGAAATCTTTTTCCATATTTGCTCAGTACCCCGCAGATCCTTGGTCAAAACTTTATAGACTGAATTCATAGCGGAAATACTATCTTTAGTATGGATCCACCTTAGTCTATGTACATTTGCATTTGGATATGGAAGAATGAGAATTTTAGGAACCATTTCAGGATCAAAATAGGAATTCAAAATCTCATAGTTCCATTGACCATTGTCAGTGACGAGACCAGTAACTTTAGAAGAAGTCTCATCTTCAACGACAATAGGATGTATAGGAAAATCAGTACGAGGGATCCATTTCTCAGACCAGTCGAAGTCGGAGTTAATAGATAAATCTCATCCGTAACTAACTCCCAAAATATCCATGCATTTTCTGATGCTACTCCATGTAAAAAACATATTAAAACTTCTCGAACTAATTAATGGGTTTGATAGCTTAAAATTTCTGGATCTTAACACATGTACTTAGATAACTGAGATATTAGATATCAGCCTTCGAGCAAGCCCAGCGAGCATGGGGAAACTGAAAACGTTTGGGTTTCTAAGAGCATCCACGGTGGGATGACTAGACCAAAAGATTAAAGAGCAAAAGTTTTGCTCTTTACTTCGTTTTAAACGCAACAGAGAGGGATTAAAATTTGATCGGATGGTTGTGTAAGCTGGCGCCTGATGTTGGGCGCACGGCTAGGTATAGGACTGTTGAAATATAGTTTTACGGGCGTACGCGTGTGAAAACGCTTGGTTGGGGAGGACGACTAGATGAACGCTCGGTGTGAGGCGTAACCCAAAAGAACGTCTGATGATAGACGCATGCTTAGTGGCACACCCCAGCGAAAGGCGTGTGTTCAGCCGAACGCCTGATGGGGCATTATCCTAACAACACGCCCCGTCAATAGTATAATCGTGTAGTTGGTACGTATTTCAAAGAAAACGGGCGCACACTTAAGGTTACGCTTGAATCATCAGGCATTTTCCTAGTCAAACGCGCGTCTGTTTATGTTTATGACGTTGCTTTATGCCTACGCTTAACTTTATATGCAATGGCTTTATATGCTTACGCTTGACTTTAGTAAATCATTAGAAAACTTATATGCTTATGCTTGACTTTAGTAAATCAAGTGGCTTTATATGCTTATGCTTGACTAGGTGTTGTTACCTTGGAAGATGGTGAGTTGTTTCCCTTTTTTTTCGCCAAGCGTTAATCTAGGCGCACGTCCCATATACAGGCGCTCCCTTACGCGCACGCCCACTACAGGCGTTAATCCAGCCGAACGCTTGATTTCAGGCGTTCTTCTGGCATTTTGCTTGATTGGACGTCCTCTTGGATGAACGCCTGATGGGGCGGAGTTTTGGTTCACGTCCGTCTGATGAGACGCACGTCTATTTAAACGCCTGGCACCAGACGGAGACCCAGCGTTACGCTTGGAACGAGACGCACGACTATGTTAACACTCGACTATAATTGGGTTTGGACCAGTTCTGGGATCATATTTGATCCTAAACAGTAAAAATTCCGGACCAAACACCAAATATGCTCACCCCACTATGCTTGGATTTGGACGGACCAAAGACCAAATTTAGATTTGGTCCGTCATTTGCTCGCACCACTATGGGTGCTCTAAGACCCGAGCCTCATTGGGATTTTCAAATACAAGTGGACTCATATCCCTTGATATAAATCTAATTTTTTATAATCACATTTATTTTACCAAAAGTGTTTTTGCATCTTATCCATGTTATTACTTAGCATGAATTTCCAGGAAATAAAATATAAGTAGAAGTATCATAGAAAATAAGGATAGTCATAACTGTTTGGGAAAATAATTTTAAACTTCTTCCTTTTTAACTTATAATAAGTTTTTCAAAATCAGACATTTAGCCCTACAGAAAAATAAGGTATACTAAGGTAAAGTGGGAGAAAACAAATAGGGGAGTAAATTAAGCGTATGAGCAAATTTGGAAACTCAAAAGAAAATAACGTGCAACGTAAATACGTCAAAATGATATCATTTTCAATTTTAGGTAAACTGAAATCGATTTAGACTGTAGTTACTTCTTATAGATTGTATTTTATCCAGTGATGTTTCCATAAAGGTGTAATTTGTCAATTTTGGATCAAAATATAATTTCACTTTTAGGACGTTAATGTAATGTTTGTTTTCTTCATTCTGAACTCGATTATGGACATCTTAAATATTGATTTAAACTTTAATTACTCTTATAGGTTATAGTTTATCTAGCGATGTTTCCATAGAGGTATAATTTGTCAATTTTGGATAATTACTGAATGAGTTCTGATTGATTAAACATAAGGTGTCAAATGTGAGAATAAAAATAAAAGTTTTGGATATTTTCTAAATAATAGGGCTTGAACCTAGTTGTGTGAAATTGTATGTGAGTTCTGAAGCACTTCTCAAAATAGAACTCTGAAATTGTTTTTGTTCGTAAAATTTGTTGGATAAAATGTTTGCGGAAAGATTTGTTCTCTCCTAGGAAGAATTCATTTTTAGAGAACTTTAGAGAACAATAAGTCTCTATTACAATGCGGAAGGAAAATGACAATATACGGGATGGGGATAAAACGTTGTGACCATTGGCTCGATTCGACCATAGTCCGGAATTTAGGGGTATAGAAAATATTCTACTAATCACATCTCAAGAATCCATAGGATTAATTATAAATCCAACAACAGAAGGATTTTAATTGTTGAGTATTAGATCTTGTATTTAAGATTTTGTATACCCAAATCCAATATGTATATATGCCTGGTTTGTTCTTCACCAAAAATATTATTTTAAAAAAATATGATATTATTTTTAAGGTGTTTAATTAGGGTGAATTGAGCAGAGAGAGAAGTTGGTGTTCGTACTGTTGGTACTATTACTGGTGACGAGGGACTGCATGTGTGTTGCGCATCAGCTACCCATATACTTGATTGAGAGGGAAAGGATTTGAAACGGACATTTCCATTCCAATGTATTTAGCGACATGTATTTAGGCACAAATTTTGATGGGTATAAGCGTTGTAAGTCCAGCAACTCAGATCAAACGTGCATACACCATGGTTCACGTACATGATACCTCAGTCGGATGTTAAAAAGTAGGAATTTGATAAATACCCCTATATTTCATTATCCTTCACAAATACCCCTACCTATTTTATATATACCCTTATCTTTTAGAAAGAAACCAATATTCTCCATAAATTCCATAAATATCCCTTGTATATTAGTTAAGTTTTAAAGAAAATCAATTTATTTCTTTTTAATTTCATATTAGAAAATTTTTTCTTTCTCTTTTTTCTCCCTCTCTTTCACCCACCACCACCAGCACCAGAACCGTTTCTCTGTCGTCTCCATTTCTTATTATTATCTGAAAATTTCATGTTTGATTTTATAGATTTTAGACATAGATCTCTATACTTGTGCATGAACAATCTCAACAAGTGATGAACCAAACACGAGAGGTGGTGGTAGCTATGGCGGTGAAGGAGGAGGATATCAATACATATCTCGGTTCTATTAGTTGTTGATGATTATTATGGTGGTGGTGGCGGCGGCGGCGATGGCTATGGTAATCCCGTATCGGAAAGAATTTTTAATTTTTAATTCTTATTACTCCTCTTGAGAAATAGTTGATGAACTCTTGAAATTGGTGGCGGTGGTGGTGGATTCTATCGAAGAAGTAAAAGAAACAGATGTTAATAAAAAGGAAGAAGAAGATGATGATGATGACCAATGACAGTATTCAGGTAAAATGAGCTAATATTTTAATTGATTAACATTTGATTTTAGATTTTATTTTAGATTTCAATATCTGATTATTTTTTTTATTTGAAGATTTGTAGTTTTTATGTTAACTAAGTAATAAGAACCTTCGGTTAAACATTTTTGAAAATCTATATTAGTAACCTTTATCTACTCATATGAAAAATGACTTGATTTGTGGATTAATATTAAAAAGTCAAATGGAATTTAAAATTTCATATGATCAATATATTATAGCAGTGAGTGTGGGTGGCTTTTGTTTATATTTCTTCATTTTTATTTGTATGATTAGAATATGGAAATCAAGAGAAAGTAAATGAAAGAGTGCAAAACACTCATATGAGAAAGTCTTTTTTTTTATAGATAGATTATGCACAGTTACAAGTATATCCTTATTGGGTAAAATATCTAGGCTACACTATTCACGAAACATTGTACACTATTCATACAATACACAAAACGTATGCACATATACTATACTGCACTATTTCATGTAATCAGACAATGAGACTCATATTTCAATACTCCCCCTCAAGAGGGTGTGTAGATATCTAGCATACCAAGCTTGTTAAGAAAAGAGTTGAATGACCGGCTTGAAACTTGTTTTGTCAGTAGGTCTGCAATCTAATTTTCAGTTCTTACAAAGGCAGTGTTGATAACCCCTTCATTCAATTTTCTCTTTGATGAAATGTCTATCAACTTCCACATATTTGGTTCTATCATGTTGGACTGGATTGTGGGCAAACTGATGACAGCCTTCTTATCGCAATATAGCTACATAGGATCTACAAGGATGAATCCAATCTCTGTTAACAGTATTTTCAACCATAATAACTCACAGATTCCTTGAGCCATAGACCTAAAATCTGCTTATGCATTAGATCTAGCTACAACTGATTTCTTCTTGCTGTGCCAAGTTACTAGGTTTCTTCCCACAAATTAAAAATAGCTAGGGGTAGACCTACGATCAATCATTGAGCCTCCCCAATCTGCATCTGTGTATGCCTCAACCTCTATTTGATTATTCTGATAAAATAACAACCTTTTTGATGTTGCAGATTTTAAGTAGCGAAATATTCGGTACACTGCATCCATATGTGTCTCTCGTGGAGCATGCGTAAACTGACTTACAACATTTACAGAGTATGCAATATCAGAACGAGTGTGATACAAGGAAATTAGTTTTCCCACTAACCTTTAATACCTCTCTTCACCGGAATGTCGTCGATGTCTTCTCCCAACTTATGATTTGGTTCTACTGGTGTGTCAATAGGTCTGCATCTCAACATCCCTGTCTCGGCTAAAAGATCTAGAAAATATTTCCTTTAAGAGATGTAGATACCCATTTTTTATCTCGCCACTTCGATTGCTAGAAAGTAGCACAACTCTCCTAGGTCCTTTATCTCAAATTCTTTGGCCAAGTAAGATTTCACCTTCCCCATTTCTTCCACATCATCACATGTCATTACAATGTCAACGACATAGACAATAAGCATAGTGACTTTTCCATTTTGTGAACGTTTGAGGAACAAGGTATGATCTGCCTGACTTTGGAAAAATCCGTATCTCAACATACTTTGGGTAAACCTTCCAAACCATGCCCTTGGAGACTGCTTTAAACCATATAAGGATTTCTTCAACTTGCATACTTTTCCTTCATTATTAGCTGTTTGAAATCCATGAGGAATGTTCATGTATACTTCGTCTTCCAAATCACCATTAAGAAAAGCATTCTTCACCTGTTGAAGTGGCTTATCCTTATTTGATGCCAAAGATAATAAGGATTGGCCACTTCAACAGTTCAACAAAGATAACAAGGCACGAATGGTGTTCATCTTGCCAACAGGTGCAAAGGTTTTTGATAGCCAATTCCAGAAGTCTAATTATAGCCCTTGGCTACTAATCTTGTTTTGTATCTTTCAATAGTTCCATCAGACTTATACTTCACAATGAATGCCCACTTGCAACCAACTGTATTTTCCTTCTGGTAGTTCTACCTCATCCCATGTCAAATTTCCTTTTAGAGCTTTCTTTTCTTCCATCAGAGTTTGCTTCCACTTTGGATCAGCATGAGCGTCTTCAACCCTTGTAGGAATTGTAGCAAATGATAATTGATTTGCAAAAACAACATAAGAAGGTGATAGACGATGAAAATATACAAAGTTAGAAATTGGATGATCAGTAGAATACCCATATCGATTTGGAGGATTACAATTACGAGTAGGATATATATCTTTCACAACATTTGTGAACTTATCAGTTGAATCTACATCTACAACATTTGTGGATCTGTTAGCTGAAAGGTCCTCTTCATTAGCTCTTAAGGTTGTTTCAGCAGGTACTCTAGAAGGTTCTAATTCTGCTACCTAAGGGGCCTTTTCTCTTCTTTTGTAAACCTGAAGTTGCATAATAACCTGAGGTTGAGGAGCATCCTGGAGTTGAGGATCCATAACTACCGGAGTACTACTTTCCTTAGGTACTGAAAAAGGAATATCAAACCAAGGATGATCTCCATGATATGTTCTACTCTCCCCCTGAAGAGAAGCCTCTGAATACCCTGAGAAGTAGGTTTGGTCTTTACAAAAAGTTACATCTATTGACACATAGATCTTTCTCGCAGGAGGGTGACAACACCTGTACCCTTTCTGAGTAGCTGAATATCCTAAGAAAACACATTTGAAAGCTCTTGGATCCAATTTACTCTTATCTTGTTTATGAACATGAACATAACAGACACACCCAAAGATCTTTATTGGAGTAGGTGCATGAGGTTGAGATGAAAGACCGAGGGAAAGGACAACACTAGGAGTTTGAAAACTCAGAACTCTAAAAGGCATCTTGTTAATCAGTTGTGCTGCAGTAAGGACAGCATCACCCCAATACCTTTTTCACACATTCATTTGGAACAACAAGCACCTGATGACTTCTAATAGGTGGCGATTTTTTCTCTCAGAAACTCAATTTTGCTGAGGATTATCAGTACAAGAAGTTTGGTGGACAATGTCATGTTCCAAAAAATAAAAAGAAGGACCTTGTTTTAGATACTCACCACCCCTATCAGATCTTAACACCTGAATTTTCTTGTTAAAATGGGTAAAAACAAACTTATGAAAATTCTTGAAGACATTGTACAAATCTCTCTTACCTTTCAATAAGTAAACCCAAAATACTCGAGAGTGATCATCAATAAAAGTAATAAACCAACGAAAACCACAAGCAGTAGTGACATGTGAATGACCCCAGACATCACTATGTATACTAGCAAAAGGAGATAAACTTCTATTCATGCTTAAAGGATATGGGACACGACGATGTTTAGCTAGTTCACATGCTTCACAATGAAATTTATATATATCAAGTTATGAAAAAAACTTAGGGAACAACCTTTGCAAATACCCAAAAGAAGGATGGCCTAATCGTTTATGCCATAGCCAGACTTGTTATTCATAACTAGATCCACTTGTTGATTTGTAGGCTCTTGTGTTGCTCTCTTGTTATGTATCTTGTAATTCCAGGTAGTAAAGACCCCTCTCTCCTTACCAAAACCAATGGTCTTCTCTATGCGAAGATCCTGAAAAACACAATATGTGTCAAAGAAGGTAACACAACACCTTAATTGTTTTAGTTATCTAACTGATGGAGAGGAAATTGCATGAGAGATTTGGGACATGTAACATCGTAAAAAGATAAACGGAGCTAGTTATTGGAATATTTTCTTCACCAGAAACAACAACTGGAAACCCATCAGCAGTCAAGATACACAGTTTACTAGGATTGGGATTATCAGTGGAAAACGTGTTAGACTTGGTAAACATATGATCAGTTGCTCCACTATCAACAATCCAAGGATCCTTAGGTTTATCACATGTAGCTCTAGCTGTATTACCACAAGTGCCTTTGTTATCTGATTGAGCCATAGAAGTAGACCCAACAGAATTCTCCTTGGAACATAGTATTCGAGAATACTCTTTTATAATTTTCTCCATTTGATCTTGAGATGCTTGAAAAGATGGTTGAGGAGAAGCGTTAGTTGATATAGGTGGAAACTTCTCCTCATCAGTTGTGTAGTAAGCTCTTGGGCCACCATTGTGACCTCATTTTCTTCCACCAACACTGCAACTAGGAAAAAAACCTCTCCTATTAACGTTCTTCCATTGTGGATGACCATTGAGTTTGAAGCATGTCTCCTTGGTATGCCTTCTCTTGTTACAATTGTCACAATATAGTGAGTCTTTCTCGTCGGACTTTCGGTTGTTTTCTGGTATGACTGTTGGAGCATGAGTAGAAATGGTAACAGCCTTCAAGACCACACTTTCTTGAGATACTGGAGATGTCATAGCAGTTCTGCGAAGTTCTTCAGGCTTCAAAATTCCATAAACTCCCCAAAGCGTCGACAATGGATCCTTTCCCAGTATTTGAATCCTGATGGGGTCAAAATCAGAGTCTAGACCAGCAAGAAACTCAATGATTCGACTATTTTCAATTTTCTTTTGTAACTTGATGGTGTCAGCTACACACTCCATATCACATGGATGAGGAAAATCAAGTTCTTTCCACATAGATTGAAGATCATCATAGTCAACCAACAAGGGTCTATTATTCTGTCGAGTCTCTATAACTCGACGATTCAAATCATATATTTGTGTAGCATCACCACTCACCACATAAATTTGAGCAATCGCATCCCACACTTATTTTGCAGTGGATAGACACATAAAACTACACCTTATATCAAGATACATTGAATCTAATAACGAACTCTTTATTAGGGCATTTTATTCCACCCAAGTCTCATATTTAGGGTCCGTGGTTGCTGGACATACTTTGCTTCCAGTTAAATACCCAATCTTTCCTTTACAATTGATGTAGAGTTTCACCCAACGATACCAAACAAGGTAGTTGGTATCATCCAACTTATAAGATGTCTTCTTGACATTCATACTATCATTATGAGAAAAGTCTAGAGATGTTGAACTCCTAGAATGAGATAAACTACTATTTTCAGAAGTACTAGCCATGGATCTACTTTTAACTCAACAACAAAGACAAACTTTAAGGGAGATGATAGACACATTTTAGTGTCTAATTTGCACCTTAGTTTCTATTAAGTTAGTATTCGATTTTGCATACATTACGTGTTTTTATGCTTTTGTAGGTACATTAGAAGAATAAAGATTTGTGGAAAAATTGGCTCAAAAAGTGTTAAAGGCACCCGGGAAAATGGATCAAGGCACCCACACTTTGGATTGGGGCACCCTTGGATCAGGCTGAGCTGGATCGGATCAACCCAGAGGGTCAACCAGGCGAGTCAACCCAGCGAACCAGGCGAGTTAACCCAGGATCGGCCGATCCAACTCATCGGGAGTTCCTGTTGCAAACAGGAAAAGGATTTGGTTGCGATTTTTGGGTTGTTTTCGGCAATTAAAGGTGACCCATTGCGATTAGAGTTGGAAGAAATCAAAAGACAGTGAAAAATCCCGTGAAATCAGCTCGGGAAACCCAATTTTGGCCGGAATCAGGACTCGGTTCCTGTTTGAGTTTGATTTGAAGATTAAAGTGATTTGAGAGAGTTCTATTAGGTTTAGAACTCTCTCTAGGGTTTGTTAAGCCTATAAATACCAAGAGATTCGAAGAAAATGAAAAAAAAAACCTAGAGATCGATTCAGAGAAATTCCGGTGGAGTTCCGGCACCGCCGGTCACCTGCTGGTGCATCGCCGGCACTGTTCTTCATCAGCCGTCATCGGAGAAGAAAGAGCAGCAACATCTTTAATCGTTGTTGTTCCACTGTTACAGCTCTGCTCCTGTTGCCTTAGAATTTGAATACTCATGTTGCTTAAAGCTTTCTGTTACAGCTGAACCCTGTTCTGTAACATTTATAAACATCTCTGTTCAGCTGTTACACCATTATTCAACTTTGTAATTGATATTTTGAGCAATGAAGAGATCTTTTGAGCAAGTTTTCTTCACCATGGGCTAAGTTTATTTATTGGGATGATGGATAAGGTAATTTTCTC
>JAJJMC010005141.1:1637531-1690983 GCA_023531435.1 Papaver californicum
TGCTTGATGGATTATGCTTGGTTAATTAATTTTGATAGTCCATGCTTTTGATTTACCTCTGTTTGTTAGCATAACGAAACCAATTTTGGCAATTACTTGCGCTTCAATTAATTTAAAAACAATTATCTGATTAATCACATAGGTTGTTAGAATTAACTGAATCTTGATTCCTGGTCCTTTTGAAATTATTCAAAAATCATCTTTAGGTTATTTAGTCTTTTTCTTACTCCTGGAATTTTCTAGAGTTAATTAGAATCATCATTTTCTAAATCATTACCTTCACAAGTTCGAGAATCGAACTCTTTATTTACCACTTCTAAAATTACATCAGGAGACACCAACTTACAAATAGCCACGGGTTATTCAAGAACAGCTCACAGCTTCTTCAAGAACAACTTAAGGATCTAACTCACAAATATGAATCTCAGATTGAAGCAACAGTAGATTTAGGTTGGGTTTTCTCTTCTCTCTCTCTTGAGCTCTGATACCATATGAAAATCAAGAGAGAGTTAATGGAAGAGTGTAGAACACTCAGAGGAGAAAGTCCTCTCTTTAATAGATATATTATGCGGCAGTTATAAGTATACCCTTATTGGGTAAAATATCTAGGCTACACTATTCAAGAAACATTATACACTATTCCTACAATACGCAAACATATTGATGTGTTGGAAAACCGACTTTGTTTTACCGCAAGCGCACAGTGTCGAAAGATGTAGACAAGAGAAAATACGGTTCGTTCCCATGAGGAGTGTGTATTACTTATACTAATTAATTCAAGTAATTTTTCAGGTCAAAAGATGTTTTTCTGATTTTTATAAAGAATTAAACTAATGAATGAATTAGAACTATTTAATAAAGATTGAGATCAATAATAGAAAAGTGTTAAGGTTTCGGGAATCCGTTGTAGATTTGGGTTTACTTGCGTTCATCGCAAAGGGTATCGATTTTACTCGTGCAAAATAGCAAATCTAGCTACTAATCCACGGAAGATATTTCGTTTAAGAATCTAAGAAAAGAATTTTCAAAAAGAATTGTTTGTTCTCAACCTAAGATAGAATTTCGAAATACTAGGTATATGTGGCATAAATAGTCAAAGAATATTCATAAATCGATTTAAGACAAGGTTTTAACGAGTTCTTCTACTAATCAAACAATGAACTATATGTGGCATAGAACATGAAAAATCATCGAGAGAGATAAAACATTGAAAGAGAGACAAAACATTAACATTAAACTTTTATAGTTGAAAACCCTAGTTTTGAAACACAAGAAAAATAATAATACAATTTTATCCTTCACCCTAACAAGAGATTTAGCTAGACATGGCTTTCTTAAAAGCTATTAAAAATTGATTAAGAAAATATTATATCTGTGAGAAGTTGTGTGAAGTTGTGTCTAGGTTCCCTTTTATATAGGCTTTGGTAACCTCCTTTTGATCCTTATCCAACTAGGAAACCTAATCTCATTAAAATTTTCCACCTCCTTTTGATCCTTATCCAATTAGAATACTTAACCTCCTCAAAAACCAACAAAAACCCTAATTTTCACGTCAAAAGCGATCCCAAAACGCTTCCCTTATTTCTCTTCCCGGGCAGGCCCAACAGATACCAAATCCAAGTTGGTTTCACGGTTTTGCTCATAACTTCTTCATACGAACTCGGAATGTACTTGGAATAGACTGAGTTCCACTGGGTTTTTAGAAATTCTTCCTTTTAGAGCTCAATTTCACTTCTTTCAGAGATGTAACCTAATAGAACACATACACTACAAAAGTAATAATAACACACAGTAATTTACACAAAATCTAGCAAATAAGTATAACGAAATGATACTTAAAATATGTAAATTATGCACTTATCACATATGCACATACACTATACTACACTATCTCATGAAATCATACCATCAGACTCATATTTCAACATAGAACTTTGCTTGTGCTTGTGTATTGTATTCTCAAACAAATAAAATCATCTGGAGCTAATATGTGCACTTAAATGGGATTTTTTGCTGGTTTGTAGGAGTTCTTTTAAGTTCAGTTGGTTTAGTTTTGAAGCTAAAAAGTACATAGAGATCAATTATTATGTTGGTAGGGTTTTTTTCCTAAGCTTAACGTAAATATTCCTTAGATATAAAAACATATTTGGCCAATGCAATCTTCAATGTTTATCATATTACTTTTCCAACTGGAATTCTCTGGTTTTAACTTGTTAACGTCTTTACTAAACAATTATTTCAACTAATTACAATCATATTGAACCTGATTACTTATTTTATTTCGTTCATATACTCATACTTATTCAGTTTTAATGGTGGTTGCAGGTGAATCCCAACTATTTATTTTCTTCGGTTTTCTACAATAACTTATCATCGATTTTCTACATTGTTCTTGTTGTTTTATAGGCTAGGTATATTGTTTTCATTTTACTCTATTTTCTAAAATCATGTTGTCTAGCTCTCTTTTTTGTATTTCCTGACTAACTAATTTTTTTAGGGTGAAAACAAATATACTGCAAAATGGTACTTTCAAGTAGGTTCGAAAGATCAAGCTCGAACAGGACGAGCCTAAACCAAGAAATGGTCATTCACGTCCTGCTTCGATTACAAAGATGGAAAGAATTTGGGTAGATCTTAGGGAGAGAAGTAAAGAAAGTTGAGAAAATATCAGTGTGATAGTGTATGAAGAGGGAAAATGGATTTTCTGAGAGGAATCGCTAATTCTGTAAGGTTTTTGTTTCTCCATACTGAGTATCTTGTCTATTCTTGTTTCGGGTAGATGAGAATCATCTATTTATAGTTCAAGGGAGACACATTGATTTCTTATAAGTCATAAAAGTTAGGGAGAGGTGGAGAAGTGATGATTATGGAGATCGTAGTGGGGTGGTTTCTGGAAAGTAGGTAAGACATTTCAAACCACTACTCCTCATCCTCTCAACTGCCCTGTAACCATTCACTACTTATTACCTTATTTTCGACCAAGTTCTTCTTGAAAGGGGGTCTTTTCCGTAAAGAATAAGCGCTCGCCAGCTATGACATGGTTCAGGGCAGCAAAGACGTCTTCACCGTTGTCCTTTCGAGAGATAGAGAAGCTCATACATGTGTTTCATCAAAGATTGAATTGTCTGGTTGGTTGACTTCTCTGAGAGAGTGAAGTTCCTGACAGGAAAAGGATTTTTGCGGACTCCTTCAGCTTCTAATTTCAATTCTCCTGATTCAACTTTTTCTTTGAAAATACGTTTCAGATTGTTACAATCGATGGTTGGGTGATTAACATATCGATGATAATGACAGTATTTAGGATCCGTCATTTGCTGAGCTGTGGGAAGCCGTCGCACATGAGGTAACTGGAGAGTACCGTATTCTATCCATGTCTCCAGTAGTTCGAGCACCTCTTCCATTGGAATTGGGAAGTCCGGGAACATTATGTTTGGTTTAACATCTTGTCCCTGCTACGGTTGTAATTGTTGTTGTGAAGCTTTGGCGGTGTTTTGAGACAGAGTTGCTTATCGAGTTGGAATTGGTGTCGAAGGAGGATGAGAACGAGAGTGTTTTTTATGTGACTCTGGTTGAGATAAAGCTTTCTTCTTGGGACCTTCATTACTGATTGCACCAATTGACGGTTGAACATTTTACTGCTTGTTGAATAGTCGTTGATTCCCATGAGTATCTCCACGACTCTCTTATCTTGATGGTCTATTTCTCTCTAAGAGGGTGGGAACAGTTGTGGCGGATCGTTTTCCGGCTTCATATAACTTAGAGAAAGTCTGAAAACGTAGATTTTCTAGAAGAGCATGGTAAACAGGGATTATATCATTGATGCAGAGCTCCACTAGTTGATGTTCTATCACATTCGGATCGTGACAATCTAGTGCATGAATCATGAACCTTTTCACATATTCATTTGGGTGCTCATTATTCTTCTGAAACATTCTTCCCCTGTCTGATAGAGTGATTTGCTTGGAGAGGAAAAAAGTACTTTTTGTAGAAGGCGTTAACCATCTCTTCCCAATCAGAGATGTTGTGGGGAACAATGTTTTTATACCACGTGTAAGCTCTTCCAATGAGGGATTTTGAAAATTCTTTGACACGTAGTATATGATTATATTCATGTCCCCCCCGAGGGATTCGAGAGACATGCTCACGAGCATTTCCATTTTCGTCGTCAATGAGAAAGTTGGAGAAGAGTAACCTGCCGGCAGAGGGATCCTCTGGATTTCATGCGGTTAGGGAGGTTGATTTTGATGGGCTGAGGATGAGTCCCCCTTGCCATGATTTTGTAGGATCCTGTCCAGATCTTCACGAGTGATAAAAATGGATTGTTGGTACTTCTGTGGTGGTCGATCAGGAATGATATAGACTCTTTTGTCTTTTCGAGCCCCGAGTGTTTCAACATCTGTGGCCGCTGCAAAGTTGGTCCTGGTCTGCTCCTTCAGGCGATGGCATTGTCCGGGGAGAGTTGCTATGTCAGGGTCTTGGGACAAGCGAGTAATTCCTTCTGCGTAGTGGTCATGTACACCTGAGTTCTGTCAAGGACTTCTTGTCTTTTCATCAAGTCGGTTATGTTGATCGGAGTTTTAGTATCCTCGGTGTCTTCAGTGGTCTTGTCATCGAAAAGAGGCGTAACGGTAAAATTGGTATGGGGAGGTTCAGTAGCAATATGGGTCTCACAATCACCACCACCACTACTACCTGAACCAATCATAGGAGTTGTAACTGCTCCAGACCTAAGATCAACCATTTTGAATAACTGATAACTACCTTTTGTAATTGAGAGGTTGATCTCCCACTATGGTCGCCAATTTTTTTAGGGTGAAAACAAATGTACTGTAAAATGGTACTTTCAGGTAGGTTCGAGAGATCAAACTCGAACAGGACAAGCCTAAACCAAGAAATGGTCGTTCACGTCTTGCTTCGATTACAAAGATGAAAAAGGATTTGTGTAGGTCTTAGGGGAGGGATGAAAAGAAGTTTGACAAAATATAAGTGCGATAGTGTATAAAGAAGAAAAATGGATTCCCTGATAGGAATCGTTAATTATATAGTTATTTGTTTCTCCATACTGAGTATCTTGTCTATTCTTGTTTCGAATAGATGAAAATCATCTATTTATAGTTCAAGGGAGACACATTGATTTCTTATAAGTCGTGAAAGTTAGGGATATGTGGAGAAGTGATGATTATGGAGATCGTAGTGGGGTGGTGCTCGGAAAGTAGGTAAGACATGTCAGACCACTACTCCTCATCCTCTCAACTGCTCTGTAACCGCCCACTACTTATTAGCTTCTTGTTCGTGGAGGTGGTTTCACCACCCACGATTGTCGTAGACCGCCAAACCAATACCCCAATGAGAATCCCCCATGGTGTATTTGATATCTCGTGGAAATAGTGGAGTCATAAGCCACTATGGTTTTAATTAAGTCAAGTCAAGTCAAGTCAAATGACTTGCTAAGTCAGTGAGACAGGTTGTGTGACTTACTAGATTGATAGTCAGACTGATTAGTGCCGAGTCTGGGAAGTCCAGTGGCCATGTACTTACTTGGAAGTAACATGGCATATTTAGTGGCTAAGTATTAGCTCATAAGCGACTTATTATAAGTCTGAGAGGCATTTGAGGCAAAATATTGTAGAAGGCCCCTTAAGCAAAGAGACCTATTAGAATTCATATAAGACTCAATGTTGGACCCATATTGACATGAAAGATGTATTTGTGAGGAAAGTAGCTAGCAAATCTAACACTAGATACTTACCGCAAATAAAAATGTGCTAACTCTTTTAATGTAAAAGGCTAGTGTGCTAATGTCTCAGGATTAAGACCAGTATGCACAATTTCTAGTAAATCTTAATTTTATTAGGACTAGGAAGCTAGTATCAAGAAGGTTTGAAGTTAGCACTTCAAATGTATAGTTAGCACTGTGGTTTTAGCATTAATGTACTTGTGGCTAAGTCGTTAAGTATGCCTATGCTAAGCCAAGAACGCATCATCCATGGCCGTTATTCAGGGACATGCTAGGCATGTCTAGACAGATAGGAGCTCGAGCGCTGAGGCTAAGGGATGCATAGAAGATGAGAGGCGTTGACGAGAAGATGAGAGGCGCTAGAGTTCACGGACGCCAAGGGCGCTAAGAAGAATCCAAGGGCACCAAAGATCTAGGGACGCGTTTGATTTCAATGGCGCCAAGGAAAGGCCAAGAGCGCTAATAAGAAGCCAAGGGCGCCAAAGATCTAGGGACGTGCTAGCTTAGCAAGGGTGTATTGGACTTGGAAGCGACGCTCTTGGGTTGCTAGAGACGCATTGGGGTCAACCAGGGATACACTAGGCTTTCCAGTGACGCTTTGGGGTCAACCAGGGATACACTAGGCTTTCTAGTGACGCATTGAGTCCAAGGGACATGCTTGAGAAGCTGGCGACGCACTAGGCACTAGGGTAAGGAGAGTTAGCGCTTTTGGCGCTAGAATTAGGGTTAGCACTTTTAGTGCTAGGGTTGAGGTGCCAAAGTGGTGATGCGTTGTCTAAGGCCTCATCGGGACAAAATATGCTGGTTAAGACCATTTTAGGTTAGTTAGCGCTTCTCAGGTGCTAGGGTTTAGCACCAGGAAAGTTAGTGCTTTTAGTATTATTATGGCTAACTGGTGCCAATGCGGTGCTAAGCCAAACAGTCAGTGCTAAATTGGTGCTAATATGAGAAAAGGCTAGGGTTTGCCTAGTGCAGAGATTCGATACATTTTTTATGGCATTGATTCTTAGTTATGACGCATCCAAGAGGAGTGGCGCATTATTTATGGCTTATATTTAAGCAAGTGCTAAAGTAGCATATTTGTGCTCAGAAGAGCAATTTTGAGTGAGCATTCGTTGCGAATGAAGCGTCAAGCTATGATGTATTTCAGGGTTTAAGCATTAGCTATTCCTGAGTTTAATGGATGTTACTAGAACATCGATGTGCATTCGAGACAAGTTCAAGGAATTCAGCCGTGAAATTTATGCGACTTGAGACTAGTTCGATATGGCATTGAATATTATGAGTATTGACGAGGCTACAAGGCCAATGTAGAATGTTTAGAAAAACCTGCACTCTTAATTCGCTTGTGGGATATAAGTAGAGACACAATATTCTATATTAAGCATACGCGCATAAATATGTACATATATATTCTTGTTGCTTAGCAAAGGGCAATTTTATATTTCTAGCCCTTGTCAAAAACTCACCATCTAGATTAAGTCCCCTTCTTAGTGAGGAACAGTGATGTTGCTCAGTAAGGACTAGATGGTGACAATATGCTTTCAATAATTATATATGCATAAATTAAACTTTAAGGGTAGAGGAATTTATACTCAGCTTCTAAAATTGAGATGTACACCCCTTAACGTAAAATTTTATTGGGGATAGTAGGCGCCCTTGTCCCTGCTTGGAATATTAAGTACCACTAGTGGAATATACCAAAATTGACACGGCAAAAGAAAGGCACTTTGCGCCACCTTTTTCTCCCCCTTTTTTTTTCCTCTTTTTTTTTTATCACCGTGACTTCTTCTTTTCTGCTTCTTTTATTTTGTGGCGTGACAAGAATTGATCATGTCTTCCAGGTTGCAGTGTTAGCAAGTGTGAGAACTTGATTTTGAGCAGGTGCAGGGCCGACCAGACCAAGAAGGTGAGTGTTCTCTTCTTTCATTATATATTTTTTTAACGCCATTATGGCTTTTTCTTTGCAAACCCTATTTATTTTATTTTTTAAAAAAAGAGAGAACTATGCTCTCCTTCTTTTTTTTTGAAAGCCATGAATTTTTTTGGCAAACTAGTGTTTCAATCCTCTTTTGATATAGAGAGAACTTGAATGTATTACAGATGACTAATGAACGCAATAATGACGTTGGCACATCTTCTAGTCAGGATAAAGAAGAAATTTTTGATGTTATAATTCTTGAGAGCGTACCTCATATTCATGATAAGTTTCAGGAGTATATTTCTGAAGAACTTGTCGTACCTTCTGCTTTTATTGGTAACTTTATCCTCAAATCTGAGAAGTATGTTGCCCCTCAGAGTGTTGTTCTTGAGGTTGTCCCAAGACTTTGTTTGCAGAGATGAGATTATTTACTTTATTTTATCGAGTTTAAGACACACCAAGTCCCCATGAATAAGTGGGTGAGTTGGTGCAAAGCGATGTTGAGTGACCCTTCAGTGGTTATGGTTTTCAAAGAGGCTGGAATATTTCATGTTATAAGACTGTCTAATCATCTGCAGATCTTCAAGGATGTTGAGGGTCTTCTAAACTTTGCTTCATGGTGGTATGAGCCAACCCATATTGCTATATGCACCCGGGGTGAACTAAAAATTACTCTGGAGGACGTAGTTAGTTTGTTGCAGCTTCCAGTTTCTGGGACTCTTCCTGTAGAAAATTTCGTTAAAGAGAAGCAGAATGATTACAGATCTGAAGAGGAAGATAGAGGAAATCCAATAAGGTAGGGGAGAAATGGTGCGGTTATGTGAAGTGGACTGATTATTGGTAGAATAGTGAGGCTGATGCGAATGATCCCACTCTTTTTGACCCTTTGACCATCGCGGCATTTCTGACACTCTGGTTGTCTAGAGATGTATTTGATGACTTCCCCGTTGGAAATTTGAAGCTCCCAGTTGTCGCTAGGGCGGTAGCACTTGCTGGTGGTGAATGTCTCCCTCTTGGTAAATTATTTCTCGGTCTTTGTATTCTCACTTAGATTCATTATCGAAAACTTCTAACGGGTTCATGAAGATTGATTCTTGTATTCATTCCACGTTTCTCCAAGGATGGTTATGGGAGCACTTCCCAAAATATGCGTCTTTTTCGAAGCCTCTGAACTTGAAGGGAGGCGTTGAGCATGTAAGGATCCAGCGTTGGTATAGAAGGAATATTTCTTCTGTAGATTTGATTGATTTAATAGATATTCAAAGTGAGGTGAACTTCAGGCCTTGGGATTCTGAGCACGGGCATATACTTTCATCCACTACTTTTTCTTGAGAGGTCGAGGGGGTTCTCTAGTCAGGTCCCAAGAGGCAAGCTAATGTCTTTTCTCCTGGACATATTGCATTCTTAAACATCTCCATTCTAGGTTATATCCTTGCTCTTCGTTCAGAAGGTTATCCGGTGCAAGCATACAACATTGATCGTGCGGCTCGTCAGATGAGCTTTGACCAAGACGTACCTCGTAGCCACAGTGTAGCTCCGTCTATTGTAGAGTTGAAGAAGAATTTGGATGTTTGTCTTACTAAGGGGATAAGCATTCCTTTCTTCATTCGGGGTAGGAAACCTCGGATCGAACATGTATGCACGCTTCTGGAATTATGAGAGGAGACGCATCAAAGAATTTCTCCCGAGACCCCCAATGATGACTGCCGCCCCTTCTAAGGAAGACAAGGCTCGGTGTCCCATTTTGCAGAGCTCTTATAAGGCCAAGCGGAAGCTAATTATTGACGCGTCTCAGGAGGTAAAGGTATTTTCTTTGACCTCTTAATTCTGGAAACATGACCTTTTATGATTCTTATCTTTCATTCTTTCCAATAGACTCGTGTTGGTCGCTTTTATGTTGCTTCTATTGCTGCCAAGAGTCCCCAGTCTGTAAAGCAAGGACCAGGGATGATTTTCCCTGGAAGTAAGATCGGTCCTCGTAAGAATGTAAGTGTTCCACTTGTTATTCTCAATTCTTGTGTATATATATTTTTGAATTAATATATATATGATTTGTCTTGGTGTGAGCACAAGCGTTTGCATTTATTCAAGTGATGCTCCTGGGGCTTCGGGAGTCACCATAAGCATGGAAGAGGGACATGAGTGTTGGAAGGAGGATCTTGAAGAAACATCTCGTGCAGAAGAAATCCGTGAAGAACCCGAATCTGGTACTATCGATGATGAAGTAAGCACTGTAGGTGAAATGGTGATGGAGTCCTCCGCCAACTTGGATCTTCCTCAAGTAAGTTCTACCCTCCTTGTAATACCAATAAGTCATGTAGGCCTCTTGAATTTTTCATATAAGTATAACTATGCTTGAAATTTGCAAAGTATTCGCAAATTTTCGTCGTCAAAAAATTTCAGAAATATATTGCTTGGAAAAAAAGCCATAGAATCTTCATATGACCTCGATTTTGGATGATGGACCCCTCTATCCTTATTAGAAAATAATTTCCTACAATCCAACAAGAAGACTTCCAAGTTTTTAGCTTGTTCGGGGCGTTAAAAGGACTGAACAGTAGAACTCAGGAAGTATCCAGGAAAATCCTGACAGTTTTCAGATTTAACTCCGCTAGCCGTTTTTTCCATAACTCTTAGCTCACTTGTCCGATTGATACGCCCTTTTAACACATTATAGTATACTTCAATATGAAACCTTTTATATTACAACCATGACCAGATTCATCACCAATTGTTTTCAGCTTCAGAATTTTCGGGAGGCAGTGAAAATTGCTTCCGAGACTTTTTTTTTTTTGTAAACATCTTGTGGTTGTTCCGACTCATATAATCCATTGAATAACACTTTGTAATGATTTTATATGATTTTTATGAGTATGTATAGCAAGTTTTATGATTCGTTTTCAAACATTTTGTGTTTGAGACGTTCTGACTCAATTTTTCATATCGTCTCTACTTTTAGGGGAAGAATGACCAAAATCAGATAGTTGAGCTTGCTAGTGAAGGAACAAGAATTAAGTTGATCCCGTCGTAGATAATGTCCTTTCCTATACTAAAAATTACGAGAATACTTCTGCTTGCATGCTTGTTGAGTGTAGTGCTTCTGTCAAGTATCCTAGTGCAGGCATTGATATTGACTTACGCCCGAACAGGACTCTTCCCGGGTATTTACGTGTTAGAGGTTTTGCTGTCTTATCCACTTATGTCGAGTTGTATACAAGTATATGGAAGAAGTTTGGTCACTTCTCTGCTGATACTTCCAGAAACTATAGAGCCTTAGAACGTGACGTGTCCAGTCTGTTGCACATTGTACAATAGATGTTCTCATTCCCCTGGCATGAAATTTATGATTCGGTCTTCGAGGAATGGGAGGAGGTTGTAAGTAATAGGAAGAACTCTTGTATGAATATCATATGGGTCCGTCATCGTCTGGGAGCCATGCAAACACTTTACTGAAGTAGGAGAACTGGCTAATCTGGAAGCGGTGACCAATGCTAGAAAAGAAGTTGAAAGGATTTCTCAGGAATTGGATTCTACGATGGAGACTCTTGGAAGGATGGAGAAGGAGTATTTTGTAGAAACTGAACCAGCTTACAAGGGTTTTTTCTAGTTTTATGATTTTATGAAGCATATTTATGGTTTTGTTTTGGGATTTTGAGTAGGTAGGTTTTGACAAGTTATTTATGGAGAGAGACAGACTCATTTATTATTTTATTTTTTTGAAATGAGAAAAGATATTTGAATTGATTTATAGATTTGAAAACCTAACTATGAGTGCAGAAATGTTGCACTCATTTTAAAAAAATATATAAAAATAGGGAAATATTTGAAGTAAACTAGTGAAGCACTCAGGCTTCGCATGTTTTGAGCCACTTTCCATGAATGACTACTCCTTCTGGCTTGTCACGTTTGTAATCTTGTAGTGACCACCTAGTAGAGTCTCAGTAACTATGTAGGTTCTTCCTCGATAGTCAGAGGGATTAATGCGAGAAGTTGTGCCTTCTTATTGACTTTCAGAACTGTGTCTCCAGTTTGAAAAGGCCCAAACTTTATCCTTTCGTCTGGGAGGTCTTCTCCTTGGTCTTCCATGGATTGTTGCTGGCATTTCTTCTCGTCGCCATAAGCAATTTGACTCGTAAGTGAATCATGAATCTTCCCGTTCTTAGCAAAAATAAGTTTTAAACATTTGACAAAATATCGAGATGGATCGGCTTCTGATTCACATCTTCTAGCCATGACATAGTTATCCTTTAAGCAGAGCTCCAGAGTTCTGACAGGACATGGGATCATTGATTGCAAAGAGGCTTGAGAAGTAGGACTTACTTGATCTAGTTTTAGAGTCTGAGTCGGATCTCAAGCTTTGTGGGGAGTCCCAGTCATATTCCCCATCATCCGTGTCGACCAAGTTCTTCAAGGGAGGCTTAACTTAGGAGCGGGTCTTTTCCGTAAAGAATAAGCGCTTGCCATCTATGACATGGTTCAGGGCAGCAAAGATGTCTTCACGTTTCCTTTCGAGAGATAGAGAAGCTCACACATGCGTTTCATCAAAGATTGAACTGTCTGGTTAGTTGACTTCTCAAAGAGAGTGAAGTTTCTGACAGGAAAAGGATTTTTGCGGACTCCTTCAGTTTCTATCTGCAATTCTCCTGATTCCACTTTTTCTTTGAAAATACGTTTCAGATTATTACAGTCGGTGGTTGGGTGATTACTATATCGATGATAATGACAGTATTTAGGATACGTCATTTTCTGAGCTGTGGGAAGCCGTCGCACAGGAGGTAACTGGAGAGTACCATCTTCTATCCATGCCTCCAGTAGTTCGAGCACCTCGACCATTGGAATTGGGAAGTCCGGGAACATTATGTTTGGCTTAACATCTTGTCCCTGCTGCGGATGTAATTGTTGTTGTGAAGCTTTGGCGGTGTTTTGAGACATAGTTGTTTTTCGAGTTGTTATTGGTGTCGAAGGCGGATGATAAAGAGAGTGTTTTGTCTGTGACTCTAGTTGAGATAAAGATTTCTTCTTAGGCCCTTCGTTACTGATAGCACCAATTGACGGTTGAACAGTGTACTGCTTGTTGACTAGCCGTCGATTCCCATGAGTTTCTCCACGACTCTCTTCTCTTGATGGTCTAGTTCTCTCCAAGAGGGTGGGAGCAGTTGTGGCGGATCATGTTGCGGCTTCATATAACTTAGAGAAAGTCTGAAAACGTAGATTTTCTAGAAGAGCACGGTAAACAGGGATTATACCATTAATGAAGAGCTCCACTAATTGATGTTCCGTCGTATTCGGATCGTGACAATCTAGTGCCTGAATCATGAACCTTTTCACATATTTATTTGGGTGCTCATTATTCTTCTGAAACATTCTTCCCCGGTCTGATAGACTAATTTTCTTGGAGACGAAGAAGTATTTTTTGTAGAAGGCGTTAACTATTTCTTCCCAATCAGAGATGTTGTTGGGAACTGTGTAGTCCATACCGGCCGGTTTTACCGGTTTCGGCCGAAAAGCGAGACGAAATCCGGTATACCGGTAAACGGTATTTGACCGGAAATATCGGCCGGTATGGACTGTACCGGTTTGGCCGGTATTGACCGGTATTGGCCGGTATTGGCCGGTATTGACCGGTACAATCGTTTATTTTTTTTGTTTTTTTATTTAAAAAAAATAAAAAATAAATAAAAAAATTATTCTTGTTTTAGGGTTTTCAATTGTTACTCATATTTTTTATGATATTTTAGAATTATATATGCATATGATAATATCTAAAATTAATCTAATGATCTTAAAATTGTAATATCTTTGTTTAATTAGTATTTTAGACGATAAACTTTGAAGTTGTTCTTGTTTCTTTTGTATTTCCAGTTTGAACTTTGTATGAAATCTATGGATCTATATATTTTGGATAAATACTAGTTTATCTTTTTAAACTTTATGAAAAAATGTTTGTTATAATGTGTTAAAATATATTTATAATTATAAAATGTGAACTATTATTTTTTCATAAAATTATAGGTATAAAATATATGCATCGATATTCCACCGATATTTAAACCGAAATTTCTCCGGTATACCGGCGTACCAGTGTATCGCTCTCGACCCGTACGAACCGAAATCCGGTATGGTACAACCTTGGTTGGGAGCAATGTTTTTATACCACGTGTAAGCTCTTCCAGTTAGGGATTTTGAAAATTCTTTGACACGTAGTACATGATTATATTCATGCCCCCCCCCAGGGATTCGAGAGACATGCTCACGAGCATTTCCAGTTTCGTCGTACAATGAGAAAGTTGGAGAAGAGTACCCTGCCGGCAGAGGGATCCTCTGGATTTCAGGCGGATATGGAGGTTGGTGTTGATGGGCTGAGGATGAGTCCCCCTTGCCATGATTTCGTAGGAGCCTCTCCAGATCTTCACGAGTGATAAAACTGGATTGTTGGTACTTCTGTGGTGGTCGATCAGGAATGATATAGACTCTTTTGTCTTTTCGAGCCCCGGGTGTTTCAGTATCTGTGGCCGTTGTAAAGTTGGTCCTGGTCTGCTTCGTTAGGCGATGGCATTTTTCCGGGGAGAGTTGCTTTGTCAGGGTCTTGGGACAAGCGAGTACTTCCTTCTGAGTAGTGGTCATGTCCACCTGAGTTCTGGAAAGGACTTCTTGTCTTTTCATCAAGTCGGTTATGTTGATCGGAGTTTTAGTATCCTCGGTGTCTTCAGTGGTCTTGTCGCCGAAAAGAGGCGTAACGGTAAAATTGGTATGGGGAGGTTCATTAGCAATATGGTTGTTTTCACAATCACCACCACCAGTACTACATGAACCAATCATAGGAGTTGTAATTGCTCCAGACCTAAGATCAACCATTTTGAATAACTGATAACTAGCTTTTGTAATTGAGAGGTTGATCTCCCACTATGGTCGCTAATTGTTTAGGTTGAAAACAAATGTATTGTAAACTGGTACATTCAGGTAGGTTCGAGAGATCAAACTCGAACAGGACAAACCTAAACCAAGAAATGGTCGTTCACGTCTTGCTTCGATTACAAAGATGAAAAAGGATTTGGGTAGGTCTTAGGGGAGGGATGAAAAGAAGGTTGACAAAATATCAATGCGATAGTGTATAAAGAAGAAAAATGGATTCTCTGAGAGGAATCGTTAATTTTGTGGTTATTTGTTTCTCCAGACTGAGTATCTTGTCTATTCTTGTTTCGAATAGATGAAAATCATCTATTTATAGTTCAAGGGAGACACATTGATTTCTTATAAGTCGTGAAAGTTAGGGATAGGTGGAGAAGTGATGATTATGGAGATCGTAGTGGGGTGGTGCTCGGAAGTAGGTAAGACATGTCAGACCACTACTCCTCATCCTCTCAACTGCTCTGTAACCGCCCACTACTTATTACCTTCTTGTTCGTGGAGATGGTTTCACCACCCACGATTGTCGTAGACCGCCAAACCAATACCCCAATGAGAATCCCCCCATGGTGTATTTGATATCTCGTGGAAATAGTGGAGTCATAAGCCACTATGGTTTTGATTAAGTCAAGTCAAGTCAAGTCAAGTCAAATGACTTGCTAAGTCAGTGAGACAGGTTGTGTGACTTACTAGATTGATAGTCAGACCGATTAGTGCCGAGTCTGGGAAGTCCAGTGGCCATGTACTTACTTGGAAGTAACATGGCATATTTAGTGGTTAAATATTAGCTCACAAGCGACTTATTATAAGTCTGAGAGGCATTTGAGGCAAAATATTGTAGAAGGCCAGTTAAGCAAAGAGACCTATTAGAATTCATATAAGACTCAATGTTGGACCCATATTGACAAGAAAGACGTATTTCTGAGGAAAGTAGATAGCAAAGCTAACATTAGCTACTTAGCGCAAATAAGAATGTGCTAACTCTTTTAATGTAAAAGGCTAGTGTGCTAATGTCTCAGGATTAAGACCAGTATGCACAACTTCTAGTAAATATTAATTTTATTAGGACTAGGAAGCTAGTATCAAGAAGGTTTGAAGTTAGCACTTCAAATGTATAGTTAGCAATGTGGTTTTAGCATTAATGTATTTTTGGCTAAGTCGCTAAGTATGCCTGATGCTAAGCCAAGAACGCATTATACATGGCAGTTATTCAGGGACGTGCTAGGCATGTATAGAGACGGATAGGAGCTCGGGCGCTGAGGCTAAGGGATGCATATGATATAGGGTGCTGAGGAGGAGCTGAACTGCGCTAGAGTTCACGGACGCCAAGCCAAGGAAATGCCAAGCGAGCCAAAGAGCTTGGGACGCGCTAGATTTCAAGGGTGCCAAGGAAAGGCCAAGGGCGCCTTAGAGCTAGGGACGCGCTAGCTCGACAAGGGGTGTATTGGACTTGGCAGCGACGCGCTTGGCTTGCTAAAGATGCACTGGAGCCAAACAGGGACACGCTAGGCTCTAAAATGACACATAGAGGCCAAGGGACATGCTTGATAAGCTGGCGACGCGCTAGGCACTACGCTAAGGAGAGTTGACGCTTTCGGCGCTAGAATTTGGGTTAGCACTTTTAGTATTAGGGTTGAGGTGTCAAGGTGGTGATGCGTTGGCTAAGGCCACATCAGGCCAAAGTGTGTTGGCTAAGACCATTTTAGGTTAGTTAGCGCTTCTCAGGTACTAGGGTTTAGTGCCATGAAAGTTAGCGCTTTTAGCACTATTATGGCTAACTGGCGCCAATGCGGTGTTAAGCCAAATAGCCGGTGCTAGCTTGGCGTGTCAAAGGCTAGGGTTAGCCTAGCTCAGAGATTCAATATGTCTTTTATGGCATTGCTTCTTAGTTGTGGCACATCCAAGAGGAGTGGCGCATTTTTATGGCTTATATTTAAGCAAAGTGCTAAAGTAGCATATTTATGCTCAGAGGAGCAATTTTGAGAAGCATTCGTTGCGAATGAAGCGTCAAGCTATGATGTATTTCAGGGTTTAAGTATTAATTATTCCCGAGTTTAATGGATCTTGCTAGAACATCAATGCGCATTCGAGACAAGTTCAAGGAATTCACCCATGGAATTTATGCTACATGAGACTAGTTCGATATGGCATTGAATATTATGAGTATTGATGAGGCTACAAGGACAATCTAGAATGTTTAGAAAGAACCTGCACTCTTAATTCGATTGCGGAATATAAGTAGAGACACAGTATTCTATATTAAGCATATGCGCATAAATAATATGCACATATATATTCTTATTGCTTAGCAAAGGGTAATTTTACAATTCTAACCTTGTCAAAAACTCACCATCTACATTAATACGTTCTACTTTTGTTCTATGTTATATGCCACGA
Source organism: Papaver californicum (assembly GCA_023531435.1). Classification (NCBI taxonomy): domain Eukaryota; kingdom Viridiplantae; phylum Streptophyta; class Magnoliopsida; order Ranunculales; family Papaveraceae; genus Papaver; species Papaver californicum. The sequence continues at coordinate 1,654,493 of JAJJMC010005141.1, forward strand.
ACTACAGAAACTAGTATGTCACAATGAGTAGGTATGTTCACAATGATACATGTATTATAATGCACATTAAAGCTATTATAATGCACATTAAAGCGAATTTGTTGTGTAATGGTAGCACACCTGACCTCATGTCAGAAGATGCCTGTTCGATTCACGTCAAGTTCACTCATTTGAGTATGTCAATTTTAGTGTCAACTTTGAGTTATTGACACTAGACTATGATGTCAACCAGGGATGCACATTGGGTAGGATGAGTAGGATATGGCTTTTTTCACCACCTTACCCAAGAAGATTAAATCAAGATCGATGGTTAGAAATCAAGATGAAGCAATACACAAGAGGAAGGCCATCAAGATCCAAGAAGCAATACACAAGAGGAAGGTGGTACCGGTTTACATATTGTGGCTCATAAAGGAACTGCGCAAATTGGTTTGACAAATCATGTTGGAAATAAGATAGAATATGGGTTTACTACTAATGGTGGTCCTGAGTTAAGGTCACAGAGATTCTGCATGCATCAAACAGTTGACAAAGTATCCAATTTAACTGCGAGAAGCACAGCATAATGGGACAACCCAAGACATAGAAGTCAGATGCCCACACTATGAAAATTTGCAACATGAAGGGACAGGTACATGTAGTTGTAGTAACTAAAATCATTGTAGTGTGATTCCTCGAAGATTGGGTATCACCTCGAAACCTAATACCCCTCTCTAACTTTGAAAGGAATCAATCCCTATGCACAGGGGTGGAATGGAACTGGCTCCCAAAACATAATTTTTAATATTTTCACTAAAACCCCCTAAACTTGCTCTGCTATTCATTGTATGACCACCAGAGTTGATCTTTTTTCCGCCCCTGCTCCTAAGAAGCAGAAATGCCCTACAAATATTGGCGCTATGTACTGAATATCGCTGATTATGTGAATGGTCGTGTATATATTATATGCCGACTATGTTTTATACTAATAAACATTCAGATACCCACAGGCTTGGGCAACAATTTTTTATGGTTTCAGGCTTATGCTCCAAAGAAAAGCAGGATGTACTACTCTGGACCTCTAATGCCTCCAGGAGGAAATATTGAAGAAATGCTCAAAGGAACGTGAACGACAAATTCAACAAGCAGTCCGCTAATAAAGACAAGAAACACTAAAAGACAGCTAAAATTTGTTGGCCATTCATGTACAAATTCTTGTGTGATATGTTACACTCGGTATTTGATTCATCAAATGCGAACCCATATACATTTTATTTACATTAATTGAATCAAAAGTAATCTCTCATTCATCAATTGAATTTTCAAATGCACAAACATTAAATTATCAAAATATCATGGTATAATATGTTCATACGAATATGTGTTCATGAGATGTTTGCACATGATCAAGAATTAAAATTGTCTTTTACTTTATCTAAGTTCCAGTTCCATAATAAACATTAATCTCTATTAAAAGAGGATTTCATTGATTCAGCATATCTAGGGCAAGGCACAAACAACTATTAACTCCCAACAGACTAACAAATCAAGAGTGATACTGCTCAGAATCACTACAATTGACACTAATAGAAGTAAGTGAAATATCTAGATGCATATACCTCAACAACAGTCAGACCAAGAGTCCTGGATTAACTTGAAAGACGAGATGACCAACATCTATTTACTTGACCAAAACCTCCCTCACTAAGCTTTTTGTCAACTTTTTGCACCCTCAAACCCACCTGCCAATATCTGCAGCAAAGAACCCAAAAGGTATAAGAAAGGTTGTGCAAATGCGCACGGCTAATTTCTATAAGAAATCTATTTCCGACAACAAACAATGATTGTCCTTCTTTTTCACTTCCTCGAACAGACAACACATTTGATTAAGGCTGACATAAACATTACAACTCTATCTCTATTTGAGTCAGATTTCACAAGATGATTTACTACCATTCACCAATTCTTGAACAAGCCAAGATTAGGAATTATTTCCAACAAAGAATGAAACAGATGCAACGATATCAATTTGTTGGATTTTAATCGCCATTTTCTTGGAAGTTTCTAACTTGACAACTTGGTTTATAACTTTATATTGTTGCAATCGCGAAACAAGACACTATAGGTCTACATTTACATCCACTAAAGAATAACATTGAAAGACTAAGTCGGTTAAAATAGATAAGATCACATCAACGTCAAGTATAAACCAATTTATTCAAGGTTTAGAGAGCAGCTAAGCGATGCCAACTGATTTTTTCGATCGGTAAAGATATTGATTTCATTGATAAAAGCTTACTATGAGTAAGCAAAATACAACAACCCAATAGTTCAAACAACTGAGAAGGAAGAACAAGCTCAACCATTTTAAGAGTTTCCACTACTAGATCAGCAGGTACATCTATTAAAGCTATTAAAGGCTCCATTCTGTAAAGTTTACTTATCGAGTGAGATCAGATAACAGTGTTATCATAACACTCATAGCTTTCAGAATTTGGACTCAAGATTAATAAATATTCTGCATCAGGTCAATTCGAACAATTCGAACAATGGGAGAAATCTTCATAACACTGCAATGTATTCCACAAAAGTTAACATATATGCAAAAATATATCCGAACTTAAACAATTTTATGCATTTTCACAAACAATCAGAAGTCCTAAAAATAATTTAATTAGGAATGCAAACTGTAAGAGAAGAAGAAAACTCCTTTTGCACAGAAATGAGAAGAAAAAACCATTAATCCAACGAAATTTTGAAAACCCTAGTTTTAGTTGTACTTTCGCAGAAATTATAACCAAACCCTTTTTCAAACAACCAAAATTGACCTGATTCGAAAGCTAAAAACAACTTATTTTTCACTTATCCATCATCTCCACCAGGTTCTTTCAAAGTTCCTTAAATTTTTCAATCGAACACCGAAAGGGAAGAGGAAAAAAGCTCCCTCAAAGATTTTTAGCTGAAATTCTTGCGTTGGAGGGAAAGAAAAAAATTCTTCTCGATGATGAAGAAAAATAGAGAGTGAAGAACAGAAGAAGAACTTGAGCGGTGAATCCAGAGATGGAGAGAGTGTGAAAAAATGAACGGCTGAGATGATGGATAAGAATATCAATGGTTATAATAAATCATCGTATAATTAGGCGGGTAGGATAGATTAATTTTGAGCTTCACCTCACTCTACACATTTAAAGGCGGATAACAAAACTTTACCCTTGAATGGTGGGTAGGATACGGATATGGATAAAATCATCGCGGGTATGGTAAAAATGACGGGTAAAGTTGGATATGTGCACCCATAATGTCAAGAACATATCTTTTTTCTTCTTCTGAATTTTCAGTTTTGATGTTAGCTTTGGCTTGTTGACATCAAATTTTGGTGTCAACTTGGTTTTGTTGACACCAGATTATAATTTCAACAACATAACTTCTTCTGAATTTTCAGTTTTTGTGTCAAACTTAGGTTTGTTCTGGTGTCAACTTTAGTTTTGGTGTCAACAACATAATTATTTCTGAATTTTCAATTTTGGTGTTAACTTGGGTTTGTTGAAACCAGATTATGATGTCAACAACAAAAACAATTTATGAATTTTCAGTTTTCGTGTCAACTTGGGTTTGTTGACACCATATTATTATGCCAGCAACAAAACTTTTTTCTGAATTTTCAGTTTTCGTGTAAACTTGGGTTTGTTCATACTAGATTATGATGTTAACAACATAACTTTTTTCTGAATTTTTCAGTTTTGATATCAACTTTAGCTTGTTGACACTATTACACGTGTGAGATATATCATGTTCTTTTTTAATTGGTGAAACTACCCATGTGTTATAAACGTAGTATAACCAGTTTCTTTCTTCATTCTTCTCTCGGTTTCTGTCTCGAAGGAAAGCTACAATTATGAAGTTTTTAAGGTTTGTGATCGATCTCTTCTTTTGTTTCTGAAATTATAATTGATTCTAGATTTGTAATCAGTATGATGTAATCTACAAATTTATATATAAATTTCTGAAAGCAATTTTCAATTTTTAACCTAATTTTGGGTTTTCTTCTAATTAATTTCGAAATTTTTAGGTGTGATAAACAATTTGAATCAATTGTTATAAAAAATTAGAGATAGGATTGCCTTCTCGTATACTGAGAATAAATCTACTGAAGAACAAAAGAGATAAGTGAACTCGAAACAGAATAAAAGAAATTTGGCAAAACTTCTTGAGGCTGGGCAAGAAAAAACTGCTCAAATTCGGGTAAGTAATCATTGATTTTTGTTTACAAACTGCTCGGATACTTAGAGTGTTACTGTACTTATAATCACGGAATCAACTCCATCATCAGATTATAAATTGAGTTTTATTGAGATATTTGTCTAGTATAAATATCGGATCATGTAGTTATTTTGGTCTAAAATTTATAAGTTTATAGAATGTATGATTTGATTTTAAGTTTTATTGAATTTGCCTGGCTCACTGGCTCTATAGATCTTCATAAGGTTCTTGCCATTTCGAACATGTAGTCATCAATATCAAAAACATAAGTTATGTGTTGTGCTACAAGGGTGTTAATTTGCGTACTACTTAACAATAATAAGTTGGTGTTTTGTACTCCTCCGTCATCCAGCTCTTGGGTGGGAGGACCAGGCAGTTGATTGGGTATTGATATATTTTAGATACTAGATGGTGTATGTCTAGTATATGCTTTTGTAAAGTGCGTTCACGTAATTGAAGTTGTGTTACCAAATAATGCTAACGGTCTGGCTGGCGAATATTATAGGATGGTTAGAATTAAAATTTTAAACAAATAGCTTGAGTAAATTGAGGGTATATCAAAATGTATTATGCTCTTGTAACCTAGATAAGCCAACTTAGCAAGAATGTTTTTCCTTTGTCACATTTGGTTTCTTAATTTTGTATGTATTATTTGTGAAGCGTATTAATAGACGGCTTGGTTTTCTTTGATAAACCCTCAAAGCCACTTGGGTTTTTTTCCCGTCACTTTTTCCGGATCAGATGGATTATTAGGTTATTCATATTAATACATGTCAATATCTATTGAGAATGAGTTGAGTGCGTATTTGCATGTACTGAAAATGAATTGAGTGTATTTTTCATGCACTGCGTTCGATAACAGGGATTCTTTCGGAAATGGTTAAGTTGTCAAACCCAATACTATTTTTTTTTACAAATGTGTGTTCCTTGCGAAATAATTATAGATTGTCGGACTTTGTCGTTCTCAGCATGATTACACGTAGCTCTCTTTTAACACCTTCATCTCTTCATGATTCAGAGCACATCAAGGTTTTGAATGGGTTGGAGAATGGGTAAACACGGGGTCAGTTGAATAGTGTTGTTTAGCTATTTTACCCTGCATCTTTTTGATTTTATATGTTAAGAGTGTGAATTTATACCTAAAGGTACAATTTGTTGATTAAACATCAATTGAAACAACACAAAGACATGAAGACAAAATAGTTTGATGCATAGAAATGAATTATGCATTTGATGGATTGTACGGAAATGACCAACAAATATGCAGAATTTGCACAGTACATATTAATATTTTACTATGTGATATCTACTAGGTTCCATGGTACATATCTTGTTTTCTTCAGTACATGCGTATATGTACTGTGATATCTACTAGGTTTCACTAGGTACATATTAATATCTATTGTGTTTTCACTCAGCACATATTAGTATCTACTAGGCTTTTAATTCTTGTTTTCTTCGGTACATGTGTATACCTAATATGATTTTCATATTGAATCTTTTATAAATTTAGTGGACTCCAATTTTCTATTTTGATTTTGAAATTTTGTTGGAATTTTGTTGGATTTTTGTTGAAAAATTGTTTGCAGACAAAAAAGACGGTTGAAGTTTTAATGCAAAATTCAGCAGAACCCACAACTGATGGGAAGTGAGATAACACACAAACATAAAAAAAATTTTGGTATCGAAGATCATGAATAACGACTCAGATTGGAACAAAAGAAATTTATCTCATTTTCCACTTTACTTATCTCCTTTTTGTATTGCTCGTCTAAGCAACATTCATTTTATAACTTGGAGAATCGAATATATTTATTAAGCTAGTTGTAATCTTATGTCCATAATAATGGATCATTTTAAAATATCAAAAGAAAGCCTATAAATGTGTAGTATAATACATATTCTTTTTTGTAAAGTTTGTAACTTTTAGAAAATCAAGCTACCAAAGTTTAAAATGAGTTTATCTTAACATCACAAATCAAATGAGTGGGTAATAAGAACTTAAGTCTTAGTCTAGTGAAGATTTCACAATGTATTACAAATGAAGAAGAAAATAAGATACACATTAGAAAAAAAAAGGAACGAGGAGCTTAAAATTATCCTTTAACGGAACTCATTTACTAACAAGGAAACAAATACTTGTTACATTGACTCTAGGTGTTACTACCAAATAAAGTGATCGTTTTGTTATTGATTATTTCTTTGAATGGTGGCGTTTATGGGAAATGAAGATTCAACCATCGCTTCTTCGTCAAATGGGAAATGCATATTCAACCATTCCTTGGATGGTGGCGTTTATGAGTTGTAGAATAACTTTTCATTAGTTATTCTCAACTTCGAACCCCCCATCACCGATGCCACCTCCTATACCTAGCTTCATATCCTTTAAATACTCTTTGGATATGTCCATTATTAAAAGTTAAAAGTTCTCTATGTTCTCTCAAAATAAAATATAACAAGCATCGTAAAAGTTTAAAATATAACCATATTGACATGCTACATTGCAACATATATAAAATAGTATTCAAGCATTAAAAAATTATTATTTCCTTTCGTACGTATCAGTATATATTATTAGATCATATATAAACTAGGTATACGACACGAAGTGATGTGTATCCAAACATAAACTAACTTTACATCTAATACATATTGATATGTACTGTATAAATAAATATTGCATGTTATTTTTTTTTGGTATTCAAGCATAAATTGTACATATCATTATACAGTACATATCGATATGTATTGCATCAACAAATCACTTTTTTCCTAAGTACATATCATTATACAATACATACTGATATGTACTGTATCAATGAATCACTCTTTCCTTAGTAACCGAAATTTCACTAAAATAGCAAAATTGAAAATCACAAATTGAAAACTCCTAAAGTTATATCCAAAACAAATCACATCTTGAAGAAAATTGTGAAACATCCGATACTTCAATTGGAAACAACAAACTTAATACACCCTATAGTACATATCTTGATTTTATATGATAATTTGAGAAAATGAAAAACAATTCATAAAAAACACTATATTAAAACCAATAATTTCAAATATTATGTCTTCTTATTGTAAGTAATAGCTATTGTTCACTACACTGACAAAACCCCCAAATTCACGGAAATTTGAAATTCAAATAAAAATGTAAAAAGTATGCCATATTGCAAAATCCTCAAAGAAATTAACATTTTACAAGCATCGTGTATCTAGGAAGAGATCTAATCTTCTTAAGCGCTAGTCTTTACAACTTGGGAAATTTACTCAAGTAATCTGGTTTTAGTTCTACGAATCTCAACATTTATAGCAACAATTGCAGCTCTACTCTTCCCATTTGCAGCATCTTCTGCTTACTTTAACAAAAATTCCCAAAAATGTAAAAAACCCTAGAAATAAAAAATAAAACAAATCAATAAAATTACAACAAATACCTATAAAGAAGCTTCATATCAAATATGTACTCTACATTATCATATAGAATCAACAGTGAATCAGAAGATAACCCCTAAATATTTATCTTTTTTTTCATTTTTTCCTTCTTTCACTTCATCACCGCAATCCACCGACACCAAAAACTCCATTAACAACGATGAATTATATACTGATAGATGTATATTATTTTCCATGTGCCACACATAGCTATGACTAGGATAGTTAGATCTTATTGTGTTTATAAAAGAATTATGGACCTCCGGATAAATTGTTTTTTTGATCGACCCTAGCTTAAGTATGTATATGGGCCTAGGACCAATCTGTAAATTTTCTGTTTTTTTACTCCACCATTAAATTAGCAAACTACTCTTGAAATCTCTGCATTTTTTGCCCAGGCTTATTCAACCTTCAAATATGATCCTGTAATTTTCTTGATCAATTTAAGAACCCAGATTCATAAAGAACACACATGACAGAAGTCCTAAAATTCATTCTTAAATTGAAGATTTATTCCCCCCGATGTTTAAAAATAGGGAAATTTTGATTTTAGGTCCCATTAAATGGTATCTCTTAGCGTTTAGGTCTTAACTTTGTCCAACTTTGCGTTTAGGTCCCGGTCAACCAATTGACCAACGTTGACTACGTTGACCGTCCATCAGACGGTTAAAAATGTGAAATGACCAACTAAAATTCATTTTTTGAAATATTTACTAATTGTACCACGTTATACACGTGGCATGATCTTAACTACTCGAAGATGGACGGTCGAGATGGAGGTGTACTTTTGTAAAACATAAAATCAATTTTATACCATTATCTTTTCTTAGATCTAAATATGGAGAGAAAGGAATTAGGGCAGCGGACAGTTATCATCAGAGTGAAATTCGATCGTATTTTTGAGTATTAGGGTTTGTTATTGATTGATGATTATACAAAGAACAAGGTAATAGAAGAATTACAGTTGATTTAAAAGGTGTTGTGGATTTTAGGTCAGAAAGGTAAGTTGCAAGAAACTTTAAATTTGTTAATCAAAATTGGGATTTTATAAAATTAGTTCTTTATGAAGAATACCCATGTTTTACAATAGTGGAATCTATAGTTTAACAGAGTAATTTTGTTTTGTTTGTTGTAATTTAGGGGTTTTTTTACCCAAAAATAATTTAGGTTTTCTTTTTGTTTTGTCTTTGTTTTTTTTTTTTCGATTTTATCATTCTTTCTTTTATTTTCTTTGTCATGTTGGGTTGAACTCCTATGATGTTCAGTAGTAGGATTGATTTTTTATTGTTTTGATTTGTTTTTTGTTTGTTGGAATTTAGGGTTTTGTTACTTTTTAGAAAGATTAGGGTTTGTTTTTGTTTCTGTTTGTTCTTTTGTCGAATTAAAGTTAGGTGTACTAATAATTGGTGTTGTGTGTATTCAATTGTAGGAGAAGACATACAATTAGGGTCCTGTTTTACTATGGAGGATGAATTATTGAGATATTATCCAACTAAAGGTGGATATGTGGTTGGTAACAGCAAAAGGGCTGAGGATCCAAACATGCACATTCTACCAGATTTTAACCCTGAAGAAGAGCTTGACTTTCTTCCACTTTTGCACCCTAAGAAAGTTGGTTCGCAAAGCACTGTTGTTGAGTCAAGTCAGGTAACTATTGTTGATGACCCTATTCTAGATGATGAAATATTATTTGCATCTAACTATATGAATGAGTCAATTGATTTGGATGAGGAGGGAGACAACAGTGAAGATGAAGTGTTGGAAGATCCGCAGATGGATGTTGATGAAGAAATAAGGGTTACTGGTGAGATACAATCCACACTTGGTTCAACAACTGATTTCAAAGACTTTGTTGAAGGCACTAAAAGCATAGATGGTGAATATAAGATGCCTGAAAAGATTGAAGGTGTAGAGAAACTATTTGTAGGGCAAGAATGGGTCAGTTTTGAAGAATGCAGGGAGTATATAAGGGAACTAGCCATATAAATGAATTATGTCATAACTCAGGTTAAAAATACCCAAAAGAAGCAACAATACATGGTCAGTTTTGCTGTTTAATTTTTGTTGTTTGTTCTTTGTTGTTTGTTCTTTGTTGTTTGTTATATGCAGGGAGTATATAAAGTAATGTTACAGTCTTTTAGATTTCATCCTAAGTTCAAGCCTAGGGATTTCCAGACTCAGGTAAAAAAGAACCATAAAGTTGATATCTCATATTATTCTGCATGGCATGGTTATCATATGACTTTAGAAAAGAGGTGTTGCTGCTCCTACAGTTTCACATGAACAAATGATGGAATCTGCGACTACAAGTGCAGAAGGAGGCATAGGAAGTAGGGGAGGTAGAGGTGGAAGAGCATCTGCAACTCCTGTTGCTACCACAACTACTAGTATTCCATCTACAAGAGTTGCATTTAGTAGAACTACTACCATTGAGGGTACAAGCAGTATAGGTGGTGGACTAAGAGGAAGAAGGTCAAGGGGATTAGCCAAGGAAAAAATAGTTCATAGAAAAGGAGGAGAGATTATGGGTGTTGGCATCATGGTTGTTGAGGAGCCAAGACTAGTTAGAGAACCAGCTGAAGTGCCAATACAAAGTGCACAATCCCAGGTATGTTGTATTCTTAAACATTTGTTCTAGGTGTATTGTTAACCATTTTGTTTTATGCACATTATATTTTTAACTATTGATATAGGTACAAAATCCCCAGCAAGCTAACAGACCATCTAATGGAAGAGGTGCTGGTAGAGGTCAGAGATGTGGTGGACCTGCCATAAGAGGTGGAGGTATCTTTTCTTCAACAGTTAGAAGTGGCAACAGGCGTAGACTGATGGATTGGCTGCGCACACCTACGAGTGATGAATGAATATCAGTTTAAATTTAGCTTTTTGTTAGCAGGCGTAGGCTTTGTTTTAACAGTTGAATGCTTATGTTTAAGTCGAAAACATGTTGGCAGACTTGTTTTAATAGTTCAATATATACTTAAATGACTATGAGATTGATTTTTTGCATGAATGAAATGGAGACAAAACAGGTGAGATTGTTTCAACAGATCAAAATATATGTTTAACGGCCGTTAACGGCATTACATTTTTAACCATCTGATGGACGGTCAACGTAGTCAACATTGGTCAATTGATTGACCGGGACCTAAACGCAAAGTTGGACAAAATTATGACCTAAACGCTAAGAGATACATTTAATATGACCTAAAATCAAAATTTCCCTTAAAATTACTCCTTTTAAAAATAATCTTCTTATTTCTTGAACGAATCAACTTATCAATGAATGAATTCTTCTCAAACCACAAGTTCAGTAAAAGAAAAATCAACAAAAAAAAAAAAAACTAATTTATGTTATCAATTCTCAATTTTATTGTACATTCAATTTAAATCAAGCGTACTCAAGTTTCTATTCACTAAATTAGAGGTTTGGAAAGTTTTCCATATACTTTTTAATACGAATATTGATACTGTATATGTTAGAAGAAAATGATCAATCATAGAAGAAAGTAAATGCTAGTTTGATTCATACTGCCGAAGTTGAATGTGAACTTCGACGTGATCAGTGAAGTGATGGAAGTAGGGAAGAAGGTTAGTGTTTTAAGACGTGGACAAAAGAAAAATCCCCTTTTTATGCCACATCTTGTACCACATGAGATCAGCTGGTATTTAGCTGTTATACGGCTATTCAGATAGCATTTCCGTGAATTTATAGGTGGAAGAAGAAAATACGAATACAATTACAATTACGTGAGATATGCCGTCATTCTGCGCAAATATAATTGTAAAAAAACGATGTATAGTATAAGGAACATCCAAAGGATAACGCAGTAGCGGGTGTCGTGCAAGTAAGAAATTGATGATGTCCAAATCAGCCCTCTTACTTTCCGCCAAACTGTGAAAACTTCTTTTCCGGTTTCTCCCGTATTCCAATAGCAACTACTAAATTAACTCAAAAAGTTCTCTACACGCTGGGCAGCCTAACTTCAGAAACCTTTTCATTTATATTGAAGTGTTCTTTACAAAGTATACAAGGTTATAATTTCAGCCACTGGGCCTAAACTGATTCAGCAAAGAATACAGAGATCACAATTTTGAACCCAAAAAACATCATTTTGTTTTGTTGTTTTCCGATTGTTCCATATGGTAATCACTTTTGTTTTGTTGTTTGCAACTGTTACATAGCACACGTGCAACTGAAAGACAGAACAATTTGAAATCCACTAAAAACTAGTACGTTCTGAATCTATTAGTCCTCTTCTTGGAAGGGTAAACATCCTTCGACTACTCTGCAATATTTTCTTCCAAAATCATTGAAGCTAAGACCAATTATTTCTTTTACACCTAATCATCTGCGGAGAGCGTTATATTCACAAATCCACATAGTTAAACTTAAGTCAGACGATTGGCAAGAGGTGATGATGCCAGCAAAACTTCTACCCCATGTTGTGAGTTCTTTCAGGAATTAATAGTTTGCACCTCACATACTGCTGAATCACCACCATCTTCAGTAGGTTGCACGGTGCACTCTGCAGAATCATTGGCATCTGAAGATGCAGTAGAAAACTTTCCACTATCGCTCTCAATTTCAGCATTTTGAAATTCCTCCAGAAGTAAATTACGGATTCTCTTTCTTAACCCAGAGGCTTCCTCCGGTTTGAACCATTTGCTGCCAAACTGAACTACAAAGGTTAATTCAGATAAATAGAAAATATAGAGAACTTAACCGACAGAAGCTAGAATACCATATACCATCAGTAAATCCTTCTTCTTAAGCCTATCAGGGGCCTCTTCAATGAACCTTTCCATGAAATAAAGTACAAAAACGCCACAATCGTACTCATTTTTCTGTTGGGGAACCTGATGGGAAAACAAAAGATCATCACACAAGTATGATCCAATCGAAATACTTCAGAACACACCATATGATTTTTAAAGACACTTGAGTGGCTATTAGGCTACTACAAAGTGGATGCTGGAGATTAAATCCACTTGATTGTTCCCAAGGAAAATAGGAAAAGGAATGACAAAACTGACTTAGTTTAGCAAAGAAACTGTAAAATTACTAAAGGAGAACTTCTGAAGTAATTGTACTTGGTACAGACAGACTTAACGAGCTTACTTTTACTGACTACTGAATATAACTCCGATGGTTCAACTCTGAATACAGGTTACATGTATCAGGCTCCACAAACTTGCACAAAAAAACAATTAGAGAAAATATAAATCCCTAAACGGCCAAAGGTGGTGAGGTGGAGATGGGGCACCTAACAACAAGATCATACGTGAGTAGTCAGGGAAAACACTATGCTTTGTAGCTTCAACAGAACAATTAGCTTGCACAAAAGAACAATTAAAAAAAAATGTAAACCCCAAAACGGCCACAGGTGGTAAGGTGGAGAAGGGGCACCTAGCAACAAGATCATACGTGAGTATTCAGGGAAAACACTATGCTTTATAGCTTCAATGGAATAACTAACTTAATGACCAAGTATGCCACATCTAGCAAAACAATTGAATCAATAATGATCTATTATAAGTAGAATATACATTCTTAGCTGTATAAACAACTTACAAGTTGGGTTTTTGGAGCATATTTTCTAAACGCAGAGGGGGGAGGGTGGGGGGGAAAAGACACAAAAGACAGTATAAAATGCAATTGCTGCCATAAAATGGAGAATTTATTCCAAAAGCTTACCATGATGCTTTGATCTTCAACTCTACGGGAAAGATTTTTCCATATTTTATCTGCAATAGGAATATCTGGAGGAATGCTCCCTTGACTGCTTTCTTGATTTATATACTTCCACTCTTCAATTAAAAAGCTAGGAAGCACAAGTGACACCATTTCACGGTAAAGAATAGATTATCAAGAAGGCAGTCAAATGATGTGTGATCCCAGTAATAACATAAGGCACGATACATTTTTCTAATATATATATATATATATATATATATAGAGAGAGAGAGAGAGAGAGAGAATACTAGAAGATTTCGTAAACAAACACACTGAGCATGTCTGTCATTGTTATACTGACCCATGGATTTTATTAAACAAAACTGGCAAAACGATAAATTTATTCCAACTTAGTTATTGTTGTCAAGAGTTTTTGCTTCCCTGAATGGCTGTCCCTATATGAATTGAACATGGTTCAACAACCACTGATTCAAGAGGAAACTAGGAACTTATACTGAGGATACTCCGAATTTCCTCAGGCTATGTTTTAAACATTGGAACCTATTTGCTGTTAGTTGTATCAAATTTACTTCCACGCTTTAGCGGAAATTACTTAAACTCATCCTTAGAGAAACCCCTAGGTAGGAAATCAATGATATAAACTGATTCGAGAAATTATTTTAATACTATGCAAAAAAGTCAAACAACTAAGTAGTAACAATGAACGTGCAGTCAACCACTCACCATTTAATGTTCAGACAAATTTGATGAACGTCATGACATCCCAATGAATCCAAATGGAGTATAATTGGTCCTGATTCATCTTTTCTGTCTGGTATACATATAATCACCAAGCTCCAATGAAGGCTGATTCCATGAAACAAAAGAAGTTAGGTCTACTGAACGTATAAGATAAAATGAGAGAATGTGAAATAGACATAACCATAAACCATATGCTGACTAAACTTTAATCCACATATTTATAACCATATAACTTCTGAACTGCATAAGTCAGAGGCCGCGCAGTACATATTTGGTACCAACTTCTAGTGAAGGAAGCGACAAGCAGATAGTGATAACATAAAATTAATGACCAAATTTGGTAATGTGCTAACAGCTGCAAGAACATTAAGAAGCAACTTCAGGCCCCCCCATAACTTGGAAATCTACGAGGTCTTAAAGAATCTTATAGTAAGTTTAACTTAGTTTGCAAACTAAAGTACCCAATAGCAGGGTCTCTAAATGGTTCAGCACTTGATGTTTCTACTTCTTTTCTCCCCTTAAGAATTCCAGGATTCTGCAAAAGGCTGAATTTTTATTACTGTGATTCAGTCTATAACATCAGAATCATACTGCGCTAACTTACTTTTCATGTATCGGTACAAGTAAGTATGCTTTCTGAAAAATATCGACACCTTTCCACCACCTCCTGAGCTTGGCAAAAGCTGCACCTGTTTCGCCCTGCAAAATCAAATGAAAAAGTTGAGCTATCGATAAAATCAACAAAAACCTTGGGATGCAGTAGAAGGTATTACCCGAAGAGACCCAAACAAAGGAAGAATACCCAAAGGGAGATGTTATTTTAAGGTGGTAAATTATAACAAATAAATCAAGGTATCTCAGGCTTGTTGTTTCTATCTTTGCACGGAAAGAAACATACATAACCACATTTCAAAGCTAGTTTGGGCATACAGCCTACAAATAGGTGTCTGGATTGACATAATTTGATATAAACGTGATTACATAAATAGCCTTACAAACACATATACCAAATCCTATTTCTTTTAATGCTGCATAGTCACGGACTAGAAGCAAGATTAATTAAGTGAATAAAATAGCATATTCAAGAAAATACACACAATATGTTTTACCTTGGGTGCAACAGCTTCCTTGAGCTTTTCATAAAAATATGTATTGAAAAAATGGTAACCAGCTCTTGATTTACCAGTTACTGACACCGGTCGTTGCAGATACCTTCAAGAACAGAATTGCAACTTATTAGGACATGAGAGCCTATGCCAATTACAACTTACAACAACTTAACTGGTGACGCACGCGCACGGAGACCAAGACAAACATTCATCTTAGCAACTAACAAATCTTTATAAAAGCATGTAAAGGAGCAAAACCAGAAGGCCAATTTGGTTAAAGAAGTTTGAACGTGAGATATCGTATTTTTTCCCTTCCTGAAGTCTAATATGCAAGGATAAAAGGGAAAATTATACAATAGATAACACCCTGTCCAAACAGAAAGATGAACACAAACTCAATTTCCTGAACTATATAATCCAATTAGTTAGACAAACAATGGCAAGTCAACAAAATTTATAGGACCTTTATGTTGGCTTCAGGGTGCTGAAATTACTCTTTCTTTTCGTTCTCATTAATAAAATTTTAACTACACACGCTTGCCAGTTTATAAGTTTTTAATTCTATTCCTAGGTTTCTTCTCTCCCAGATGATAACATAATAGGCACCTACTGGGCTTAAAAAGGATTATCCAACCTACAGGTGAAGGATCACAAAAGCAGGAATTATATGAGGACTTGAGTTCAGGTTTTGGCATCTTCAATTTAAAGAGGATATTACCGAATATAAAAGTTCATAATAGTTGAAGTTATAAAGGTTTCAGGAGCAAGGCAATCGATGTCTGAGTAGCAAATCTCAAAAGACTCAGGTTCCAACCTGTTCCAAATGAACAAGTATATAAGCATAATACCATGTAAAAGAAAGTGCAGCATAATGTAGAGTCAAGTAGTAATATTCTGTGAACTCTTCAGATCAAAGAGCTAAGTGTACCTTGATGGATAATAGATTTTACAATCCTTTCTCCTGCAATAACAGAGCATTCATAAAATGAGAAACAGCCACCACCCTAAAATTTGTTAATTTGGATATTTTAAAAAAGGCATTCACCGTCCAAGGCATTGATCTTGCTGCTGTACTGTCTGTATAGGGTGACAATCATCATCGTCGTCCAGATCAACCACGGTCTGCACCTGTTGCACATCCCCAACAATTCATAAAATAAATAAATTAAATCCTAAGAAACCGAATAATAATGGAGACAGCCTTATATTTCAATAACCTGAAGTTAGCACAATTGTACCATGACAAGGTATAGAAAGTAGCATTAAATAATAAAATCAACCACTTCGATGTAAGAATTTCCAATACTACCTAAGTAACAGAACTAGTAGAATAATCTTATCCCTCACAAATGAAACTCTAAAATGACACCAAGGTATCTAAGTACAGACTACATAGATTATGTAGACTATATCTACTACTACATAAATGCAATTTAGCATAAAAAAGGGGGAAAAACACAAGAGGCTCCAAACAATCTGGCAAATAACCGGATTTATCTTCTTCGATAAATTTAACATAGTATAGAGTTTGGTTAGAAAACGAGCGCATAAATGAGCAAGACCTCTAATTTCGTACATAACAGGTTCCCTTCATCATGATAGCCAACACATAGACATCAATGATGCAAACATTGGAAATTGACTGCCAGCTCAAATCACTATATGAAGCTGTAACGAGTGACCACGCGACACAACATCATAGTTGAAAATAACACTAAATAGAGTGCAAGAATCTAAAGAATAATACATCAGCACCATATTTGGGTATACAAAGTAACTGAAGACTAAAGTCATAACCCACTTTGAAGCACTGGAGATGAAAGACTAAAAGAATTGAGTAAGGAAAATAAGGCAAAGAACTTACCTTGCTCCTTCTGGGCCTAGGAGAGGCTTGATGTTGAGATGTCTTCCTCCTAGTAAAAGGTTAACACAAAAAAAAATTAAATAAACAAAACAAACTGAATCTATGAATTTAAGGCTTAAACAAACTACTACTGCAGCAGCATTCAGATTAGTCATGAGCAAATTGTTGTAGAAGATCACATTTCACAAAGATGGATGAAGTCATAGGAAGATATGGAACTAAAAAATCAAAACATGTGACATTTAAGCAATATAAGTTGCAAACTCTAACTTCTTGAAAATCAATAATAAACCCTGGGTACAGCTATTGTAGTGAGACATTGATGTTTAGAGGAATCCTTTCAGCAAATGGAAGATCAAATTTGCGTGAATTTATAATCAACGATGTTATCGAAGCATATAACCATACTTTTGACATCAAGAAAAACATAAATCATTAAAAAACTCTACTCACTACACTATAGAATTGGTGTTTCAACATGTAAGGAAAACCATGCTAGTTTGGAATACTAGAAAAGAAACCATAACAACTAGTTACCTCTTTGCAAAACCATTAGACACGTCTCCTTCTTGTAGAGAAGAATAGAACTTCACAGATGTAATACTCTTTTGCTTTTGAACCCCGCTAGACGGTATACACACATCTATATCGCGTGAGAGACTGCCATTGCATTTAGTAAGTAACTGTCTTGAACCCACTTCATTTTCCTCGATCTTATTTATTCGTTTAATTTGTCGATTACCCTTGCCCAAATATCTAAGTTCCTCTTCAAATGGTTTGTCTTTATCACGAGCAACAAAACCCGACTGTTGATAAACATTCAAGCTCAGATACCTTTTGTTGCTCAAATACTCGTGAGAATAAGAAAGACAGGAAAAAAAGACACAGAAGGTACATCCACCAACCATATCTACCCTACCTTTTCATCAATTTTTCTAGATAATGCCTTGGTAAATGATGATGGTGTCAGGCCGACAGTGTCATCAGCCTAAATACAAACATAAAAGTAAAAGATTATGGAGAATAAGCATATACGTTATATAGTTGTTACACGATGAAGTGATACATACAATAAAGTTGTTGAACTATAACAGTTATCCCACAACTATGAAAGATAAGAAAACCCCCATTTCAGAAATCATGTTAATGCCCTAGTGGAATAAGCTATCACAGTGAATAGAGTAGTTCTAAATCTTCAAACAATAAACCCCAAATGTGATCCATACATATAGAAAAATCAATAAAAACCTAATTGAAAAAAATAAATGAAGCCCTTAAGATAATGAAATTTAAGCTAGAGAAATCAATAAGCAAACCACCTTCTTGATGATTTCGATTTCGTGATCTCTACGCTCCAGTAGTTCTGCTTCAAGGGCTTTAAGATTCTCCTTCAGCTTAGCACCTTTGTCAGGCAATTTATGTGCTATGCCTTTGAGACTAGAATTAATTCTATTGATACTGTCGTTGAGTTCAGACTCAGAAAGTTTTTTACACATATCTTTAAAATGCTGAGCACATGATGATGGTGGAGTTTGTGTTGCTGGAACAACTACAAGTTCATGATCTTTATCTTTCTTAGAAAAGAGCTTACTGTAATCTAGGTCTAATGGTTTCTTCTTCTCTGCTTCCATTTTCCGAGAAATAATAATATCTTAGTTTCTCTCAATCTCCGAAAATGGGAAAGAGATTTGGGGGAGAAAGAAAGACAGAAGAGGGAAAACCAGTAAGAGACAAGGAGAATTGGATTTTTTCATCATACAGAAGAAAAAAAAAAGGAGAATATAAATATACATTTTAATACGTATCTTAGGGTGTATGAAAAGAACACTAGAATCAGGTAATATCGTGGCTGGATCGTTACAAGTGGTGAACATGGAGTCCTCTGCTATGCCAAGAACCAAAGGTGGTGAGGTGGGAACCGTGGGATAAACACGTGTTAATAACACTGCCAACAGGTACCAATTTGTTTAGGTCACCCTTGGATTGGTACACCAAAGTAAATTGCCCATCAATTCAATGGTATCTAGCTCCATGCGACATCTGAGTCACCACTTTGTCCGACCGATTCACAAATTCATACAACTGCAAACCCTAAATTCAATCCCTTCTTCAAATCAATTATGAGAAACCCGACTGTTTCATGCTAATTCAAAGTCATCAGCCCTAACAAAACATATTCTATTACTTTTTAACTCAAGTGTGATTTAATGTCAATTTTTAGGTCAAAAATTTATACAAATAATTGTAGAATACTGATTGTGATGACCAAAAATCGGGCATCTTTGGATCACAACCAAAAGCATTTAAATCTTAATACAGTACAATATCTTATCGTGAAATCAACTCTCATTATCATCTAGACAATGAGAATTAATCAATTAATTAACTTAAAATGAATTGACTCAAACATTTAACGTGGTTCAACAGTCAGACTGCCTACATCCACGGGTCAAAAAGATTTATATTCCTTTTATCATAGATCATAATAAGATACAACAAATAATTGATATGTCATAAAATTATGAACATAATAATCATCGTAAAACTGAACTTAAAATTTTACATAAGTTCATACCTAAACTCTTTGTTCTTACTTCAATGACTTCAGTCTCATTCCTCTCCAGATTACCCAACCCCTTTTCCTGTTTATGAGTTTGGTATTTATAGCCAATTTTGGTGGATCCCACCAATCTACCTTTCCACCTATTTATTCTTATTCATTCTTGGTGCGATATGTAGTCCCGCAAAGCCTATTTGTAATTTCCGCAAGGCCTGATCGTTCTTCCCGCAAGTCTTAGCATGCGTACTGCTAGTTTTTCGTAATTTCTCACTGGTTATCCCGCAACTCTTTTGTGATCTTGTAGTGAAGTTATTGTTTTTGGATTAGGATGATTGTTGCGGTCTTATTTGAATCATGGCACGTTTGACATGTAGCTCTTTAAAGTGAATCGTCATGTTTTATCTCTTTTTGTTCCGCAGTTTGTATAGTCGACATATGTTAGTCTTGCATCAATATTCATTATTACTCTTTATTGAGTCATGCTTTCCCGTAACCTGTTGTCAGTCGAGCAGTTAATGCTGTCTTTTTTGAGTAGTGTAACCTTACTTTCCCGGAACTCACGTGTCGGTCATGCATTAATGTTGTCAGGTTCAAACTAAATCGAATTTGCAGTTGTCAATTCAATACTTTAAAAGGCGTTATTCCATTGTTTCTCGTCTCATCGTAGCTCGTTACTTCTCCAATAGTTTTTGGATACGCGTACCTCAGAATTTATTCTCTCACAATTTATTCTCTCACAATTTGCCCCCTTTTTCCTTTTTTGGAATTGACAGTTGGTAAAAATTTTGAAAAAAGGAAAAATAATAATTACATTTTCAATTCCCACGCCTGCCATAACTTCCTTTCCCATGTTACACTTTTATGTGCTTTTTCCGCTAGCAGTAACTTCCCTTTGCACGTTTTTGTCAGTTGGCGTTTTTTGAGGAAATCAAATCTCTGAAAAAGTTTATTTCTTTTCAGTTTTCGACGGTTCGTCAGTTTCAGTTTTCTCATATTTAATACCAATTATTTCCTTCATTCCATTCTTTACACCTCTTGTCTTCTTCTTCTTAAAGTTTTAGTGTTTTTCATTCCTTTGAATTTTTTCAAAGATTCTTCAACATCTTTTCATTCTCCTGAACTTTTACGATCTAAGATTCTTGCATCGGGATCAAGTTTTTATCTTCACAATCAATCAGTATTCCTCTTTGAAGATTCTTCAACACCTTTTCATTCTCCTAAACTTTTGTGATATAAGATTCTTGCATCGGGATCAAGTTTTTATCTTTTCAATCAATCAATATTTTTCTTCTATCTTTTACTTCACTGTAAATAATTTTTTTGCTTTTTCTTTTTCGTATTTGCTTGTTTATCAATCCCTGAATCTGTACCTTAATCATTGTAGATGATGTTGATGATGTTCTTATCTATTTATTATTTATTAGAATGAATGATGATTCTAAGGTTTTTGATCTCTTTTTTTGTTGATTGGTTGTTTTACCATGATCATCTTGTAGAATGATTGGTTGATTTATATTTTAATGTAACGATCATCTTGTTGTTCTTTTACATTGCAATCTTTTCTGCTGTGTTCTTGATTTTGATCTTAATAAGCTTTTTTTTTCTTGCTTTCCTGTGTAGATAAAAATTTATCATGGCTGGAAAAGATAATGCCAAAGTTACTGGTGATGCTTCTCATCATGATGATCAACCTTTAGTCAGGAAGTCATCTCGTTATCCTGTATCGAGGAATCACCCTTCGGGATTTACAAATACCGCAAGTGTTCCTATTGCGGTAACCAATCTTGCTCCCAAGAGCAAACGGTCTCATGAAAGCTGCATCTTTAGGTCCATGAACCTTGAGGACTTCAAAAGGCAGCATGGTCTTCAACAATTCAGAGTCTTCTTCTAAGATTGTGCTGAAGATGAAATTACCTTGGAAATGATAGAAGGTTTTAAATACAGCAACGACAGGTTATTAATCCCTACGGGAGCATTAGATGCGGGTCTACAGCTTCCTTTATACCAGAAAGAAAACCCTTTTCAGTTTGCGGTTCTTGCCAGCCGCAACCAATCCCAACACAGCTTATTGCGATCTGTAACTCAATATAATGGGAATTGGTGGCGCATATTGGATGAGTGTAGCATGTGAAGCCAAGGTAGAACCAATTTTACATGTTATGTTCCGGACCCTGCGGAACGTAAATACTACACAGTGAAGAACTTCCATGATAACTATGCGGACAACATTGCCGCAAAGAATTTCAAGAAATGGAGCGTTGGCCCGAGCCGTAAAGGGGGTGAGGGATTCCGGTTGCTTTCGGAAATCGATAATGCCAAGCTGAAGTACACTCCAGGAACATTGCTCCCTCTAAAAGAAAGGATCCGCGAGGATCACGACTACAGATGGTACCGCACCCCTCTAGTTATTGAGGGTCCATGGGTTTTCAGATTTATCACTGATAAAGAGGTCTACAGTCTTCTTACCCGCTTCAATGGTTATTGCCCTTGGCAACTAAATTTTTCTGATTTCAAGTTTGCACTTATCACTATGGTACGTAGAGTTCCTCTCTGTCTTTTTGTGCTTTATATATTGCTTAATGGTTAGAGTTTCTCTCTGATGATTAAAATTTCCTCTCCTTTTTATAGCCGCAAGTTGAGTCGCAGGTTGATGAAAGTGCAAAACATGATGCGGGGATAAAACGCAAGGCCGCACTCCCTACAGAAAAGGTATTATTTTAATGCGATGAATTCTAATATTCCTTTACAATTTGATTTAATGAATTGTTGCGGTTCATTTATAGGGTCGAAAGAAAGTGAAGGGTGCACCCCGTGCTTCCACAGATAGGGAAGAAGGGGAAATTCGAGATTCTCCCCTTCATCGTGCACTCTTACGGGGTGAAGGAAGCTCTGCTCACGAGAGACAAGAAGAGGAACAAAATATACCTCTTCGATTGACAAATGCTGCCACCGATTTGTCGCACCAAACTATTGTTCATCATCCTTCTTTATTCCTCCAATTCTCTCCTCTAACTGTTGATGAGCCGCTTGAAGCCGCTTCAGATGAGGATGATTCTACCGATGAAGAGGATTGCAACCCTCAAGATGATCCCAAAATTATTTCGGCAGAAGTAGACCCGCAAGCACATGTTGCTGAAATGGATGAGTCGGCGATTACTAGTACAATAGGTAATGTGCCCTCAGATACTATGTCAGAAGCTGGTCCTGTCAGAGTTAATGCTTCGAGCATGGCTGCTGCTGATAGCTCTTCGGTCTCCCAATTGCGCAAGTCCATGGAGGTTGCACCCTATGAAGCGGTTAGAGATGTTTGGTTGAAAGATCAAGGTGAAGATGTTGATCCCTCATTCCGCATCATCGAACCTTCTTCTCTTGCGGAAACTCTCGCACTTGCGGACGTACAAGTGTACTCTTTTCCACAACAAGCTCTTCTTCATGTATTTTAATTACTTTTCTACCTTTTGATTTCTTTTTATTTTTGTTTTAATCATAACTTTAATTTTGCAGCTTGGACGTGGTCAAAGGGCTGTACATACCGCGTACCAATTTTACAAAGCGCGGTCCACCATGATGGAGTCCAAATTTAGGGTCGTAGAAAATGACGTTTTGGATCTGAAGCGGGAAAATGATGTGCTCCTCCAACAATTACTTGATCTTCAGAACCAAGGTTTTATTCTTTCTTCTACTTACTTTTTTGCTTGTTTTCTGAATTACTTTATGGGATCAACGGAGAATTCAGAACTTGTATCTAGAATGCAATGTAGAATTATGCAGTTGATAGATCATGTTATAAGATTTAATAATGAGAATGTAGAAATCAAGACAAAGTTTAATGATCTTGTTGATAGTCATAAATTATTCGCACGGAAGTATGATGAGTTAGAATCACGACATCGGCTTTTATTTGTGGAGAAGGGTCGTAAGAAAGTAGAGTTTGATGCCACTTTACTATGAACTAAGGATTGCGTTTCTGAGGCGCGGGTAAAATCTGACAAATTGGGAGAAGAAAACCGCAAGCTTTGTGTGGAGCGGCAGAATATCATTGCAGGATTTTCCTGTTACGGATCGTATCACCATTCACAGCTTTCTTCGCACATAGCTCAGCTTATTAAGGACAGAGATAACTCGGCTTCAGAAGCTTATGCTAAAGGAAAAGCCCTTACGGATGCTCATGCTATAATCCGTAATTTATCTGATTCTGTTCTTCACCGTGAAAGCGACATTCTCCGGCTGCACAAAGAAGTGGCAAGATGTACATCCAAATTGATTCGTCTGTGGGATAATGAAGCAGAGTTAACTCAATGTCAACATCATCTTAAACAACTCAAGGCCAATTACAGCAAGCTTTCGGGAGAATATGATTTTCTTGACATTACAAAAGATGCAATCGGTAGTGAATTACTGGAGTTTGAATCCCTCGCAAGAGGTATCCTATTTTATCGCAAGCTAAAAATTCAATATTATTCTAGCATTGATTAATCCGTTACTTTTATCTCAGGTTTTGAAGAAAAGTTCAAGGTCGCAACCGCTAGAGATGATAAAGCTGAGAGAGAGCTCATTGCGGCAAATACTAGGATGAAGGAACTCAACAAGCAGCCGGAGCTAGCCTCAATTAAAGCTAATGAAGCGCAAATTCATCTAGAGCTTTCCTCTACCAAGGCTACCGAAGCGGTCGCTCAACTTGACTTTTGTCTTCTAAAGTTAAGAGTGCGGAAGATAATTTGAAACATGAAATTTCGAAGAATGAAAGACTTATTCGGGATTTATCTTCTGAGAGAGGGACGATAACATTTCGAAATTCAAAAGTCCAAGCTTGTGAAACTGAAGTAAATCAATTCAAACTGGAGATTGAAAATAGAAAGGCTTATATTTAATGGTTAAGAACTGAAACTAAACCTTTAATCACAAAGGCGGTCAACAATATTCTTGACCAAGTACAATCTGATGGATTTACAAAAGTTTAAAAGTGCAGAGATGTTCCAGATAATCCTCCCTTTCAAGGCGTTCTTCCCGCACCTTAGCTTTCTTCGTTGTTGTTCCATTCTTCTTCATCTTTAAATCGTAGCTGTGTTTTCATTCTTCCTTGTAATTTTTTATCTGCAAAATAAATTTTGTATACATATTAATTGTTAATTCATTGTATGAGTGTGATTTATTCAACCGCAAGGAAATTTTGTACCTTGAGTTATATTGTGGGTGTAACACACGTCTAACTTCTCTGGGGCCAGGAGAAAATTAGGATGCGGTCCCGATAGTCTCCTGTAACGGAGAAAGATACAACAATTAATAACATATTAGGCACCCTTGTTGACGAAATATCCAATAGTCATACACTCATAGACATTCACATGGACTTTCTTAGAGAGGTTACATTTGTATATTTACCTAATATGAAACCGAATTGTTGTATAATTGCATTGCTAATTGTAAGCACTTTATGAAGTGGAGAGTACCTGGCACAATAATCACTGTCATACTAGGCGTATCTATGACGAAAAATCCTATAGTCATAGACATTTATTTGGATCTTCTAGAGAGATTACATTTGATATGCTTTACCTATTATGAGCGCCAATTGTTGCTCAATTGTGTTATTGATCAAAGATAATATGGTTTGAGATATTGTGCGTTCCACGGATGTTGTAAAATTCCTCCATCCATATTCCGCAAATGATATGATCCTTGTCCTGCAATACCTTGTATAATATAAGGTCCTCCCCATGTAGGTGCAAATTTTCCTTCTTTTTTGTCTCTTTAGTATTCCGGGATCTGCCGCAAAACATACTGTCCTTCCACAAAATTCTGTAAATTTACTTTTTTACTGTATTCCTTTGCCAATCTTCTTTGATAATTTTTCATTTTTGAAGTGTAACTTCTCTTCTTTCTTCTAAGTTATCCAACTTTTCAAGCATTAAGTCTGAATTTAAATTTTCTCTCATGCTTCTGTTCTTGTAGTAGGTAGAAAAACTTCCGTTGGAATAACTGCTTCTGTTTCGTAAGTAAGAAGAAATGGTGATTCTCCAGTGGATTCCCTTCTTACTGTGTGGTATGCCCATAATGTATTATGAAGATGTTCACACCACCATTTATGATGGACATTAAGAGTTTTCTTTAAATTCACATCAATTGTTTTATTTGTTGCTTCAGCTTGCCCATTACTTTGCGGATAGAGTGGAGTAGACTTATTCTTTTGAATGTTAAATGCTTCGAAAAACATATCTATATTTTTTCCTTGTAATTGTTTTCCATTATCCGAGACTATGGCCACTTGAATTCCAAATCTACAGATTATATTCTCAAATAGGAATTTAAAAACATCAGTGTCTCTAATGTGTGCAAGAGCTTTGGCCTCAACCCATTTAGTGAAATAGTCTGTAGCCACAATCAAGTATTTTCTTTTTTGAGTACCTTCCACTAATGGTCCAACAATGTCTATCCCCCATTTTGCAAATGGCCAGGGGCTGAGTACGGAATTAAGTTCTGTTGCGGGATCCTTTATTCGTTTCGCATAGCGCTAACATTCTTCACATCTTTTTACCATATTTTCTGCGTCTTTATGCATAAATGGCCAATAATATCCTTGCGTTTTTTCTTTTAAAGCCAATGATCGTCTTCCACTATGATTTCCCGCATCTCTATTATGTATATCTTTGAGAATCTGTAGCTCTTGCTCTCGTGATAAACATCAAAGTAAATGCCCTAAAAAGGATTTGCGGTACATAATTCTATCCCGCAACTGATAATTCACAGACCTTGATTGCACCTTTCTTGCCTCTTTAGTGCTTGCGGGTAATACCCCATTTTGCAAATATTGATTATTGAAATTCTCCAATCTTCTCTGGTTAAATCATTTTCTGTTTTTTTATGGGAAACTTGCATTATCTTGTACAGCTGCATCTTCAATATCTTCTTCCACTTCTTCTTCAACATTTTCAACTGCCCACAACTTGATTGATGGTTCATAAATACGCCCAATTTTTATTGCTGATGTATTCTGATCCCTTATCATTGAAGAAATAAATGCTAATGCATCAGCATGGCGATTCTTATCTCTGGACAAATGCCGAAAGGTTATATTTGGAACCTGAAGCGCCAAATTTTGCACAAGATTTTTGTATTCTACCAAGTCTTCATCAAGCGTTTGATATTTTAACTCAACCTGTCGAATTATTAATTGTGAATCACTTGTGAGTCGGACATCGCTTATCCCCAATTCAATGATGAGCCTCATACTCCACTATATTATTTGTATGTTCATCGAACTCAAGTCGGAATGAATGTACCATTCGATCCCTTGTAAGAGTCGTAATTACAATTCCAATTCCAGCACCTTCTTTGTTCCTAGCCCCATCAACAAATACTTCCCATCTTCGGGAATTTACAGAGCTTAGGATATCCTGAGGATCATCTTCTTCGAACCCGGGCAAACCTTGAATTTTAAAATCATCATCTAATGGAAAATCCACAAGGAAATCATCCAGGACTTGCGACTTTTGCGCAGTTTGTAACTCAAAAAATATGTGGAACTGTTCGAGTTGTGCGTTCCATTTTTCTATTCTTCCCACTTTTTCCACATTCTTCAGTACAGACTCCAACGGAGCTTTGCTTGGTACCCGCACATAGTGTGTCAAAAAATACGTGCGTTATTTCTGGGTAGCAAAAACCAGTGTTGAAATTAACTGTTCAATTTTCGTCTAATTTCTTTCTGCGAGGTTCAGAGTTTTACTGATGTAATATAAGAGTTTTTCTACCTTTTCATTTCTTCGGACCAATACCGCGCTTACAGCATCTTCCGTTGCGGCTATGTACAAGGCAAGCACCTCTTCAGGTTCTGACTTTTGTAATGCGGGCAATGTGGCAAGATAAACTTTAATACTTGAAAAGGCTTGCTCACAAACCTCATTCCATTCAAATTTATTCTTTTTTTTCAATGCGTCAAAAAAGGGCTTACATTTGTCCGATGATCTAGCAATAAATCTTCCGAGTGCGGCCAAACAACCATTTAATTTCTGTACTTCTTTAACATTCCTCGGATCAACTTCAATGCCGGATCAACTTCAATTCCTCTTTTGGTAACCAAGCACCCCAAAAATTTCCCTGACGTAACCCCAAAAATGTATTTATCGGGATTAACTTTCATTCTGAATTTTCGCAAGGCCTCAAATATCTCTTTCAAATCTTGTAAATGATATTTTAAAAATTTACTTTTTATCAGCATGTAATCTACATAAAATTCGAGTGTGCAGCCTATCCATGGTTTAAAAATTGCGTCTACGAGCCGTTGATAAGTTGCTTCTGCATTTCTCAGCCCAAATGGCATTCTGGTATAACAGTATAATCCGTGCGGAGTGAAGAACGCAGTGTGTTCTTGATCTTCTTCAGCTAGAGCAATCTGATTGTACCCTGATTGTCCGTCCATAAAGGACAAAGCCTCATGACCTTCAACAGCATCCACCAACTGATCAATGCTGGGAAGCGGATAACTATCGTTTGGACATGCCTTGTTTAAATTGGTGAAGTCTATGCAAATTCTTACTCCGTCATTCTTTTTTGGTACTATCACCATGTTTGAAATCCAAGTTGAATACCGCACCTCTCGAATGAATCCCGCATCCATGAGCTTTTTTAACTCTCTTTCAACTGGCAAATGATGTTCAGGCGCAATTTTACGTCTGCTTTGCAGAAAAGGTGTAGCTTCGGGATGTATATATAACTCACGTCGTACAATATTTGGATCAATGCCCGGCATGTCTTCCATCTTGCATGCAAAAATATCCACAAAATCTTTCAGTAGAATAAACAAATTATGCTCTCTTTCCGTTTCCACCAACGTTCCAATTTTTAACATCTTGGGAAATTCTTCCGTTTCTATGTTGATACTTTTGGTTTCTTCGATCGATGTAAAGGTGGGTTTGGGTGCTCTCAAAAGTGCAGGAGCCCCCTTTGATTGCTATGCTGGAAGACTACCTTCATAAATTTTTGGGATGCTTTCCTTTATTGTAATTCCTTCACTTGCTTCATCTATTGCTTTATTTCCCTCAATCTTAATCATATATTGGTTCAAGGCTTCTTCTTCAGCCTTGATCTTGTGTTTTTTTTTTCTTTTGTTGCTGCTGTTGTCGCTCTTTATTCATGCGGACTTCTGCTAAAATGCAAGATTTTGCTTCATTTTGATCTCCTTTTATCTCCATCTCCCCTACGGTGTTGGAAACCGCAAGTATTGGTGATACGTTGAAGTTACCCCTTTCAATTGATGGACCCAGTGTCTACCGATGATGGCATTGTACGGAGATGGAGCCTCCTCTATGCTGAACTTAGTCAGAATACTTATCGGTCCAGCCGTAACATCAAGCAAAATCTCCCATTTCGGTTTTGAAGCTAAACCGTTAAACCTAGAAATTGTATAACAAGAAGGCGTTAGATGATCATCTTTTAACCCCATCTTCAGAAAGGTATCATGAAACAATACGTTAAGAGAGCTGCCCCCATCCATAAGAATCTTCTTTATATTCCATGCAGATACTGGCAGTGTAAGAATCATTGTGTATTTCAATCTCTTGGTCCACCTCGTCTGCAGAAAAGGTTAACGGGGATGCCATCCATTCTTCCCATACTTCAGTAACTCTTCCCGTAATCTTGAATATTTCATGACTGCGTACCCTTTTATGTAATTTTTATCAATAGCCGCACTCATGGATGACTGATCCGATTCAGAATATGTGATCATGCTAATAGTTTGATTATTTTGAGAAATATTAACAGCTTTTCCCTTATTAGGCCTTGGTGGGGGATCAGTTGATTGAATAAATTCCTTTAACTCCCCCGCATCGATCAACTTTTGCACTTGCATTATTAGATTCCTGCATCGGTTTCTGGAATGACCCCGATAGCAATGGTATTCACAATACTCCTTGGAATTCTGCGTGTGTTCGGGTGTTGTTCTTTTGACCACGGCCACTGAAAATCTTGTTTGTTCTTTGAAGAGAAGTCTAGATGGAGTCTAATGGGTTTGTTTGAGACGCGCAAAAGAGAGAAGGGTGGGTTGTTTGGACCTGAATTTGGACATTAAGAACTTGTGGTGATGGTGGTGATGCTGCAGTCGAAAAGCAAATGTCGAAAATTGAACCCTAGTTTTCTCCTAAGGCGGCTCAAATTGGGAGTGAGAGAAAAGCAAATGTCGAAAATGAAAGAGAAAATTTTGTTTAGGGTTTTGATAAAAAAAATTAACGGTGGTGATGCTGCCTCATACGGATCATGGAAATATTTTGATGATCCAGATTCGTTGTTGGATGGTCATACGGATTGTGTGTTAGTTATCATTTTGTGTTAGTTACTATTTTGTGTTAGTTACCATTTTACTGAAACGAAAATTTGAAAGATGGATAACGGATTTCGAATGTCGGAAATGGATATTTCTATAGTAACCTAACGAATATTGGAAATTATGATTCATCAAAAATATACTTGTTTTTGTTTTTTTTTGTAATTAGGGTTCTTAATTTGTCACTTGTTTATAAGTTATGATTTGATGAATAGGGTTGAACCCCAACAGATATTCAATTAAAAGGACCC
Source organism: Papaver californicum (assembly GCA_023531435.1). Taxonomy (NCBI): domain Eukaryota; kingdom Viridiplantae; phylum Streptophyta; class Magnoliopsida; order Ranunculales; family Papaveraceae; genus Papaver; species Papaver californicum. The sequence continues at coordinate 1,684,711 of JAJJMC010005141.1, forward strand.
AATTTTACGTGTCCGATAAGTTTAACGAGTTAGGGAAGAGGTTACTAAGGATAATAAGGTGTACATGAACCCTGAACCCCGAACCATCAACCTGTCATGTTCGTCTTGTACACCTTATTATAATTAGTAACCTCTTCCCCTAACTCGTTAAACTTATCAGACACGTAAAATGGGATGTCTCATGTATGCAAAAACTTAAGAGTTGCAACATTAACTCTAAACTACGAGACATCAAGCTCTGCGTCCCAAATCCTTTTAATTGGATGATCATATATTTTTTGATATTAGGTAAAGCTTAACTTTATACAAGAAATTAAGCTACATCTCAATTCCTTTTAATTGAACATTTGTTGGGGTTCAACCCAATTCATCAAATCATAACTTATAAACAAATGACTAACTAATAACCCTAGTTACATTTTTTTTTTTGATGAATTCTAATTTCCAAAATTTGTTACGTTACGATAGAAATATCCATTTCCGACGTTACGATAGTAATATGCATATTACTCGACTATTCCGATCAATCAAAATTAACTATGATTTCTTCAATCTCACTAAAATTAACTCAATTTTTTATCGAACCGACTTGAATACACTCTATTTTGATCGATCTTACTCAAAATATATCAATTTTCATCAATTTCACTCGATTTCACTTAGATTTATTGAATTTTATTCAATCCCAATCAAACTTATTCATTTTTTTTATCGATCTAACAAATCTAACGATATCAAACTATGATATCATCAATCTCACTAATATTCACTCAATTTTTTATCGAACCGACTTGAATACACTCAATTTTGTTCGATCTTACTCAAATTATATCAATTTTCATTAATTTCACTCGATTTCACTTAGATTTATTGAATTTTATTCAATATCAATTAAACTTATTCATTTTTTTAGCGATCTAACAAATCTAACGATATTAAACTATGATATCATCAATCTCACTAAAATTCACTTAATTTTTTATCGAACCGACTTGAATACACTCAATTTTGTTCGATCTTACTCAAATCATATCAATTCTCATCAATTTCAATCGATTTCACTTAGATTTATTGAATTTTATTCATTCTCAATCAAACTTATTCATTTTTTTATCCATTTAACAAATCTAACGGAATGAAACTATGATTTCTTCAATCTCACTAAAAATTCACTCAATTGTTTATTGAATCGACTTGAATACACTCAATTTTGATCGATCTTACTCAAATTATATCAGTTTTTATCAATTTCACTCGATTTCACTTAGATTTATTGAATTTTATTCAATCTCAATCAAAATTATTCATTTTATTATCGATCTAATAAATCTAACGATAAAATCATAGTTTGATATCGTTAGATTTGTTAGATCGATAAAAAAAATGAATAAGTTTGATTGAGATTGAATAAAATTCAATAAATCTAACTGAAAACGAGTGAAATTGATGAAAATTGATATAATTTGAGTAAGATCGATCAAAATTGAGTGTATTCAAGTCGGTTCGATAAAAAATTGAGTGAATTTTAATGAGACTGATGAAATCATAGTTTGATATCATTAGATTTGTTAGATCGATAAAAAAATGAATAAGTTTGATTGAGATTGAATAAAATTTAATAAATCTAAGTGAAATCGAGTGAAATTGATGAAAACCTCTTCCCTAAGTCGGAATCATCGTCGATACCCTGAACCATAAACCCATGGAATCCTTGAGAAATTAAGTGAGATCGAGTGGTATTGAATAAGATTGATAAATAATAGGATCACGTGAAAAGGCAATGAACCCCTTGTTTGATGATGTTTACGAGTTTGATATATTTTTTAATTCAATCAATTTTGTTATATTTCACTAGAAATCACTCAACGTTTCATCAATCTCACTTGAATACAGTCAATTTTGATCGATCTTACTCAAATTATATTAATTTACATCAATTTTACTTAATTCATTAAGTTTTATTCAGTCTCAGTCGAACTCATCCATTAAGTTTTATTCAGTCTAAATTGATATGAGTTAAGTAAATACGAGTGAGATCAATGAAAAATGAGTAAATTCGAGTGAGATCGATGAAAATGACTGAGTTTGATTGAGATTAAATAAAATTTAATGAATCTGAGCAAAATTATTTTTTTGGATAAGGTAGTGATCCGTCATGTTATCCTTAAGAACCTCTTATCCTAGATCGGAATCTTCACCAGTTTAGATTGGATAAGGTAGTGATCGTCATGTATTCCTCATAGTGTTATTCCCCTAAGTCGGAATCTTCACTAGTATCCTAAACTTATCGATGTTTTACCACACATGCTACTCAGACACTAGTCTCAATCCGTATGAGAATTCAAAACCGAATCTGGACCATTCAAAAAATTTCATGATCCGTATGAGGTACCTTATTCACCGTTCAAATTTTCGTTTTAACACAGTGAAAATCACATAGTTAACTAACACACTTGAATCAATCTGTATGAGAATCCAACATCGAATCTGAACCATCCAAAACTTTTCATGATCCGCATGAGGTGGCTTATCTACCGTTCAAAATTTGTTTTCAAAACCCTTAAACTTTTTTTCCCTTCATTTTCGTTATTCTTTTTTCTCTCTCTTTGTCTCTTTCCCATAACAACCGCCTGAGAAGAAAAACTAGGTTTCATCGATACCTTCATCACCATCCACCGAATCTGGATCATCGAAGCTTGTCCACAGGTTGCATCCATTTAGCGCATCAAACTCACGACGATTGCAAAGTAACTTAGTAAGGTCTCTTTTCGTTCACTGTAACCCTAGCCTTTGTTTCTCGTCGCCAATATTTAGGGGTTTTGGTGTTTGTAGATTTTTTTGGTAAATGGAGGTATTTATAACACAGGTAACAACCCATCTCTTTTAGATCTAGGGTTTACTAATTTTGTAAGATTTTTCTTTCATAAACTCTGATTTCTTACAGGGGTTTTTGTTAGTAATTTTTTAATAATTATTCGGTTTGGACCTGGATTCTTTAGGTTTAAAGCTGAAAACACCAAACCATTGCAATCACCAAACCCTTAAAAATGAATTAGTTGATTCATAAACTCTGATCTGTAAACTCATTTCCCCTAAATGGTTTCAGCAAGTATAAATTAGTTGATTCTAAGATCAGTATCTTTTTCGTCCATCATGAACATTCAACTGATTTTTGAGGGGTTTCTTTCAATTTAGGATTTGTGCTAAAAAGGGGAACATTTTTTGGTTTATGCTAAAAAGAAAATTTTGGGGTTTCCTTCAGGGGATTTTGAGTTTACCAGAGGTGTTAGTACTACTAATAGTAGTTTTAGGTTAAACCCACTTCATAATGCTGGGCACTTTGTTATGCAGAGATTTTACGATTTGGTGTTCTCTTTCAGGCATCTAGTCAGGAGGGTGCTTCTAAGGTTTGGGAATTACTACATGCAGCTCAGTACTATAGAGAGTAACGTATTTGATTAGATTTATGAAGATTGATTCTATTTATTTGCTTCTTTATATTGGTTTGTGACGATTATCATAGCAAGACGATGAAGTTTAGCCATCTTGGGTAGTTTTTACTGTAGAATCTGTAGTTTGTGAGGTAGTTAATGCAAATTGTAGATGTCTCAACATGCTTTAAGACAAGACAATGTGTTATAAATACAATCCTTTCACTAAGAGAGTTTGGGTATGCATACTTCTTTTTAGTTATGTGTTATGTCTTTAATCGTCTCCACTCTGGACATGCAATTATTTGTATATATGCAGACGCACCTGGAGCACCTCGATGGTGGTTTAGTGGTGGTACTGATTCATATGGTAAGACTCATGACACAACTATCGTAGGTCTGGATTTGCTACTGAGGTCTACTTAAATTGATTTTAGTTGCGTCTATTCATTCATTAATTCCTTCTCGTCCAGTTGGGTCTACTGAAACAATAATAGCTTTACCTTTGCAGGGTCCTAATCCTCTTTGATGTTAGAAGATAAAGAACGCTGAGAAGCCATCAATTGCTTTGAATAAGGTGTGTTTTATTGTCAGTGTATCTTTCAATGCTTTTGCATATTTATGCTTCTTGTTTGCATGAGACATGCTTCTTGTTTGCATATTCGTTATGTTATAAACAGATTTAAGGACCAAATCAATTGGTCATAACAGGTGGAATCAATTTTTATTTTTCTTATTGTTTGAAATTTTTCTTTATTAAAACACAAGTGGAGTTTATTACTGTCCCACCCATCAGAAGTATTTTTGAACAAGTTTTTAACTTTTCTGGGAAGGAGACCCTTATTGTTAGTTTTTCTAGAAACTAGACTCTAGTTTAATTGTTTTAATTAATCAAAAGCAACTCCAATAAAAATAAGAATCATTTTTTAATTAGTGATGCGACTTTCTTACAGAGGAACTTTGTGCATAATTCACCTACTCTTACTGCCTTAAATTTATTAATCTTTCGCTCTCTCTCTCTCACACCCACACATCATATGTGCTAGAGAATTAGGTAATCATGATCATCGATCTCAGCAAGAAATGATAGAGATTAGAACACTTTGAGAAAGAGAGATATGATACTTTATAACATATAGAAACGACCCTAGCTGCTGATAGAGGTAGCCCTTAGGAGACTTGATTAAGAAATAAGGATGACAATCGAATTGTTCGCTTCCAATTTTCATCTTTGAATTACCTATGTGTGACTTGGTTGTATTTGTTCTATGGTGCTGAGATATATGATTGTGTGCATGCAGTAAAGAAAGGAGACACCATTTTTCTTGAGCAATACTTGTTTACAGGAAGTGAAACTACATCAGTTTGGCTTGAGGTAAGGCACTAAATTATAAGATTTCAATGAGTTCTTTGAGTATTCCCCAATGGTATCTTATGAATCTTGATATTTTACTGCAGTTATCTGAGGTGAAATAGGTAGATGGTGTACCTGTGGTATAAGTTTAGATTTACCTGTCTTTAGCTAGTTTTCCCTGGTGGATGTTGGGTTGCTTGCGGTGAAGAACTCAACACTGTCAAGGTGGGTTAAATTCTGTTGGACTCGTCAAAGATTTCTCGGAAGGTATCCAAAGTCGGACAGTGGATAGTCGCCACTATTACTAGTTCCATTTTTTAGTGTTAGAATGAGACTAATAGACAAGTCCTTGAACACGAAAGTTTTATACGGTATGAGTTTCTAACTCCGAAAAATGTAACTGTTTTTGGCTGAAAATTGAAACAAATCAAATGCAGCTTCAAATTTTTTTTATCTTTTTCATTGTACTAAGAATTTTCCATATTTCTATTATGTAATATGTGCTATTGTCTTTCTGAATCAAATTATTACATGAATCAGATCATTCAGATAATCAGAGAAAATTCAAGTCCAACAGGTACCATTTTTAGAATTTTCAGGTAGGTCCCACAATTATATATCTGACCCCACATGTAATTTTATCACCAAAATCTTAGCCGTTCATCCAGTCCCTGCTCCATCAAAATCACAATATCAAAAACCGATTGGAGTTACCAACTTGACCTTAAAAATACACAAAAAGCCGACTTAACTCAGTGGTAGAGCGCGTGACTTTTAATCCCGTGATCAAGGGTTTCGATCCCCTTAGTCGGCGCCTGTTTTTTATTTTTATTGAGATTTCAGGAGTATTTTTTTCTTTATACAAGTCATTTTAGAATGTATGCAAAATTTATTTTGTTGATTTTTAAATTTTAATAATCAAAAATAATTTCTCAAAATTAAAAAATAGCTTAAACATAAATCAATCTTAGAAGTAAGAAGCAAAAAATAATTTCTTAGGTTATTAATTTTTTTCTTCCATAAATACATATTCTCCGATATTAGAATATACAAATATTTTACTAATTAAAATATATATATTATATTTAGACAAAGATAATAAAAAAATAAAAAAAATGGTGTTATAACCAAGTATAATCGTACTAAAATGGACAAATACGATTTTTTTTCCAATGAGTCACACGGATCACAATCCGTATGACAGATAGAACTAGGTATAAAGCCTTGATGGATTTTGATCACACGGTTTTTCTTTCTCCCTCAAGTAATTCATTTTTTAACATGTGGTGGTGGCTTAAACTTAGTTGCTGAGAGAGGTTTCAGCAACCAATTCATTTTCTGTTGCTACGAGTCTGTGCTCAAAGTGAATAGCTACAGGATCACTTTTTTAGATGCTATAAGTTACTTGAAAAACGGATCTAGCAATTAAACATATTTGGTCGTGGCTCAAACTTAGTTGCTGAGAGAGGTTTGAGCAACCAATTTATT